>QARZ01000599.1:0-63396 GCA_013407115.1 Glycine latifolia | reverse complement strand
TGTTGGGAGAACTCGGTGGTGCGCGTCACCTTCTCCACCAACTCGGCCTTCGTCTGGGGAGTTACAGACTCTACCCAGAATCAATCAAACAGTAACAAATGCGGAAACGTAAATCTGAAGCGAAAGAGAAGAACAAGAGATAAACACACAAATGGTTTTACGTGGGAGAAAACCTCAAAGAGGAAAACCCACGGGACCTTGTCCAGAAATCTCCACTATCACAATAATGGTTACAAACACTCCACGGCCACACGCCGGAGTAAACACTCAACCTCACCAACAATGGAGGGAGCTCTCTCTCTCTACAGCCTAACGCCGGAGAAACACTCACAGAGACACTCACAGGAGACACTCTCAACTGCACTCTTCTTCTCTGTGGTCTGGTCTAGGTCTAGCTCAAGGTCTGCCTCCTCCATCCATAAATAGCTTATTTATAGAGAGGGAATTAGGTTTAGGGATTCTGCATTCCCTAAACGGAATGGGCCGAGGTTTGACCTTGGGAATTGGGCCCAAGTCAAACATTCCCATTTTCACCACATGGGGATTTGGGCCAGCATTAAAACGGAACTTATCCAACAATTCTCCCCCTTCCGTTTTCAATGCGGCAGGTCGGCAACCCGGCAAAATCCGGTCTTCCACTCTTGAGGTCAAGTCGGCAACCCGGCAAAATCCGGTCTTCCACTCTTGAGGTCAAGTCGGCAACCCGGCAAAATCCGGTCTTCCACTCTTGAGGTCCGAGATCTTCACTCTGCAACTCGGCCTCTTTACCTCGGCTTCTTCATGCCGAGTTCATGAGCCCGGCTCCTTCACAGCAATCTTCAAACTTCATTGCTGGTACCGGCTTCGTCATCATGTCAGACCAATTCTGACTTGTGTGCACTTTCCCAAGTGTGAGCTTCTCGGCCTCCACCGCATCCCGTATCCAGTGATACCTGACATCAATGTGCTTGGTGCGGGAGTGATACGTCGAGTTCCTCGCCAAGTGAATGGCGCTCTGGTTGTCACACTTCAGCTCATACTTTTCTTGACTATGGCCGAGCTCTTGGAGAAAACTCTTCATCCACAGCAACTCTTTGCACGCCTCGGTAGCGGCTATGTACTCGGCCTCTGTCGTTGATAGTGCCACACACTTCTGCAGTCTTGACTGCCACGAGATCGCCCCTCCAGCTAGGGTCATCAAGTATCCCGTCGTCGACTTCCTTGAGTCGGAATCTCCCCCTAGATCAGCATCCGAGTAGCCTTGCAGCTCGGCCTTGCTTCCTCCAAACTGAAGACACAGCTTGGTCGTTCCTCGGAGGTACCTGAAGATCCACTTCACTGCTTCCCAGTGTTCCCTGCCGGGGTTCGAAAGATACCGGCTCACCATACCAACTGCGTACGCCAGGTCGGGTCGGGTGCAAACCATTGCATACATCAAACTTCCGACTGCAGATTGGTAGGGGATCTTCTCCATCTCCTCTCGGTCTTCATCAGACCTCGGACATTGCCTCTCATTCAGCTTCAAATGTCCGGCCAAGGGGGTGCTTACTGTCTTGGCTTTGTCCATGTTGAATCTCTTCAGGATCTTCTCAACATATTTCTCCTGACTTAGCCACAGCAGCTTCTTCTTCCTATCCCGGATGATCTTCATCCCAAGGATCTGCTTTGCTGGACCGAGGTCCTTCATAGCAAAGGATGATCTCAACGCCTCTTTCAGAGCGGAGATTTTCACCTTGTCTTGCCCTACTATCAGCATGTCGTCCACATATAGTAGCAAGATCAAGAAATCACCAGTCTCATACCTCTTCACAAAAACACAGTGGTCGGCCTCCGTCTTCATGAACCTGTGGTCGGTCATGAAGGAATCAAACTTCCTGTACCACTGGCGAGGTGCTTGCTTCAAGCCATAGAGACTCTTCTTCAGTCGGCACACCATGCCTTCTGATCCCGGAGCTTCAAACCCTTCTGGTTGCTCCATGAAGATTTCTTCCTCCAGCTCACCGTGAAGAAATGCCGTTTTAACATCCATCTGCTCTACCTCCAGGTCGGCAACTGCTGCCATTGCTAAGACAGTTCGGACCGAGGTCATTTTTACCACAGGAGAGAATATCTCATCAAAGTCTATCCCCTTTTTCTGGTTGCAGCCTTTCACTACAATCCGAGCTTTGAATCTCGGCCTCTTGCCGTTCTCCTCCTGCTTGAGCTTATACACCCACTTGTTCTTCAGAGCTTTCCTCCCCTTGGGAAGCTCGGTCAGTTCATACGTCTGATTCTCATGCAGTGACTTCATCTCGTCCTGCATGGCCTTCTCCCATTCGCCGCTCTCTGGGCTCTCCACCGCTTCCTCGTAACTCTGGGGTTCACCCTCCTCAGCAATTACGGCATACTCGTCAGGTGGATACCTTGTAGAAGGTCTTCTCTCTCTCGTGGGGTATCTCGGCTGTTCTTCCTCATCATCCTCGGAACTCGGCTCTTCATTTTCATTCCGGGTTCCGGTATCATCGGCATCTTGCTGGTCATCATCTTCAACATCGCCTTCAGCGATTTCTTCATTGACTTCTCCCCCTGCTTCTGCATTCTCTTGAGGGACGGGTTCTTCTCCTCGGACAGTAACCCGGACTTGGGGCTTCGAGATGTCACGGATGGTCTCATCCTCGTGGAAGACTACATCTCGGCTTCTCACAATCTGCTTCTTGATTGGATCCCACAGTCTAAAGCCAAACTCGGTTTTCGGCGAACCGAGGTATATGCACTCCTTCGTCTTCGCATCCAGCTTCGCCCTTTCATCTTTAGGGACGTGTACGAAGGCTCGGCATCCGAACACCCTCAGATGTCCATAGGTCGGCTTCCGACCTGTCCAGATTTCTTCTGGAATCTCTCCATTCAGCGGTCGGGACGGCGAGATATTTATCAAGTCGACCGCTGTTCTTACTGCCTCTCCCCAATATCCTTTCGACAACCCTGCGTTGGAAAGCATACTTCGGACCTTCTCTTCGATAGTCCGGTTCATCCTCTCAGCTAACCCGTTCAGCTGAGGTGTCTTGGGGGGCGTCTTCTCCAGTCGGATCCCGGCCTCTCTGCAGTAAGCCTCAAAAGGACCCCTGTACTCTCCGCCGTTATCTGATCTGACCACCTTCAATTTCTTTCCAGTCTCCCTCTCCACCATTGCGTGGAACTCTTTAAAGTATTGGAGAACCTGGCCCTTAGTCTTCATAAGGTACACCCACACTCTGCGGGAGTGGTCATCAATGAAAGAGACAAAATACTGCGCGCCTCCAAGCGATCTCTCCGTCATGGAGCAGACGTCAGTATGGACGAGGTCAAGTATGTGCCTCCGTCTCCGCGGTTGATCCGGTCTCACAAATGAAACCCGGTGCTGCTTCCCAGCTAGGCAGTGCGAGCAGCTCTCCAGCACTTGGCCCTTCAACCCGGTCAATAGCTCTTTCTTTTCCAGAATTTCAAGTCCTTTCTCGCTCATATGGCCGAGACGCTTATGCCAAAGCTCCAGACTTGAACCATCAAAAACCGTGTTGGCTTCACCGCCACACATCCTCCCTTGCATCACATACAAGGAGCCTTCCTTCTTTCCTCTGGCCATCACCAAATTGTTCTTGGCCAACTTCCATCTACAGCCCTCAAAGCTGTTTACAAGCCCGGCATCATCCAACCTTCCAACCGAGATCAGATTTAGCCGCATATCAGGTACATGCCTCACGTCCTTCAGCACGATCCGGCATCCTACTTCAGAGGTCAGCGTCACATCGCCAATACCGACGATCTTGCTGGTTACCTGATTCCCCATCTTCACAGCTCCACAATCTCCACTCCGGTAGGAGGAGAAAAACCTTCTGTGCGGGGTCACATGGAAAGAAGCTCCTGAATCCACAATCCAGGTACAGTCATCGAAGGCTACGTTCACAGAGTCATCCTCTCTCAGGAGGAACACTTCAGCATTGGCACTGGCGACTACGGCCGTGGTGCTCTTCTTCTGTGAACTCTGGTCTGACTTCACAGACCCATTCTGCTCATCTTTCTTCAAGGTCCAGCAGTCAGCTTTCTTGTGCCCGGGCTTCCCACAGTAGAAGCACTTCAGTTCACTCCTCGGTCTTGACCGATCTCGGGACTTATCCCGCCTCTCACGACCTCGGCTCTTCCCTCGAGCTCGGAAGTCGGACTTACTCCTTTCAGCCACGTTGGCATCAAACGTGCTGGATACACCCCGTTCTCTCCTCCTGGCTTCTTCATTCAGGAGGCTGTCGGTCACGACATCCATCTCCAGTTTCCCTTCAGGGGCCGAGTTGCTTAACGTCACTACCAGGGTATCCCAACTCTCTGGCAATGAACTCAGCAACAGCAAAGCCTGCATCTCGTTGTCAATTTTCATCTCGGCCTTGGACAACTGGTTCACGATACCTTTGTACGTGTTGAGGTGCTCGATCATGCTCATCCCTTCCGTGTACTCCAGCTTCACCAGCCGGCGGACGAGATGTGCCTTGTTTCTCGGAGTCTTCTTCTGAATCATGGACTCCAACTTGTTCCACAATTCGAAGGCATTGGTGAACTCGGACACGTGCTCGAACAAAGACTTGTCAATATACTTCCTGATCATGGCCACCGCCTTCCGACTCAGGATTTCCCATTCCTTGTCCGACTTGCCTGTAGGCTTTTCCTTCATAACAATCGGATCATACAAGTCCTTGCAATACAGATGATCTTCCATCATCGGCCTCCAGTATGTAAAGTTGTCGGCAGTCAACTTAAACATATCCCCGTCATGGGCGATACCTCCACTGGTACTGGTCTCCATCTTGTCTTCTTCCTTTCGTCAGAGCCCGTCGAACCCGGTGCTCTGATACCACTTTGTTGGGAGAACTCGGTGGTGCGCGTCACCTTCTCCACCAACTCGGCCTTCGTCTGGGGAGTTACAGACTCTACCCAGAATCAATCAAACAGTAACAAATGCGGAAACGTAAATCTGAAGCGAAAGAGAAGAACAAGAGATAAACACACAAATGGTTTTACGTGGGAGAAAACCTCAAAGAGGAAAACCCACGGGACCTTGTCCAGAAATCTCCACTATCACAATAATGGTTACAAACACTCCACGGCCACACGCCGGAGTAAACACTCAACCTCACCAACAATGGAGGGAGCTCTCTCTCTCTACAGCCTAACGCCGGAGAAACACTCACAGAGACACTCACAGGAGACACTCTCAACTGCACTCTTCTTCTCTGTGGTCTGGTCTAGGTCTAGCTCAAGGTCTGCCTCCTCCATCCATAAATAGCTTATTTATAGAGAGGGAATTAGGTTTAGGGATTCTGCATTCCCTAAACGGAATGGGCCGAGGTTTGACCTTGGGAATTGGGCCCAAGTCAAACATTCCCATTTTCACCACATGGGGATTTGGGCCAGCATTAAAACGGAACTTATCCAACATAACGTGTAGCCGAGATATGTATAGCAAGGGTTAAGTGTAGCTTGTAACCGGGATGGCCGGGATGGGGTTTAACTTAGATGCTTATAACATGGATAGATGGATCCGGGATGGCCGGGATAAGTGGAACCTGGATGGTGATAACATGTATGTTTATATCTGGGATGACCGGGATGAGTATAACTTCGATGGTTATAACACACATCGTGTATCCGGGATGGATATAACATGCGTAATGTATCCAAGATGTTCGGAGTGAGTTTATCCTGAATATTTATAACATGTATAAGATACCGGGATGGACGGGGTATGTTTAACATAGATGGGTGTAATATAAATAATTGTATCCGGGATAGACGAGGTAAGTTTAACCGGGATGAATATATCATAGGTAGTCGGGATGAGGTTTATCTTAGATGCTCATAACCTGGATAGAGGGATCCAGGATGGCCGGGATAAATTTTGACTTAGATGCTTGTAACACGGATAGAGAGATCTAGGATGACCGAGGTATGTGTACTCGGGATAGTTACAACTTATATAGTTATTCCGGGTTAATCGGGGTGTGTACATCCGGGATGGAATATCCTTAGTTGTGACCAGGATGGCCGGAATAGGTGCACTCGGGATGGTTATAGTTTATATAGTTGTTCGGGTTGGTCGGGGTATGTACATCTGGGATGGAATATCATTAGTTGTGACCAGGATGACCGGAATAGGTGCACTCGGGATGGTTATAGTTTATATAGCTGTCCGGGTTGGTCGGGGTGTGTACATCCGGGATGAAATATCATTAGTTGTGACCAAGATGGCCGGAATAGGTGCACTCAGGATGGTTATAGTTTATATAGCTGTCCGAGTTGGTCGGGTATGTACATCTGGGATGGAATATCATTAGTTGTGACCGGGATGACCGGAATAGGTGCACTCGGGATGGTTATAGTTTATATAGTTGTCCGGGTTGGTCGGGGTGTGTACATTCGGGATGGAATATCATTAGTTGTGACCAGGATGACCGGGATAGGTGCACTCGGGATTATTATAGTTTATATACCTGTCCGGGTTAGTTACAATATAGGTAGTGTATCCAGGATGGTTACAATATAGATAGTGTATCCGGGATGGTTACAATATGGGTAGTGTATCTGGGATGGTTACAGGATGGGTAGTGTGTCCGAGATGAGTTTAACTTGGGTGAATATAACAAGGATATTTATATCCAGTTTCATGGATATTTATATCCGGGTTTTCGATACTTTCGTACATAAATAAATCATCGCCTACCATCTTACTACTTCATCCTCAAATTTAATCTTCACGTTTTTGAACCATTTGTATCCATACCATTCAATCTCTACTTCCACAAATTAATATTAACCATTTCTATAAATCATCAAATCACTCCTCAAATCATCGTGTGTAACTTCCAATATCACTAATATTCCAACTTATAAATCATCACCTATTCTATGGTTAAAATCAACGTATTCTCATCGTAAAATATTCCTTCAAAACATAGATCTCTAGCCTAAATAAAAATATAAGTCTGCCCAACTACGCATATAATTTAATCTAAGCAAATACTTAATTAGAGATTGAAGCCTAGCCTACCTCAAATGAGTTTGATGCTTGAGAAGAAATGAAGTAAGGGCTGTCTTCCTTGGAAAATACTCTAGGAAATGAGATCTTGAAGTAGAAAATGGCTGATTGGTGAGATAGAAAGCTTGGTGCAGGAGCAAGTGGTAAAATGATGATATATTTTTTAAGTTGAGATTTACGTGCAGAAATTTTGAATACTAAGGCTATTTATACTACTTTAATTGGTTCAGTTTTAAGGATTTTAGTTGGCTTAAAACTGATTTTAAAAGTTAGTTTGGTTAGGTTTTTACTAATTAATGATTACCTTAGAAGATATTTTAATTTTATATAATAAGTACAGATGACTAAGAAAAAACAATATTCCTTTAATAAATGGCTAAGGGTACATGTAAATATAATTAGTCAAATCTGATTGGTTTAATGCTTTTGGCTGATTGTTCTTAAATCCCTAGGCTTACACGTTGTTGACGATACAAGACCATTCAGGAATCTTGTTTTTAATTTTGTCTATTTTACTTTATTGACTTCACATTGATTTTGCTTTGATTTTGGCTTACCCAATTTTATTTCTATCTTATACGTGAATTCTTTGAGTTTTTTATGTTCAAATAAGTTTTTATATTTTTGTAACCAACTATTATCATACCTCCATAATTTAATTATAAATATAATCCAAAAATATAATTTTGAAGATGTTACAGTTATCTTTTGCATTGCAAAGTTATTTGGTGTAAAAATATTGTGTATTGTAATATCCTATTTGTGAGAGTTGAATCATTGTATTCATTCAAACATTTGTTGTTTGTGAAAGTCAAGAGTGACTTAATGTTAAACAATACTTTGGTATTTTTAAACTTAGGGGGAATTTAAGAGTGTGTCAAAAGTGGCTTAAAGAATACTTACTGTAGCTAAGAATGACAGGTCAAATACTTATTTGTAATTAGTTTGATTAGTGGAACCTTTTACAGGTTGTAAAGGAGAATTGAATATAGCTCAATTTGAGAGAACCAATATAAATCAAGTGTTTCTACTTTTCTCTTTATTATTTTACTTATATTCTCTTGAGCATATTTCTACACCCTTGGATGCACAAGTGTTTTTGAAACTGTTGGATGACACATCAATAATTTATTTTCACCTTCTTATTCAAGATTTTTTTAGAAAACATTGTCCATCTTACAAAAAAATTACATTTTATCCAACACAATATTCAACTCCCCTTCTAGTTTGTTCTAGTTTGATATAAGTGATTTCAGTTTAAAAATGCCTACAAGCATAAAGTGATCAAGTGACAAATTCAATAAAAATCATTTTTTATTGACAACTCTAACTATTGTTATTTGTTGACCATATGAATTCCATATTTGTGATGTATAATTGAGACTAAAGGTAAGACTACTTCAATCAAATTTCAATACCATTGTAACTAACAATAATGTCAATGTAGTATGCCGCCAACATTTTAAAACCAGTGTCATATAATTATCTACCCTTTCTTCCTCTTTGTTCATAACGGATTCACACAAAATAACGCATATTCAAACCATAGCCTAGGCCAAAAAATCAAATTACTTTTGTAATGTCTTGCAATTAAGCTTCTTAGATCATTTTGTACAAGGGAGAAACAAAGACATGTCAAAAAGTTGAAGCAAATATTTAGTTAGGTTATACAATGTAGTTTCAATTTTATGCAAGGGAGAAACCATATATCTTTTTTATCTCTTTTTACACACAAACATTTAATTACAAATCTTCCACGTATATCATATACTTCCTTACATATTCACTTCAAATTAAACTAAATTCATATTCGATTACCACAACATTTCATAGTGCTAATTCCATTTTTAGGAAAGTTAACTTTAGTTTAAATTCAACTTTGCTCAAACAAATTTCAATTTATTTGTCATATGCTACTTTGAAAATCATACATCACTATAACTTATACATTACTTCTATATAGTAGTGAATTGTAGACTAACAGTAGCATATGATAAACTATTATGTACAAAACAAAGAATTTTGGCTCATAACTCCAACGAAATACATCTTTCTCAACCTTTCTATCAAACAAAACAATCATAATCTTTAATTTATGCATATTTAACTGTGCGTCAACCAACAAATACATCACAACGGAAACATAACCAAACACTTTGGATTAGAAACAAGCGTACAAACCCAACCCATAACATATCTCGAGAATCCAGGAGAACAATAAAGGGTTAATTTAAATCGAACATTTGTGCAAATCACAGATCCTCGTCGAAATGTATGAAGGAAGAACCTAAAACGATGTTGTCAAAAGGGGGGCGAAAGAACTAAGTTGCCTTTTCATATGGGTGTCGGTGACACCAACCACCAGGGGTGGTCAACAGTCCTCGTTGATCCCTTCTTAAGCTACCAACATTAGCCTCAACCTCTCTGACCTTAACCTACCATGTTTATGCCCAATTGCCTTGTCCATTGCAAACTTTTCCTCTCTCGACCTTGTTTTCGTTAGTCACACCCCTTCAACGTTGTCATAACATTCCACCTTTCTTATCTTCCTATACTTAACCATAATTAGATTTCATGAAATCAAACTCACTTTTGGGTGCAACTATTGCCATCAACAATTTTTAGTGCAACCATCCTTTGCTATTGACCATTCTACTAGGTTGTACAATTCAAGACATGTATTTCAATTTCTGAAATTTTCTAACTCGTGTACAATCTCTTTTATACAAGGACTAATATACAAATTTGGTTTAAATTCACTTTCAGGTAACTAGTAAAATATCATGGTTAATCAAACAATCAATATTCAAAGTCAACATGTGGAGTAATTTTTACAAACTTCATGTTAGACAAATCCTTAATTTAAATATTTATATTTTCAATTTGTCAATCATATTCATAAACCACTTATGTTAAGGGTGTGTTTGATACACATGAATGTACAACGCAAGGAGAATAAAAAAATAATATCATTTTTTTTTAGAATATCCTTTTTAATGTTAATTATCTCAATATAATTTATATTGTTATTCTATACTATAAAATAATATATTATTATTTAATATATTATAATACATCATTAATATTATATATAATATATAAAATATACATCATAATATTATATTATTATATAAAAAATATTATATTATATTATAAAAATGGTACAGATAAAATCTAAATACATTGTTGCAAAGCTTTGTGATCTTGTAGCAAAAAGAAAAAAGCTCCAGTGATCTTTTCCAACGAAAATATTAATAGATGGAGGAATAGCAATGGAAAGCACGAAAATATGGAGAAAGCTAATGAGCATGACAGTTTTTAATCATGTGAGTTGATACGGTTATTAAAGAGATTGAGAGAATGAGGGAGGAATTTGTGGTGTGGGGAGAAAACATGGGGAAAATTATGTACTTGGAATAAAAAATTGTTCCATAATTTTTTTTAGCAACAAAAAGTGGAATTATTTGTTTGTGTTGTCTTGGAATTTCTTTTTCAAATTGATCAAATATAAAACAAATGTGTTTGTCCTGTTTAGTCTCATAGATTTTAACAAATAAAACGGATCCAACTGTTGTGCTAAAATGGTGCAATAGGAATTTATTATAAATATTCAATATAATAAATACTTATCATTAAATTTATTTATTAGATCTGTTAAAATATTGTAATACTTGCATTGACATCAACAAATAATTTCACGTATTTATAGATTTTACATTAAAATATCTTTTAGAAATTGATATTGTGAGTGATCTAAATAGTTGCAACAAAACATGATTAAATTTTGTTTAAGTAGATGTAAAAAAAAAATTGCTTAAGTAGGTTGTAAGGTTTTAGTTTTAGTTTTTTAATTTTAAACTTGAAAATAAATTTTCTTTGAGCAAAAGGGAATTGAATTATTTTAAATAAATTTTAAAACTATAGTAACCCATTTTTTAAAAAATAAAAAATTCTGATTTTAATTTTAAAAGGTTGTTTCATTCCTTTTGATACTCTCCTTCACCCTTTTTTTTTCCTGCCACTCAATTTTCTTTCCATCTCATTCAATTTTTGCTAGACGTGGCACAATAAGTCAAGTCAATTAATATGACCTGAACCTGCATAATGAGAGTAAGGTTTAAGATTTAAATTGTGAGCATGAATTAAATGTGAAATTTTTTTAGTTTAATTTAATCATGTCTCAATCTCAATGATTTGGGCTTAATATGCAAAAAGTTCGTAAAAATTGAACTCTCAACGAGTTTTGTTTTATTTAAGAAACTCAAATTGAATTTGGGCTTGCTGACACAATCTCTTGTAGCATATGATTTAAATTTAGTTTGTGAGCAACTTGAACTTGCTTGATGAAATATATGACTTGAGTTTTAAATTTTAAGCGAATGAATTAAATTGTCTTTTTAGTCCAATTTGATCATGCCGTGTTCTAGTCGTAGTCTGAACAAAAGATTATATACATTCGGGCTTCTCTTTAGGATTCTTTGTGTAAATATGAGAATGTTTTTAAAAATATTATAAAACAAATTAAATATGTAAGAACTTAAAATTTTGCTAGCTAGTAGTAGTTCATATATCTAATTTTAATTAATAATAAATATTTTAAATTTATTATTTATTAGAAGAAAAATATTTAGATAATTATGTAAAAAAAATTGGTCTCCTTTTAATACACTCCCCTTCAACACACACAGACAAATTGAATTCCATATTTATAGGAGAGAAAGTGGAAAAAAAGATAGGAGAGAGAAAAAATTATTTTATTTTTTAAATTAAATAATAGAATGTAATAATATCTTTAAATTAAATTTTGGAAAACAAAAGTTCAAATGAATTTTTAGTCTAATTTTAGTGTTAAATGCTAATACACACTATGCTGAATTAATATTAGCCTTTCCCATATATATATATATATATATATATAAACACATTCCAAACTTTCATTAGCCATGAATCTAATTTTAGAATCCTAAATTGAATATGGACTTTTTTGTTCAAATTAAAAAAATGAAAAGAAAAATATTTTTTTATTTTCTAAATTCAATTTTTTCTTCAATTTATTGGTTTTTTTTCTTTTAATATTTTTTTCTTTTTGAAACACTCCATTAAACATAAAGTATTCCTTCCATCTTGGAATTTTTCACTATTTTCGAGAAAGTGAAGAAAAGATATTGTTGAACAAGATAAGGAGCATAAACCAAGACAAGTTGTTTCTCTCTTTAATTAAAAAGTTGAAAATTCCCTCTCTCATGCTACGTTTCAACATTGCCAACCCTTCAAAAACCAGCAAGGCAAACCCATGGCAACGATCAACACAAACCCACTTTCTCATAATAATCACAACTCAAACCCTCTCTCTCTCATATAACAATATTTCCACGTACAATTAAGACACCATCACTATTGCCTCTACAATGGAATTAGCACCCTCAAACTCCAACCAACAACATGAGAACAACAACAACAACAGCAACAAGGTTCAGGGGCTCCATTGCTCTGTGAAGAACTATGAGTGGGGCAAACCGTGCCGTGACTCTCTCGTTGCCAAGCTATTTTCCATGAATTCTGGGTCGTTACAATCATCACAGCTTGATGAGGATCAGCCATATGCGGAGCTTTGGATGGGGAGCCACGTGTCTGGACCCTCTTTCATTGTTTTTGATGGCTCACAACAAAGAGTGACCCTTAAGTCTTGGCTCTTGGAGAATCCTAACGTGCTTGGACCAAAGGTTGTGGAGAAGTGGGGTGGTGACCTCCCTTTCTTGTTCAAGGTATGATCATATCATATATATGAATATAGTCTTGCTTTTGGTGCATGTTGGTTGATGTTGGAACATCTAACTTGAACCCCAGAGCATCTTTATATTCAATTAGGAGATTTTGTTTTATGAGAACTGTTTAGGGATTATTTAATCTTTTACCTCTTTCTATTTATTTTTTTATCCTTGTTTTTAAATTAAATTTTAATATTTTAAAATAAATTATCAATAACTTAAAAAAAATTATATCATAATGTAAATTGATTATCATAAATATAAATACAATTTACTTATGTATATATCTAGATAAAATGTACATGATTTTAAGGGCGACATGAAGTAACATGTACTTTAATTATTCTGTATATTAGAATCTTTAATTTGACAAATGAAGCTCTCTCTCTTTCCATTTTCTTATTCAAGAGGTTATTAAACTCTCTCTTTTATCTTTGAAAATCCATGCATTTTAAACATTATCCCTTTATTTAACCAAAAGATATATCTCTCTCCCACAAAAAAATATCTCTCTTAATCATTTTAAATTATCATTCTTGTATCTTTATTTATATAATATTTATCAACAAATTATTAGTCCGAGTGATACTAGACTCAATCTATTTAAGTAAAATTTCAAGTTCAAGTTTTATGAATGAAAGAAAATATTTTAAAAATATTTATTAAGAGAAATCAACTCTTTAAATGAATCTCATTAAATAGACCTCTTGGTCAAGAGATACTTGGTTCACCCAAAATAAATAAATTAATAAATATTAAAACTATTACAATTTTGAAGGATTAAAATCAAAATTCACCTTAATTATTTTGACTTGGGGAAAGAGAGGCACTTTTACCTCTCTATATTTTTTATAAAATAAAAATAAAATGAAAGAAGAGAGGTAAACAGAAAATGAGAGACCTATTTAATGAGAATCACAAAAGTAGTTGGTAGTGTTAGTCAATAGTTTTTAGAATGGTTAGACTAAAATTATCTTGACAAAATGTGGAGATGATGAAAGATAAGTATTTCTTTTATATATTGTTATATATGAATCAAAAATATATTTAAATATTTCTAATTTTGAAATAGTTAGTTCATGAAATGATATCATGTATAGCCTTTACAACTAAGTGGCTTTCAGGAGTTCAATCCTTGCAACTTCTGTTACAAGTTGAATTTTAAAATTGAGAGTGCGTGCATGCACCTTCATTTTGTAGTCGTTGATTTGATAATTGATATCCAAAACCATTTAACTCCCAACTGAAAGCCCCTTTACAATAATATATATGGCCTTGGTTCAATCATTCGTCATTCATATATGCTCAAGGTGGAGTTTTTGTTTCAAGGTGCTGTCTGTGGACAAGGCCTTGTCTATACAGGCTCACCCTGATAAGGAGCTGGCCAGAACCTTGCATAAGTTGCATCCTGATGTTTATAAGGATGGGAATCACAAACCAGAAATGGCTCTGGCCGTGACAGAGTTTGAGGCTCTATGCGGCTTTGTCACTGTTAAGGTACTGTATGCAGTGGAATTTTTTGTTTGTTTCTTTACAGCATTCTTTGCACCTTTTTTATTTGAGGGAAAAAACATATTTGGGGAAAACTTTTTAATTTTTTATTGACTAGAACAAGTCTTGGTTTTGTTGAGAGAAATTTGTGTTTTCTGTTTCTAATTTACAGTCCTAGAAATTGAGGTTGTACATTTTAGCCCTGGATTTTTCTGAGTCTTGTCAATGATGATGACTTACAAAATGGAGTTTTTATGGATTTGACTGTTTGGTATGTTCAATGTTCAAACCATTTTCTGTTAAGTCTTAATTTATTTGGTACTTATGCAATTCAGTTTTAGGTGATAGGAAAAGAACTGTCCACTCGTTAGGTATATTTACATAATATATGTTGTGACTTGAACATACATTTTCTTTTGACTTGATTTTCCCTTATGCTTCCATCAAGTGAATGCAACCATAATAATCATTTGAGTTTAGTAAACATGCAAATTAAGTGTCTTTTTAGCAGTTCATAAAGTGGAAGTTTGATGCCTTTTAGTATAAGTGTTAGAGTCTTGATTACTTCAGGTCACCTTGATTTGATATTATGCAAAGAGTATGAAGAGAGTGTAAAAAGATTGATGAGATAAATATTTTCTGACTGTTATTCACTTCGAGCAAGTTAGCAATTTGCTGTGATTTTATTCAGGAGCTTAAGGTTGTGCTTACTGTCCCTGAGGTTGTGGAACTGGTTGTTGCTGAAAATGTTAACTCAGTGTTACAAATCACTGATGAGGATGGTGAAGAGAAGGTTAAGCCTATTTTGAAGTCTCTTTTCACTGACATCATGTCAGCAGGTAAAGAGAGAGTAGCTGGTGCAGTTGACAGGTTGAGAAGTCGTCTGCATAAGGAAAATCAGGTTGGTTGATATATAACTTGCTTTGGATTTAAATTTTTTAGCTTGTGTTGATTTACTTTGTGTGTCTTACTCCTTTTCTCCACCCTGAATTATTTGAATATTAAATTATATTATTCGTACATATGAAACAAATATTGTGGCTAAAGTGAGGTAATTGGTTGCTATCTCACTAGTATTGATTGCTATAAGGATATATCAGTTATTAGAAGTGGTTACTAAATCAAACACTATATTTATCACTAAATTTTTTTTATTGGTGTAAAATGATCATACTGAGGTTCAACGTATGACCTCATGCATACTATCCAAACCTCCTACCACTAGGCTGACCCAGGTTGTTCATCCATCACTAAAGTTTGTTGCTAAAGAATTAGTTGTTGAATTGGTTGCTAAATATTGGCAATTAGTGTTTTAGTATCCGTTTTAATTCAGTTACTAATAGAATTAGTAACTGATTTCTTCACTGTAGTGACCAAATTTGTTATTTTAGAAGGAAAATTTTCTTGTAGTGGCAGGGGATAAAATTCTACCGGTGTCTATTTTTTTTCATTCACAATACTCAAATCCGAAACATTGCTTAAGGAAAATCAACCCAATTAAACTAACAGATATTGGTTTTCAGTTTTTTTTTCTGTCATAATATATGTGGTGAACAGCTACACACACTGCTTAATTTGCAATCATTTTTTATCTCTCTGTTTCTATTTCCTCTATTTTTTAAAATTATTTACTGTATTGAATATAGCTTATTGTGGCAGCTCTAATATGCAGCTGGGATCATATTTCAGAATTCAGATGCATTAATCTCTTTAAGTTGCTATAAACAATAATTTATGTCTTATTTCTTTGTTAACATACACATGTTTCTAAAGTGAATAATCAATACCATAACTAATATTCCCATTTTTTGCATCATCAGGTGAGGCAGCTGACAGAAAAGGAGCAACTGGTGCTGCGGTTGGAAAAGCAATACCCATCTGATGTTGGTGTCATAGCAGCCTTATTTCTTAACCATGTGAAACTCGCTCCTGGTGAAGCCTTATTTCTTGGGGCAAATGAACCACATGCATATATTTGTGGTGAGTGCATTGAATGCATGGCAACTTCAGACAATGTTGTAAGAGCTGGCCTCACTCCCAAACACAGAGATGTACAGACTCTTTGTTCCATGCTCACATACAAACAGGTAAATAATAAATGACAAAACTTAGATGCAATTCCTCAAGTATTTAGGGAGTTGTTTTAAAGTCGAATTGGAGTTTCTTCTCAATTATCTACGTAATAAAGGTTTGTATTAAAGGTCAACAAGAGTTATTGAGGTGAAATTTCAATTCTAATCAGAGAAAAGCACTAAAAACACTTAAAGAACTACATCTAAGTTTAATCTAATGATAAATCAAGTGACTACAGTTGAATATTATACAACTGCAATTGAAAAAAATTCAACTGCAGAATCATAGTTCTACAGTTATGGTTCTGATATATAAGATGTATCAAATTTTCTATAATAACTTGTTAAACCATGAATTTCATCCTTGTACACCCCTGGTCACTTGGCTGAGGCATATGCAGATATTATGCAGTTTACGTTTTCATTAGATAAAAAAACATCTATGAATGTTTTTTTTAATTGTAAAATGCATTGTTCCATGGAGCTTTCTTTCTAACGAGTAACAAGGTATAGAATAGAGTAGGCACAAAGATTCATTTCTTGTTAGTTTTGTAATAGAGCAAACTGAAAAAGAGGTGGAAGATAAGAAATGTTTTATTCAAATCTATGACATGCTATCAAGGATTGCTGTGATTTTACAATGATTTTTTTCAGGAAGGAAACATTCTTGTATGGTGATATATATAAGCAGGACGCATGCTTGATGTTATTAGTCTTTTAATTTTTTTTTTTTTTTGTTCTCATGATTTTAATGTTTTTATTTTTTTAAAACATTAAAATTTATGAGAACTAAGACAAACACAAAAAGGTAAAGGACCAAAATCAAACAAAGTCATGATTATATATAGAAACTAAAAGCAATTTTTTTTATGTAAGATAACAATTTCCTTACATATGTTACTCTTGCATTGCAGGGTTCTCCAGAGATCCTGCGTGGAGTTCCTATAAATCAATATGTAAACAAATACATCCCACCATTTGAGGAATTTGAGATTGATTGTTGTATTCTTCCTCAAGGGGAAAAGGTAGTGTTCCCAGCAGTTCCAGGTCCTTCCATCTTTTTGGTCACAGTTGGGGAAGGAATGATGACTACAGAATCACCAAAAGGGTATCCAATCACTGAAGGGCATGTTCTTTTTGTAGCTGCCAACACTGAGATAACTGTTTCTAGTGCACCTCAGTTGCATCTGTTCAGGACTGGGGTTAACAGTAGATTCTTTCAAGATTCCTAAGGTAATTAATAACATGTATTAGCAGCAATAGTGTACATGCGAGAATAATTAAAACACATTATTATATATAGAGGAAAAGTGCATTATAGAGTTGGATTGTCTGATATTTTGCTTATATATCATAAAAGCTTTTTTCAATTGTATGTCTACTTTTTTTATACATCAATTTATAATGTAACTAACTACAAATATTTTGACGTAGGTCTTTATTGTTATTGTTATAATTACATGCTTAATTTAATGATTCTTCTTTATTGAAAAAGTTTTAAATGATTAATATCATATGCAAAACAAGAGACAATATTTAAGAAAAAAAAATCTATTTTGGACGAGTTTATTTTAATGTGTTTTTATCCTCATCGAGAGTTCAAAACATGGTTAAAAAACGTGAAAATTTGAAGTAATATATGAGAGTGCTTCTTCATACACCAGCAAAAAATTCTCCTACACCATTTTATTTTTGAAAACCCGAAAATGCCCCTAGTGCTTTGGACAGAAATATGCAAGCTGGGATACTGAACTTCATTCGAAAAGTTTCATTTGAAAAGCAAAAGACATCCGTACAGCTTTGGGAACCTCCGTATAGCTTCATTGCAACAGCATTGGTGTTTTTGGGTGGCATTTGTTTCCTTCCTGGTGGTTGTTGGTGGTCGCCGGAGTTGCAGAGCCGTCGGCGAAGTGTGCAAAGGTGAGTTGGTGCTGGGGGTTGTCGTACGGATTCGGTAATCCGTATGAGTTATACGGATTAACTAATCCGTATAGATCATACGGATTAGGTAATCCGTATGAGCTATACGGATTGACTAATCCGGATTAGGTAATCCGTCATACGGATTAGTCAATCCGTATGGGTTAGAAATTGCAGAAAAAATGCCTTTTTAAAATGTGAAAATTGTTTTCATAAATTAATTGATTAAAATGAAGTTAATAAATTTAATTGTTGTATAAAAATAAGAAAAGATAAAATGGAACAATATAAATAAGGACAATTTAATTATAAGCGTGTGTATATTTATATGATGTTCCACATTGAGTTTTATTATGTTTAATTGGATTGTTATTTGTTAGGATGGACAACGATGAATGGATTTATGACAGCATAATGTCAGAAGAAGTGAATATGGAGGAAGACCTTGGAGTAGACGATGATGCGTTTGAATTCAATGAAGACAATGGTGTAGACCCGGATGCGAATGAGGATAATGCTTGTTTAAATGATTGTTCTGCAGCGTTTCAAACAAACGAAGTAATTAGTTGTATATGAATGTATTTAAAGTTGTTATATGACATGGTTTAGCATATGAAATATTAATTATCCATTTGTGTAGGTGTTTGAATCGCGTGATGCGATATTTAAATGGCCTCGTACCGTTGCATTTGAAAATGGTTTTGTAGCAGTCATAATGAGGAGTGATACAAAAACTGGAAAAAATGGGAAGATCGTCATTTGTGTTAATTGGTTGTGAAAGGAGTGGAAAATATAGGCCATGGAAAAAAGGTTTCACACCTTCAACCACTAGCACCAGAAAATGTGAGTGTCCGTTTAAGCTGAGGGGTAAACCAATCCCGGGAGAACAAGGGTGGATGGTGAAGGTAATATGTGGGAATCATAACCATGTTTTGGCTAAGTCATTCTGTGGACACCCATATGCTGGTCGAATAACAGAGGAGGAGAAGATCATTGTTGGTGATATGACAAGGTCCATGGTGAAACCAAGAAATATTCTGTTAACTTTGAAGGAGCACAATGCGGATAATGTAACAAGTTTGAAGCAAATTTACAATGCTAGATATGCATACCGAACGCGTACAAGAGGCAATAATACTGAAATGCAACAGCTAATGAAACTTCTTGAACGTGACATGTATATTCATTGGCATCGAGTGAAGGATGAAAATGTTGTACGTGACTTGTTTTGGGCACATCCAAATGCAGTACAGCTGAGTAATGCATATCATATGGTGTTCCTCATTGACAGTACCTACAAAACAAACAGGTACAGACTTCCTTTGCTTGACATTGTTGGTGTCACACCAACTGGGATGACATTTTCAGTTGCATTTGCCTATTTAGAGGCTGAACGCATCAACAATGTTGTCTGGGCCCTTGAATGCTTTAGAGGGATTTTTTTGAAAAGTGATTTCTTCCCACAGGTTATTGTTACTGATAGAGATTCAGCTTTGATGACTGCTGTGAAAATTGTTTTCCCTAATTCAACTAATTTATTGTGTCGGTTTCACATTAACAAAAATGTGAAGGCAAAATGTAAAACTTATGTTAGGCAGAGTCATGCATGGGATCATGTCATGCAAGCATGGGGATGTCTTATTGACTGTGCTACTGAAAAGCAATATGATGAATATCTTATGAAGTTCGATGTTGCATGTGCACCGTGGCCTACGTTTGTTGATTACGTTAAGGACACTTGGTTGAATCCCCACAAAGAAAAGTTTGTGACAGCATGGACAAACAAAGTTATGCATTTTGGGAATACAACAACAAACAGGTAAGTTTCGGCTTCTTATTGCTTACATTGACATTTGCATAAGTTAATTGTTTTCATTCGTTATTTGATGACATTATACACTGTAGGGTGGAGTCTGCACATTCGACCCTAAAGCGCCTACTGCAGAATAGTGTTGGAGACTTGTGCACTGTTTGGGATACCATGAACAACATGATCACCTTGCAACATACTGAAATCAAGGCATCTTTGGAGCAAAGCATACATGTTGTAGGGCATGCATTTAAAGTTACTTTGTACAACAGACTTGTTGGCATGGTGTCCAGGGTAGCCTTAAACCATATTGCTTCTGAGTATGAGCGGATTCATTATGCAGGAAAAAACCCAAACCATTGTGGATGTGTTCTCAGAACAGCTTACGGTTTGCCTTGTGCATGTGAGCTAGCTAAGTTTGTGCTTCAGAGTATTCCAATGAACACCGTTCATTTTTTTTAGCGGAGATTAAGCTTTGAAAGTCAAGATATGCATGCATTCCAAGTTACCATAACTAAAGAGATTGAAGCCATATCCAACCGTTTTGATAAACTTGGTTTGTGTGGCAAAATGACTCTTAAGAGTAAGCTTAAACAAATTGCGTATCCTGATTTAAATTCCATGTGCCCTCCCCCTGATAAGGTTAAAACTAAAGGTGCTCCAAAGAAGAAGATCACAAAGCACGAAAGGTCAACGAGAAGAGATCCCTCTTACTTTGAGTATGTAGACGAGTTTCATTCAATGCAAAGTAGTCGTTCAACTCCAAAACAGTCCAATGACTCATGTGATGTTCAGATGCAACAGGGCTTGGTTCCGATGCTAGATCAATTTCATCCATTTATGCAGAAGTTCATCTTGAATGTCACCGATGTCAAAGCAGATGGTAATTGTGGGTACCGTGTCATTGCTGCCTTATTAGATTATGGTGAAGAATCTTGGGCTTTGGTTCGCAATCATTTGCTCAGAGAACTTGGAGAGTGGACGGATGGATATATTGCCTTGTTTGGTGGCATACAGAGATTTGAAACCTTAAAGCGGTCCCTACTGGTTGATGGGTTGTCGAAGGTAAACCTTTGATTTGTTTATTCAATGTATGCCTTTAATTCAAGTGAACATATATTTGAATGGATTGAAGTGTATTTACAGGTTACTATGGACAAGTGGATGGATATTACAGACATGGGTCATGTAATTGCATCGAGATATAATGTGATTGTGGTTTCCCTTTCACTTAAGCAAAGCATGACGTTTTTCCCTCTGAGAAGTCAACCGCCTAGGGATCCACACTTTCATCGTATTTTGTGCATTGGCCATGTTTTTGGAAACGACTTTGTGCAGGTAATCCATTTATTTGTTTATTTTATGAAAAAGGATATGATTAAGGACATGAATAAACAAAACTGATGTTGTCTAATTTTGTTATGTGTAACAGGTTTTTTTAAAAGACAATTGTCCGTTACCGTTGAATACATTTTTGTGGGATAGGCATTGTACCAGTGAAGCAAAACATTGGCCCAGTTATTACATTAGTAGAATGCAAATGTATGCTAACTGTATGAAGTTACGTACTGAACATGTAGACTTACATGATGTGTAGAAACATTTCAAAAGTGATGAATGAAGTCGTTTTCTGCATAACTGTATCTATATATACTTATAAATATCCAAATTTGTCCAACATGAGAAACATCATAAAAAAAACAAAAAAATAAGTGTATACAAAAGTCATAAAAAAATCAAAGCCGCCTCCGCTGTGCATCTCGTGGACGTCTTCCTCGGGTATAAACAATCCCGTAGTCCCTGACACTACGGGCAAGAAGCAACATCTGTAGCGTCCTATCATATGCCTCAGTGCCCTCTGTAACAATCCCATCATCGATGAAGGCCTGCAAGCCCTCAGCAAGTCGCTCACAGACAACCTGCAATTACAGTGTCACACATACAAACATTAGCGAATGGATTCAAGTATTATCACACAATCCACAAGTGAAACGAATTTTTCTCACCACTGCATGCCCTGGAGACTGGTCCTCCTGAACCACGTCTGACGCTTCAGGAGGAGCTGGATCTGAAGAAGGCGACTGCACAGATGCTGGTGGCTGAGGAGCTGGATCAGCCTGCGCCCCATGTGGAATATGTGAGCGGGCCTGGGCATACTGCGTCGGGGTCAGATATGGATGTGATATCCGGAAGAACCACTCCAAATATCCAGGCACACAGTGACTTGGATAATGAACCAAGTCACCGGTCGGTATAAGGAACTCTGCGAAATGCACCCATCGATCGTCCACATCGTCTGCGGAGGGGACTTCCGACATAGGCAGCTCAGGAATGGGCTGAATCTGCCCAAACTGACGAACTACCCTGTCAGGTAAGTACCTAACAATGTGGGGACCCCATCTGATGAACCCGGAAAATAAGGAAATCGGCTCGAACTCCCAAGCGGACGATGGGCATCGTATGTTGTCCAGCATATGTCATTTGGCCTCAACCGGTCTATGCGAGCACGATAAGTCGACAAAGGTAATGCCTTCGCACTCTTCCAGCGAAAGGCACGTGGCTGGGTCTCGTCGTAAGTATCCTCCGCCGTCCCGTTCCCTACAGTGGGAAAATGCTCGTATATCCAGCACTACAAGTATAAATAGTCAAAGTCAGAAGTAGTAAAAAATATAACAATATTTTGATTAACACACATCAAACAAGATTACCTGTAGCAGAGTAATGTATCCCGCTAGATGCTTGTCGTGGTGTTTTGATGCATAACGGAGATTCTCATACATATGCACCAAAGCACCAGCCCCCCAAGCAAATCTCCCAGCATCGTCCAGGTCACGGAAAGGCTGTAAGAACTGAACACCTATATGTGTCGCACTCTTGTTGGCAAACAAAGTGCAACCAACAAGATGCAACAGATATGCCCTCGCTGCAACTATCCACTGGCCAGAGTCACACATACTAAAATACAACTCTCGAAGCCAGGACAATCGCACATAAGCGTCGTGGCACTGTGTCGTCTCCGCTTCAGCCTCATCAACACTGACCTCTAGCAGCTCGACCAACAATGTGATCGCCTCTCCGATATCAATCTGGTCGTAGCCGTGGAAGACTCCCATGACAGGGATATGCAGAAGAGAGGCAACATCGTCCAGCGTAATGGTCAACTCACCGACTGGCAGATGAAAACTGGATGTCTCAGCATGCCATCTCTCTACAAAGGCTGACAGCAATCCTCGATCTCCAGTCTCGACTGAGCAGCGAATCAACGGACTAAGGCTAGTAGCAGCCACTATGCCCTCAATCTCCGGAGCTGGCTTCCCAAATTTAGTGACCTTACGTCCATGGGAAGCCAACTTCAGCTCTGGACGTTCCTGTAACAAAGACATTGAGAGATGTTTACAATTAACCACACTGTTGTACATTTTATCCTAAACCAGGTGTTAGTGTTTAATAAATACCTCTCCTGACCAGACTTTAATAGCCACATGGTCAGCGTAAGCAGTCAATACTGAACAGTCTTTCGGTCCTCTTGGAAAACCTCCAGTCCCTACATCGTCCGCCGTAGGTATATCAGTATCAATAAGTGGTTCCTCAACTGGAGGATCGTCACGTGGAGGATCCTGAGGAACACTAACACCCGCCCGTTGTCGACGAACGGATGCTGTCGGTCTACGCCGCTCAGCCGCTCCACCAACAGGCCTATGCATTCCTCCTCTGGTCCTAGCCATGATCTATACAACATCACATAAATAGTTAAATTACAATTGTTAGCCAAGTTCAAACCAAACAGTCTAATACAGGGTCACACAGGCCAAATTCACAAGCATTGTAACCAATCAAGTCAAATTCAGTCCACACAGTCTAATACAGGGTCACACAGGCCAAATCCACAAGCATTGTAACCAATCAAGTCAAATTCAGTCCACACAGTCTAATACAGGGTCACACAGGCAAAATTCACAAGCATTGTAACCAATCCACTCCAAATTCAGTCCACACAGTCCAAAACTGGGTCACACAGGCAAAATTCACAAGCATTGTAACCAATCAAGTCAAATTCAGTCCACACAGTCTAATACAGGGTCACACAGGCCAAATTCACAAGCATTGTAACCAATCAAGTCAAATTCAGTCCACACAGTCTAATACAGGGTCACACAGGCCAAATCCACAAGCATTGTAACCAATCAAGTCAAATTCAGTCCACACAGTCCAAAACTGGGTCACACAGGTCCAATACACAATTGCAGTGAGCAATCAGGTCAAATTCAAGACAAACAGTCCAAGACCAGGTGACACAAGTCCAATACACAACCATAGTGACCTACTAAGTCCAATTCTAACCAAACAGCAAATGTATACCGGGTGACACAAGTTCAATTCACAAGCACAGTCATCAATCAAGGCAAATTCAGACGCACAGTCACCTATCAAGTCCAATTCACAAACACAGTCACCTATCAAGTCCAATTGACAACCATGGTCACCTATCAAGTCCAATTCAATTGCTAACTATACACAACTTTCATTGACAACCATACTTCCTATATTTGAGAGTTATTTGATCAATAGCATACAATCAATAGCATATCATCATCAAGTCATGGATCACAATTGAAAATTCAGGTTCGTAATGGATTAAACATAAATTTTTTTGAAAAAATGCCCATACGGATTGAGCAATCCGTATAACACATACGGATTATGTAATCCATATGGGTTATACGGATTAGCCAATCCGTGTAACCTATACGGATTAGCTAATCTGTACAGATTATACGGATTGCTTAATCCGTATAATCTGTACGGATTAGCTAATCCGTATAGGTTATACGGATTGCTCAATCCGAAAGCCCTTCACGGATTACCGAATCCGTACGACGCTTCCCCTACCAAAAACGCCCCAAAATTGAATAACTCACCTCAGACAGCGCCGTCGCCAACCACCCTACCAAGCCACCGAGCACCACGGCCAAAAATGCGGAACCACCTCTGCAACGGAATCCACAAGCACCGAGAAGCACCACACCAAGGAGAAGAAGAAGCAGACGCGCGGAGGAGGGAGAGAGAATGCGGTTTTCTTTTAATTTAAATTATAGGGGTAAAAGCGGAATTGCACTGTGTATGAATGGTGTATTAGAAATTGAAACTGGTGTATGAAGCACCACTCAAATATGAATGCTTTTGGTTCCACGTCTTCAAGCATTGTTCACACATCAAACAAGAAGCTACACATAGTAGTGGCCTTATGGCCCTTTATGAATAAACAACAAAAAAAGCTACACAAAGTAGTTTTCATTTTACGTATAAAAAAAGTTTCTGCATGAACACCAAAACCAAATAAGCTATTATTGTGTTTGGAACAATTACATTGAATACATCCAAATGGATTTTGATTTTTTTAATGAAATGTTTGGCAAATTTGATCAGAATCAATTCTATACTTTAAAACCATGGTTTTGATAAAAGCAAAATTATCTTCAAAATTTAATATTGCTTTATTTGTGCCCTGACTATTCTTATTGAATTAATAACACGAGTAAAAATATTTATACGCGTATCCAAAAAGAAACATCATTTATGTGTATGTTAGAAGCAGCATCAATTATTCTCTCTGTAATTTATTACATAATAATACTTGCTGGAAATGTTGACCAAGAAAAGGCAGGCCGGCTGTAATTGAAGAAGGTAGTAGAATCACGATTTTCGTCCAAGAGCCGTGTTAAAAAACTACACTGGTTTTCTTTCCTCTCAAAACCAAGGGTAAGATATTATACATGTTTTCCTACATGTATTTTTTTCATACATCAGAAACACTTAACAAAAGAGGAACCTAAACACACAATCTAAGGATCCGAACTGCTTCTGCTAGAAGAGACAAAGAGGAGTTGAGGTAGGCAATTCGGCCAAACTTAAAAATGACCATAACTTGAGGCTCCACATTTAGCAAGCCAATGAAACGGCTTCTCAAAGAGTAAGCTGAATACAGATCTACCAATCTTACGCCACCAGCAATTTGATCAAGTTGATAATGGTATCATGAGGATAAAACATACTGGTTTCTTCCATGATGAGTTTGAGTCACTATAAAGTCTCAAAGAATATCCCTAAGACAGTGTATGTTTTCCTACATATACACGTGTTTTTCCATCCTTTTTCTTCACTTTTATTTCTACAATCAAAACCATAAGTTCATTTTTAACCAAAATCAATTATGAAAAATTAGATCATTTAGGACATGCCCATCCAAAGACCCAAGTATAGTCTTTCTATGAAATCAATCTTAAGTCCCTTTTAAAGGAACAACTTTAGTTCCCAGTCACCTTGTCAGACCAGCCAGTCTGGGTTGTAATTCAAAATGCAAAGGCTAAAATTTTGCAGTCTTTTCCCTACCTGGATTTTAATTTTCATTTTGGTGCCTCAATAGCTATGTTTGACGTTAAATAATAACTAACAAACTACGATGGATGAGTGAAATGTGTGTGACCAACACTGCACAAGTTTCATTCCAGAACATAACTCTAACGTCCATTCCATGTTTCAAGATATAATTGGAATGACTATCAAAACTCTTGAATCTCAATATAACCAAAGGATGTTCCCTCCTAGGACACGCTTAATAGCACCAAAAATTCGGACTTGTTTGATTCAATTTTTTTTTGCAAAAGCAACCCCAACCAAACATGCACTGTGGACAACACAACAGTCATGCAACAAATAAAACCAAGGTTCAATATTAACCCAGGAAACCAATCTAAATCCAAAGCTTCATTAAACACGCTATAGCCATAGAAAATACTCTCCTTAGTAATTTTAAGGTCATCAAGATGAAGAAGCATCAAATAAAATTCCAGAAGTCAAAATTTTGAATATTGGGCCTATTTGGATGTAAGCTTCTCTAGAAGCACTTCTAGAAGAAGAAAGTAAGAAGAAAAAAATGAAATGAGCTTCTCCATAAGCTAAAATGAGTTTTCCATTAGCTCATTTATAGATGTTATCTCATCTTTTAGATAAACTATATTGGTGAGCTTCTAAAAATTAGCTAATGGAGAACTTATTTTTTCTTATGGAAAAGTTCATCTCATCTTTTTCTTCTTTTAGAAGTACTTTTAAAAAAGCTTACCCAAATAGGCCCATTGTTTAACAAAATATGTATTTCTAACAGAAAAATCTGCCAAAAACAATATGCTCCATTAAACCAAACAGCATCTCAGGCTTATGAGATTGGATACTCAAATACTACATCTTTTCCAGTAAGCTTCCTGTAAACTCCAGAAAAAGTCTCCAGCTTGTACTCAGTGTTGTTGCGCTCCTTGGGGTCCAAGAAAACCTTAATTGATACATTGACAAAAGGAAACAATTTACAAGTTATATGGGGAACAAAAAGACAAGGACATTTAACCTATCATCAACTTCACAAAAACTCACCTTCATTATTTTTGAGCCATCAATTCTATATCTGACCCGTTTGCCAACAATCTCTGCAGGATAAACAACATCCTCCAGCATGGCATCATGGACAGCAGTCAGAGTGCGGGTTCGGGGTCGCTGAACGGCAGAGCCTTTCTTTGGTGGCCGTACGATCCTCCTTGTGGCAATGAAGACAACATCCTGTCATTCAATAATCTTCAGTTAATACAAATTGTTGATCCAGGAACTCACTATAACCATATTAATGTGATATGGTAAACAAATGTATTAAGGAAAAACATTGAAAAGAAAACCAAAGATCAACTAATTTCATATCAAGTCACATTGCAGTAAAATACAACCTTCCCACTAAACTTCTTCTCCAACTCTCTGACAAGTCGAAGATGAATCTTGCGGAATGCCTTCCTCAATCTGAAAGGCACATAGATGACTACAGACTTGCGATTACCAGCCACATCCATTTGACTGCATGAAATAAGTTGTCCTAACAATGAGAAATTTTTTAAGACCAAACATCCATCAATTCATCATTGATCATTGATCATTGATCATTCATAACATCCTTACATTGCTTGATTTATGTAGAGATCTTTCAAGTCACTTTTCAGATCCTGATTGGTGTTCTCCAAGTCAAACAAGTACTGCACAGGCATCAAATAACAGAGTTTCAAAATAAAGGATAATCTTGAATATATGAAATCAATTAATTCTAAAGAAACAGAAAAGGGCTATAACCTGTGCAACTGTCTCCTCAAATTCAGTGGGCTCAGCATCCTTATCCTTGTGAATTTTCTTCCTCGAGGTGTACATTTTGTTCAATCTGTTTCATGACATAAGGGCCCCCATCAGAACCTTTGCTTAGTAAATGAAAATAAGAATCACAGTGAACATAATTTCCAAAATCCTATTACAAGGCAAGTGGCAACCAAACCCAATATTCACACGGTTACAATGACAAAGAAATTTAGAAACTGCATAATTAAGAATATATAATATAGAAATCATAAACAAAAATGAAAAAATCACCACAACTCTCATAACTTTCAGTAAGGAAGACTCGTATAAAAACATGGGCAGTGTCAACAACTAAAACAGTTTTCCACCTCCCCACTTCCTCTCTCTTGTTTTTTATCTTTAATTCTCACTTATTGAGCTAAAAAGGCAAAATCAAAGTGGATATATATTTTCCGAAATCCTAATTACAAGCAAGTGGCAACCCAAACCAAACTCATAGGGTTACAAGGCTAAAGAAATTTAAAAGCTTCACAATTAAGAATATAGAAATTATAAACAAAAAGGAGAAAATCACCACCAATCTCAGAATTTTCACCATTAAACATGAGACAATGTCAACAACTGAAACAGTTATCTCCCCCCTTAATTCTCACTTGCTGAGCTAATAGACAAAACATCAGCATGCCCAAATCCAAAAACTTGACTATAATCATGACAAAGATTAGTTCCTTTTGTGCTCTCACCAACACACTCCCGATGCAAGCATTACATTGTTCCAAGAATGATTTTTTTTGTTTTATCAACATTTGTTCCAAGAATGATGTATGAACAAATGTTCAAGCCCCTTAATTCCAATAGAAAGCAGTTAACAGAAATCAAAAGCTCAAAGCTAAAGCATATATTTTAAGGGAGAATTAGGAAGATTATGGATTGGGGAATGGGGATTGGCTCAAAATTGTTGTATATTAAAACCCGTGATAATCAGAAGCAGGTTAAGCGATGGAAAAATTGAAGAGAGAAAATGGGGAATAACCGAAGCAAGAGAAACAGTTGAATACCAGATAGAGAGAGTGACGAGCCCTTCTGCTTCAGCACGAGCGAGCGAGAGAGAAAGAGAGAGAAAGGAGGCGCTTACAAGGGTTTTATAAGGAACACAGAACAACGTTCAGGTTTACCCTAATTTTTAGATGTATAAGGGTTTTATAATCTCATCCACCACCTCTCTTATAAGTTTTTTTTATTGTATTTTCTTTGATTACTTGCAAGTTTAATTTTAAAATTTCTGTAGAAAAAAATAAATTTTCTATTAATTACTAATATTTTAATTTCTGTAAATATATGAAATAAGTATTTTACATATTATTTAATTATGTAAATCAAAACTATTTTATTTTGATGACTTAATATAAATACATTTATCTATATATAATGTTTAATTTGATTTAAATTGGAATTTGATAGTATTTAAATATAATTTTGGTCTTGGTATGTTAAAGTTTTTTATTTTTGGTTGATGTAAGTTCATTCTTCTAATTTTAATTTTTGTAAGTTTGTGTTTTTTTAATTTTTGTCCCTTTAAGATATTTTGCTCATTTTTAGTTTCTATAAGTTTATCATCCAAAATATCTTATAGGAACTAAATGAGCAAAATTTTGTTTCTTGTAAGTAGGAACTTATGGAGACTATAAATGAAAAAATTAAAATCTTTCAAGGATCAAAACTAGAAAAATGTAAACTCATAGGAATTAAATGAGCAAAATATCTTATAAGATCAAAATTGAAAAAATATCAATTTACAAGGACTAAAATTAGAAAAATTAACTTAAAAAAACCAAAAACAAAAAACTTTAACTTATATGGACCAAAAACATATTTAAATCATAATTATAATTACAAGCTTTCTATATGGGGAAACTTGAACATAATTTCCTATGATGTATAATCATCATAAAGAAAAATGTTTATATTTTGGATGAGAGTTCTTTTTATTTTTAACAAGAAATATCCAAGGTTTCTTTTTTAGTACCAAACTAATCATTTTTTATCAGGTTGGGCTATTTTTGTGATAAAATTGTACTTCCTATTGCAATTTCATGTCCAAATTGAGAATCAAATTTAGTATCTTGATTAAAGAACCCAAGTGTCGAATCTCTTGTCCCAACAACTTTTGATATTTTGGATGAGTATTCTAACGCGAAACAAATTTATTTATAAAATATACATTAATTATATATACTAAGGGAAGATGTCTCTCTAAAACGTTTAAATAATAAATAAAAAACAAAAGTTAAATACACGTAAATAAAAAAAAAGTGATAGAATAAAAAACTGACATATAGAAAAGTGTAGAAAGTTACTCTAGAATGAAAGTTTTAAAAATTTAAGTAATTTAAGGATAAAATTGTCCAATAAAATGTGGACACTAAATAAGAACATTTCTTTATTATTAGTATAAATTATTGGTATAGATAATGAAATTTTAAAGACAATGGAATTTGATTTTTTTTATCATTGAAAAAGTAAAGAAAAAAAAACTACATACACAAAGAAGCTATACTCAAAGCATCAGCTAACAAAAGTTGTGGAAGTTGTTAAGACAAGAAGACGAGCTGAAGTTGCTCAAAAGTTGAAGAACTCACTAACTAAATGGGCGCATTGGTTTTCCTCTCTATAGACATGTTAAAGACCCAACCGCCACTGCCTATGCATAACGGCTCTCATATGATTGATCAACGCTGCCAAGTGCCAACGGGTGAAAGTGGACATTAGCATGCGATAGCAAGTGAATAGTAGTGGCAGAATCAGTTTTCACACATCACTTTTCAATATTACCATTATACCAATTAAGATTGAGGTCGTGAAAAATGGCCTCTTCTACATCGTGTTTAACATCGACAAAATATGGGAATCCAATCTCGAATACGAGATGAGTGTTAATGAAAAATAACATGTAGAGGTGATTCCTTGGATGAGTAGCTAGGGAAAGGTGGAAAACGAGGAACATTCAGGAAAATAAGAGATTCAATCCTGATTTTCTTAAAACTTAATTGGAAACATTCAATATTTAGTATAATTTTAAAAACAATGTTAGCATAAAAAAATCATTTACAAAAATTGTAAACAGGCCCCTTGGAAAGCATACAATCTCAGAAAGTGAGGGTCACTTGTTGACGTGGAAGTTAAGGACACGTATAGAATGAGAGTGGTCATGTCAAAGACTGCATTGTTGCATTCACCGAAGAAAAGACCCGAAAAATAACGTGCCACATAGGCTAGTCTCTTAGCTTTAGTTAATAGGAAAACGATTTACACTTTTGGTGACTATTTTTCTAATTTTACTGTTTGCAGGCTAGCATTTTTAAGCTAAAAAAATCAATAAATCGATCATAAAGTATCAATAAATGTTAGAATAGGTAAAAGTTTCATTATTTTTATTCATATTATTTATTCTGTGTATTTTTTATATTAGGAACCAAAGGGAGAAGAAAAGAAAGCAAGATAAAAAAACCAATATTTTCTGAAGGCTGGCGCCATTCGCGTGAGATCCACGCCATTCGCGCCACACATGGAAAAATAGTGTAAAATCCACTGTCATCTCACGCGATCAGTGGGCTGCCGCGTGAGATGTGACACCAGTCACGCCAGAGAACCAAGAGAAGAGGAAATCTCACTCCCATCTCATGTTATCCGCGTGAGATTCGCGCCAATTGCGCCATAGCTCATTGCAGCCTACGCTATTCGCGCCAGACTCACGCCGATAGCGTGAGCAACACGTGACTTCAGTAATCAGTTTTTTAATGCACAAGTTGAGGGGATTTTGAGGATATTTGGTGACCTAGTTATAAATAGAAGTTTAGAAGACTGAAAAAGGGTTCCACAACAGAGTTAGAAGTCAGTTGCATTGAAGGAGATTCAAGGAAGCTAGGTCAAGAAAAGCAAGATTGAGGGAGTTAGGTTATTCTTCTTCTTCTTTTCTTTTCTGAGTTTAGTCCACTGGTGTTCAATGTTATTGAAGTTAAGCATGAATATGCTTGGCTAGTTCCTTTATTGTGGTTAGGGCCATGAACCTTGGATAAATTCCTTTGTAATTGATTGATTCTATGATTCTTCTATGCTATAGTTATTTTATTTTATCTTGTGTTGAAAGGATACATCTTTGTTAGACTTGATCACTCTAGGAAAGAATTGAGAATTAGGGTTCACAATAGGAATATTGGGGCTTTAATTTCTGACTAAGATAAAATAACAATTGGTACATTACCTAGGGATAGAGATGTATAATTGCAAATAATTCCATGTATCATCGTAATGCTTAATCTAAGAAAGATTACTAAGGGATTAGGATTTTTACTGGGGTTAAAGGGTTAAATACACTAAGGAATTAAGGTTTAACTATTTAAAGAAGATATATTATTTGAATAATTAAGTTAGAAGAACTTAGGAATCAATTCAAGTAAAGAAGGTTGAAATTCAAAGGTGATTGTGCTTTAACTACAAGTCTTCCTCATCAATTCTTTTAATCCAAATAACATTTTGTGTTTACAGCATTCTTTAATCTTAGATTTTAATTTTAATTGTCTTAATCCACAATACAAAACCAATTTATAAACATTTGTTAATCCAATTCAAAGATAATAAGTTATAATAAGATTAGTGTTTCAATCCTCGTGGAAACGATACTCTATTTATCACTTTATTACTTGAAACGATCGGTGCACTTACCAAATCCGCAACAAGTTTTTGGCGCCGTTGCCGGGGATTGAAAACGCTAATTTTATAATAATTGTTATCTTTAAGATTGGAATTATTGTTATTGCCGATCTACTTTCCTTAGTGTATGCGAGGTATAATTGATCCTATAACTCTATAGTACGATTCAGAAATAGAAAGAACTGCTAGGAGGAATAGGAGGTTAGTTAAACAGAAGAAGGAAGTAGAAAACTCTAGTTCACAACCTGAGATAGAACTAGAGATGGCTGAAAGAAACAACCATCCACCACACCCAGAGGATGAATTGATGGAGGATATCCTTGCTTCATTGTTCACCAGACCAACATCTAGTATTGTCAGGCCACCAATTGAAGCCAATCATTTTGACATTCATCCGTCATTAATTAATTTGGTGGAACGAAGTCAGTTTGGTGGAGAAGATGATGAAGATCCACATGATTTTGTTGACAGATTTCTAAGGATCTATGACACCATTAGACATCAAGGAGTGACGGGCGATGCAATCAGGCTTAGATTATTTCCTTTTGCCATTAAAGGAAAAGCTCTCCGGTGGCTGGATAGACAAACTTCAAACAATATCACTACTTGGGAATAGCTAGCTGCAAAATTTTTCGCACAATATTTTTCTATGGAAAAATATAATAAGTTGGTGAATGAGATTACTAACTTCACTCAGAACGGAAGAGAGACATTGTGTGTAGCTTGGAATCATTTCCAAGAGTTGATTCGAAAGTACCCTCAATATTACATGCCAGTTGGGAAGAAGGTGCGCATTTTCTTTAATGGAATGACTCCTGAATCCAGGTTAATTGTGAATGTTGCAGCTGGAGGCTCTATCATATCAAAGACAGCAGCTCAAACTTATGAGTTGATTGATTCTTTGGCCACAAATGAGAATGAAAGTGTGGTAATTCATCCTAAATGTGAGGTTATTCAGTTGGGAAGCAGCGATGCCATGCTAGCTGAACAAAAACTTTTGTCACAGCAGCTAACCAAGCTAAATGAGAAATTTGATAAGCTTCAAGTTACTGCATCTCAAGCGTCATCAATTAAAATGAATGTTGTTACTTGTGAGTATTGTCAAGGAGATCATGAGTCTAATGAATGTCCTACATTAATAAGAGCTGATCCAATTCAAGTGAATGGTGTTTGGCAAGATCAAGGACTTCAGCAGAATTTTTAGAGAAATCAGAATTTTTCTATGGGGAATAATTTTCAGAGGAGATTTCAAGGAGGAGGGTTGGATTACAAATCTAATAATTATTTACAACCTCCACCTATTCCACCTAAAGAGCCATCCGAATTGGAGAAAGCCATGTTGCAGCTGTCGAAGACTACTACTAAGCATATTCAAGCTACCAATGCATTCATTAATGAAACCAGAGCTCATCCTAAAAATCAAGATGCTTCTATCCGGAATTTAGAAAATCAGATTGGTCAATTATCAAAACAACTTGCAGAAAGACAGCAAGGGCAGTTTCCTAGTGACACAGTAGTCAATCCAAGATAGCAAGCTTAAGCAATCATCACAAGGAGTGGAACTGTGCTCACACCTCAAGAGAAGACCAATGTAGTGCAGAAAAAGGTTAGAGAGGAAGCTGAAACTAATCCAAGTGGTGAGAAAGAAGCAGAAGTGGAAACCCAAGCAAGCAAGGAAAAGGAGCCAGCTATTGAAAATCCTAAGAAGGTGATGGATTTCTCTCGCTTTGAGAAACCACCATATCCAATGAAGCTTAAGCAACAAGCTCAAAAGAAATAGTATGCTAAGTTTTTAGATATGTTTAAAAAGTTGCATATTAATATTCCATTTGCTGAAGCTTTAGCTAACATGCCTAACTATGCTAAATTTATGAAAGATTTATTATCTAGAAAGCATAAGTTGCAGGAATGTAAAACAGTTGTGCTTATTGAAGAGTGCAGCGCTATTATTCAAAAGAGAGTTCCACCTAAGCTTCAAGATCTAGGGAGTTTCAATATTCCCATTGCAATAGGTAATATCAATGTGGGAAGAGCATTATGTGACCTTGGAGCAAGTATCAAACTAATGTCGTTGTCAGTATGCAAGTCTCTAGGAATTATGGAGTTGAAGCCTACCATAGTGTCTCTTCAACTTGCAGATCGGTCATTGAGAAAACTGAGTGGAGTCATTGAAGATATTCTGGTAAAGGTTGACAAATTTATTTTTCCTGCTGATTTTATAGTTTTAGACATGGAAGAGAGTGAAATACCTGTACTTTTAGGTAGGCCATTTTTGGCTACGGCTAGAGCTATAATTGATGTAGCACAAGGGAAATTAGAACTTAGGATGTTTGATGAGTCAATAATTTTTAATGTCTTTGATGCTATGAAAAATCCTATTGGCAAAGATGATTGTTTCAGAATTGACGTGTTAGATACTATAGTGCATATAGAGAAATCTATTGATCAAGAACTTGCAGAGAAGATGGAGATTAGAGACAAAAACACGTCACCAGAAGAGCTGGAGATTGTAATGGAGGTGCTAGAGAAGAAAGAAACTGATATCACAAGTGAAGCACCAAAATTAAAGCTAAAAGAACTGCCTGAAAATTTAAAGTATGTCTGTTTGGGTGAGGAAAAGACATATCCTGTTATTATTAACAAGGAATTGTCTAGAGTTGAAGAATAGAAATTAATCAAGATACTCAAGGAACACAAGACTGCTATTGGGTGGTCTATCTCTGATTTGAAGGGCATTAATCCTTCTTTTTGCACTCATAAAATATTGATGGAAGATGATATAAAACCAGTGAGACAACCTCAGAGAAGACTTAACCCTACAATGAAAGACGTGGTTAGAAAAGAAGTGAAGTTGTTGGATGCAGGGATGATTTATCCAATTTCAGACACTGCATGGGTGAGCCCAGTTCAAACTGTCCCAAAGAAAGGTGGGATGACAGTAATTCAGAACAACAAAAATGAATTGATTCCAACTAGAACTATCACGGGTTGGAGGATGTGTGTAGATTACAGAAGATTGAATGATGCCACAAGAAAGGATCACTTTCCACTTCCTTTCATTGATCAAATGTTGGAAAGATTGGCAGGCCATGCTTATTATTGCTTCCTTGATGGATACTTTGGCTACAATCAAATTCCGGTGGCACCTGAAGATCAAGAGAAGACAGCCTTCACTTGTCCTTTTGGAGTTTTTGCTTATAGAAGAATGTCATTCGGTCTTTGCAATGCACCGGCTACATTTAAAGGTGTATGTTATCTATTTTCTCTGACATGGTAGAAAAATGTTTAGAAGTTTTCACGGATGATTTTTCAGTTTTTGATTCTTGCTTTGATTCATGTTTAGTTAGTCTAGCTAAAGTATTAAAAAGATGTCAAGAAACCAATCTTGTTTTGAATTGGGAAAAATGTCATTTCATGGTCTGTAATGGAATTGTTCTAGGTCATAAAAATTCTGGGAAAGGCATAGAAGTTGATAAAGCTAAATTACTATTGATTGAAAAACTGCCACCTCCCAATAATGTTAATAGAGTGCGAAGTTTCTTAGGGCATGCAGGTTTTTATAGGAGGTTCATTAAAGATTTTTCAAAAATTGCAAAACCTCTTAGTCAACTTTTATCCAAAGAAAATGAATTTCTCTTTGATGAAGTTTGTTTTAATGCATTTAATGTGTTAAAAGAGAAACTTACTACTGCACCTGTTTTGACAGCACCTGATTGGAATTTGCCTTTTGAATTAATGTGCGATGCAAGTGCATATGCCATTGGTGCTGTCCTTGGTCAGGGGAAGGATAAATTGTTACATGTTATATACTATGCTAGTAAGGTTTTAAATGAGGCTCAAGTTAATTACGCCACAACTGAAAAAGAGATGTTAGCAGTAGTATATGCATTAGATAAATTTAGATCTTATTTAATAGGTTCTAAAGTTATTATATTTACTGACCATGCTGGGCTTAAGTATTTAATGACTAAGCAGGATGCAAAGCCACGCTTGCTGCGATGGATGTTATTATTTCAGGAATTCGACTTAGAAATTAGAGATAAAGCTAGAGTGGAAAATAAAGTTGTTGATCATCTATCTAGGATTTAGGACAAAGATCTGCAAGATGAACCAGAGCTGGAAATTAATGAATCTTTTCCTGATGAGCGAGTGATGGTAGTTCAACTTGGGTCATGGTTTGCAGAGATGGCAAACTATAAGGCTGTAGGAGTAATACCTAAAGATCTTACTTGGCAGTAGAAAAAGAAATTTTTCCATGATGCAAGGAGGTACTGTTGGGATAACCCATTCCTTTATTTTAATTGTACTGACGGTGTTATTCGCAGATGTGCAGATGAGACTGAAATGCCTAAGATTCTTGGGCATTGTCATTCTTCTGATTATGGAGGACACTTTGGAGGTAATAGGATAGCTCATAAAGCATTGCAAAGTGGTTATTACTGGCCTACAATCTTCAAAGATGCACGAGAGTTTGTGGAGAAGTGTGATAAATGTCAGAGGATAGGAAATATATCTCGTAAGAATGAAATGCCACTTAATAATATCCAAGAGGTAGAATTATTTGATGTTTGGGGAATTGACTTTATGGGACCATTCCCTAAGTCATATTCCAACCAATACATCTTGGTTCCTGTGGATTATGTGTCTAAGTGGGTGGAAGCTGTTGCTTTACCTACTAATGATGCAAAGGTGGTGATTTCTTTCTTGAGAAATAATATATTTACTAGGTTTAGAGTTCCTCGAGCTATTATCAGTGATGGAGGCACACATTTTTGCAACAAGCAGTTCAAGAATTTGCTTAGTAAATATGGAGTTTGACATAGAATAGCCACACCGTATAATCCTCAGACGAGTGGACAGGTGGAAATTTCCAACAGAGAATTGAAGAAAATATTGGAGAAAACAGTGGGGAATGCTAGAAAGGATTGGGCATTGAAGCTACATGATGCACATTGGGCTTACATAACAGCTTTCAAAACCCCAATAGGTATGTCACCATTCCAACTGGTGTATGGTAAGTCTTCTCATCTCCCTGTTGAGTTAGAACATAAAGCATTGTGGGCCACTAAGTATGTAAATTTTGAACTCTCTAAAGCTACTGAAAAATGATTATTACAACTGAATGAACTTGATGAGTTTAGATGTGCAGCTTATGAGAATGCTAGAATTTACAAGGAAAAGACCAAGCGATGGCATGATAAAAAGATCCATCCAAAGGAGTTTAAGCCAGGACAGCAGGTATTGTTATAAAATTCTTGATTGAGGCTTTTTTCCAAGTAAACTCAAGTCGCGTTGGTCCGAACCTTTTGTGGTAAAAAGGGTGTTCCCTTATGGAACTGTTGAGATCTCCTCTCTAGATAGTGATAGACCTTTTAAAGTTAATGGGTGGAGATTAAAATTATATTATGGGGGGCAAGTGGATAGGAACATTGTTTCTATACCACTAATTTCACTTGACATATGAGAATTTTGCGTCAAAGCTAAGTGACATTAAACAAGCGCTACTTGGAAGGCAATCCAAGATTTTTAGGCTTTTGTTAAAATTCTTTTATATTAGTTAGGTTATTTAATTTTTGTTGATTTGGTATTTTATTTAGTAATTTAGTTTAGTGATGTTATTTTATTTGTTAAGTTTTTAGTTCTTTAAATAATCATAACTTAATTGAAGTTTAATTGGTTTTATTAGTCAAAAGATTTGAAAAAGCAATTTTAAGCTCTGGCGTTGATTGCGTGGGAACTGGCGCGGATCGCGCCACATGTTTAAATGTGAAAATTTCTCACTGCCAACTCATGCTGATCGCGTGAGTAGTGGCGTGATCAGTGTCATAAGCATTAAATCATTGAATTTTTCACTGTCAAGTCACACGAATCGCGTGAGTTATGGTGCGGATAGCGCCAAATGTTTCAAATTGTAAAATTTCCATTGTCACTTCACGCGATTGGCGTGAAATATGGCGCGATCCGCGTGGGAATTTGCGTTCTGCACACGATCAGCGTGGGAATTGGTGCGATTCGTGCCACACTTATATGACAATTTTTAAAATTCAAAAACATTGAAACCCTAAACTTCATTTCTCCTTATTTTCCCCATTCAGCAGCCACGACCCTCCACTCACTATTTTCAAACGTTACAATCAATAACTACCATTTTCAGTTATTATTCCATCATTAACTTCCATTAACTCCTCTACATTCAACTTTCTATAAAGTTCAGTCATTTTTGAGTTGTGACACCATTCGTGCTATTCCTTTATTCCCAAATATTACTCTGAGGCATATTTTCAGTTTGCATTTCTTCATCTTTTGGGAAACAACTTCTTTAGGTTTTTTTTGTTCACATTCTTCCTTTTCAATGGTTGGTGATAAGGTATGTTTTACTCTTCTTATTATTTGTAATTTATATACTTTAAGGCATGGAAGAGTGTACATGATGTTATGATATGAGTATGATTAAGACTGAAAGTTCATGAAATGCAGCTCACGCGATTCACGTGGGTCTGGCACGATTAGCGCTAGCTGCACATTGGGTTTTTTTATTTTAAATGACTGATTGATGAATGTGATTGCTGATGCATGTTTATATGGACATAGGAACTAAGTATCAATCTTGTAATGAGTAAAATGTTAGAATTTAAATTAAACTTTTATAACTAAACTAAATCTGGGAATTAGGTTAGCATAATTGTTTAATTAATTAAAATTTTTATATCATTGAGGAATTGATAAATTGGTTTCTATAAAACTTGTAATTGGAAATTAATTTGGAGAGAGTGAAGAGATTAAATCTGGGAATTATAAGAGTGTTCTTATATTGGACCTTAATGCTAAAATTTTAATTTGGTTTTCACTGTTTAATTGCTCTATTAATTCCTTAGGTATGAGGGTGGCAGATTATAAATTGTGGTTTGTGATTGAATGTGGAACTGTTTGATAATTCCATAACCATGAATTATTAAGAATATAATATTATGCAATCTGGGAATTGCTTATTTTGACTACTAATTTTTATATTCATAATATATGGTGTATTGGATGCTTTTCTGAGTTTCAGGGCAAACAGGTTGAGAAGGCAAAGAAGAAAAGCACTGCAACTGGAAGCAAGAGGCCCAGGACCTCTAATTTTGATGAAGGCAGATTTATTTCCCTTGAAAACCAGGAACGCTTTGACAAATGGTATCTTCCCAAAAAGATCATTCCCGAGAAATGAATTATGTGGGAAACTTTTCCTGAAGACTCCCCTATTTTGGAGATAACGCTGGAAGGCAATGGCAGAAGTTGGTTACTTTTGCTGCACCCAGTTCCAGTTCGATCTTGAAAGAATTCTTGGCTAACGTAGACAGAGAGAAAGTTATTGATAAGAGGGAAAGCTGGGTGAGAGGAGTCACGATCCCTTTTGACCATAAATTCATTGAAAGCTTCTTAGAGACAACTTATAGAAGCATATATTCATGTGGCTTTGTCAGTAAATATAACAGAATGCAACCCATTGCTGGTACCGGCAAAAGTGTATATCGAGATGACATGCCCCAGTTGGCTGATGAGATTAGACAGGGCATCACTGAATTATACACATCATGGAAGACTAAATCCGGCATGAATCATGTTCCTGAGAAATTAAGAAGGTAAGATCTGACTGGCGAAGCTGAATTTTGGCATCAGTTCAACAATCACATAGTTATTCCTTTGACTAATTTAACTGATGTGAATGTTAAGAGGGCTATTATACTGTACGTTTTAATGAGGGACATCAGCTTAAACATTTCTCAGATCCTGTCTGATAGGATCCTCCACATGATTCAAGATTGTAGCATTAGGTCTCTGTTAGCTCATTCCTCTCTCATCTCTCATCTCTGCATGCATGCTGGATTGGAAATACCTGATGATGAGCCTAAAGATGTCAAGATAGCTTCCCTGATGACCCACAAAACATACTTGGATGCAGTGGAGAATGCCAAACAAGAACAGATAATCAGAGCTTCCAAGTTATCCCCAGAAGAAATAGTAGCAAATAGTCCTCGTCAAGCGCCACGTGCAGAGGTGGAGGAACCTCAGCCAGATTTCCAACATCCTCCACCCACTCAGGCAGCTTCGTCTTCCACCATGCGAGCTCCTCGCCATGAGCTACTTTATGAGGATTCTCCTAATTATTTTCACATGCAGGTACAACTTGACCGACTGGTCATCCAGAGCGATATTCAGACTATCCATGGTGCCTACCAGACTAGGATGATGGAAGACCTCTGCCACCACTTTGCCATTGATTATGCAGCTTATCAGCCACAGTATCCACCATTTCCACCATCTTACCATCCACCAACTGGATATCATCCATTTCCGCAGACCGCAGTAGCCACTCCTCCAGAACCATCTGTTCCACCTCAACCAGCAGTAAAGCATCCTGATATGCCTCAGGCTGCTGATGATCATACCACGGCGGAGGAGTGATGTTTGAAAAATTTTCTGGACAATTTCTATCTTAATGTTTTTTTTTATCTTTTAATTTCTAAGTCCTTTTATTTTCTTGCACTCGGAACAATTTACTGCTTTATTAAATTATGTTAATTTGGTTTGGTTTGAATTATTTGGTTTAGTTAAGTTAAATTGTGTTAATTATGTTCTGTTTAGATCAATGTTCATGTTTGTGATGATGATTCTTCAAATAAGGCACATAGATGTGAATGTTTTATTAAGCGCAGAAATTTCTTTTAGTTTATTGCTGGGGACAGCAATAGCTAAATCTGGGAATTATGGGGCACTACGCGTTATTTGAAGAATCACGTTCAGAGAAACAAATGAAGTCTAACAGAAAATTTAGATGATAGCTTACTTGTGAATTTAATATTTTATGTTTAGAGATTAGGTCAATAAAATTTAGAGCATACAATGTTTCAGATTTAGATTGCCAAGTCAGTGGTACATTGGATTAAAGTTTAGGAAGCATGTATGAAATGAGAATAGCATAGATTTGCAGAAGACAAGATTGGAATTATAATAGTGTTATGATTGAAGCACATTGTGAAAAAGAATATGATGCTTGATAGGAAGTCTAAAGAGTCTAGCTTGATACCATAAGCTGTGAGGATTGAGCCTATACAGAAATAATTTTTTTAGAGTGACCTCACTGGGAATAGTACTCTAGAACTTGCTTAGTTTCTCTACAATACTTGCATAAATTGAAATGATAAAGGCATTCTTATTCTTTAGTCAGGGCCAAAGTAACCTACCTTAACATTGTCCATTGTTAGCCCTTTTAAGCCTAAGCCTATTTTATTCAATGACCTGAATGTTATAGCCATATCCATTGACTACCTTGTTTGACATTGGAGGAAGAAAGAATTATAATCAAGTTCACTAGATGTTGAAAGATGACAGAAACAAACGTCTATAGGAAAATAAGAAGGAAACAAAGAAAGAAAAGCAAAAAAGAAAGAATAAAGAGAAGTGAAAAGAAATAGAGGAAGGAAGAGAAAAAGAAATAATACATATACATGTAGACATGAGAAAGAAATAAGAGGTAGAAGGTCAAGTAAATTTGAATAATTCTAATAGAATTCAATCTCAATTTTAGCTACTGTCCAAAATATTCATACATTTAAGCCAGGCCAAGTTACAACCTTACAAAGACCTTTTGATCACATTATGCATGTATTTATGTTTCTTATTTTCAGAAACTTGAGAAAATAATCAAGCCTATGGTAGTACTATAGCTGTGGAGGAATTGAGAGAATATCATTACCTAAAGCACTTGAGTGATGAGTGAATTATATATCTTAGTGAGAGGTATTCAAGTTAGATTGTATAATTGATGGAATTGAAAGTATCATTGAAAATTTCACATGGAATTCAATCATAGTCAGCTTAGTAATTTTGAAATTGTTTATGTCATGACATGCTTAATTGTTGAATCTTGTTTCAAAATTTAACAATTTGGTTTATTGCTGAGGACAACAATATCTAAATTTGGGAATTATTTGATATGCTACTAGCATATAGTAGTTTTTAAGCTTAAAGAATCAATAAATCGATCATAAAGTATCAATGAATGCTAGAATAGGTAAAAGTTTCATTATTTTTATTTATATCATTTATTCTGTGTATTTTTGATATTAGGAACCAAAGGGAGAAGAAAAGAAAGCAAGATAAAGAAGTCAATATTTTCTGAAGGCTGGCGCCATCCGTGTGAGATCCACGCCATCCGCGCCACAGGCCTTAAACATAGCAATTTTCACTGGTAGCTCACGCGATCCGCGCCACACATGGAAAAATAGTGCAAAATCCACTTCATCTCACACGATCAGCGTGAGATGTGGCGCCAGTCGAGCCAGAGAACCAAGAGAAGAGGAAATCTCACTCCCATCTCACGCTATCCGCGTGAGATTCGCGCCAATCGCGCCACAGCTCATTGCAGCCTACGCTATTTGCGCCAGACTCACGCCAATAGCGTGAGCAACACGTGACTTTAGTAATCAGCTTTTTAATGCACGAGTTGAGGGGATTTTGGGGATATTTGGTGACCTAGTTATAAATAGAAGTTTAGAAGACTGAAAAGGGGTTCCACAACAGAGTTAGAAGTCGGTTGCATTGAAGGATATTCAAGAAAGCTAGGTCAAGAAAAGCAAGATTGAGGGAGTTAGGTTATTCTTCTTCTTCTTTTCTTTTCTGAGTTTAGTCCACTGGTGTTCAATGTTATTGAAGTTAAGCATGAATATGCTTGGCTAGTTCCTTTATTGTGGTTAGGGCCATGAACCTTGGATAAATTCCTTTGTAATTGATTGATTCTATGATTCTTCTATGCTATAGCTATTTTATTTTATCTTGTGTTGAAAGGATACATCTTTGTTAGACTTGATCACTCTAGGAAAGAACTGAGAATTAAGGTTTACAATAGGAATATTGGGGCTTTAATTTCTAACTAAAATAAAATAACAATTGGTACATTACCTAGGGATAGAGATGTATGATTGCAGATAATTCCATGTATCATCGTAATGCTTAATCTAAGAAAGATTACTAAGGGATTACAATTTTTACTGGGGTTAAATGGTTAAATACACTAATAAATTAGGGTTTAACTATTTAAAGAAGATATATTATTTGAATAATTAAGTTAGAAGAACTTAGGAATCAATTCAAGTAAAAAATGTTGAAATTCAAAGGTGATTGTGCTTTAACTACAAGTCTTCCTAATCAATTCTTTTAATCCAAATAACATTTTGTATTTACAGCATTCTTTAATCTTAGATTTTAATTTTAATTGTCTTAATCCACAATACAAAACCAATTTATAAACATTTGTTAATCCAATTCAAAGATAATAAGTTATAATAATATTAGTGCGTCAATCCTCGTGGAGACGATACCCTATTTATCACTTTATTACTTGGAACGATCGGTGCACTTGCCGAATCCGCAACACAGGGACTAGAGTAATAATAAATTATACTTTCAAATATTAAATTGGGATATGAATATTAGTCCATTCGAAAAAAATTAATAAGAACTAAAAGTAAATCATTTACATATTATTGAGGCTAAAATAAAGAAACAGATGTATTAGAATAATTAAAGCACAATAATAAAAATTAAAACAAAAAGGAACTTTACAAGGAACAAAAGTCAAGCAAATGTTTTTTAGGACAAAAAACACAACTATATTTGAAAGATAAAAAATATATTTATTTATTATTTTTCTAATTATTACATTTTAATATTTTAAATAAACAAATTATTTGATAGAACTTTAATATATTTCTACAAGTTTTAGTCCTTTAAATTGATTATAAGACTAATCAAAACATAAGTACACTTAAAATTCTTCACATTTCTAAAAAATGTGTTAATTGTTAATTATTAATTTTTTGATGAATTATTATAACTACGGTATCATTTAAAGTCTATCACCTTGATCCATAGGATCAACCAAGTAATGTAAGGTCTCATTACATTCACATGTATGAAATATTCTATTTAACAGAAGAATCCATGAACGATCGCAAACATGATTAGTTTTTTTATCTAGTGAATTGGGTGACACCTGTAGTTTCTAATCTAATACAAAAAAAATCTATCACTTTATTATTATTATTTATGAAAAAGTTTACCACCTTAATCCATATGGTTGATCAAGTAATGTAAGGTCTAACTGTCTTCATATAAATAGAATAATCTTTTTAACAAGAGAATTTATGAACGTTCGTGACTAAGATTAGTCTCTCATATAATACATTGGATTACTAGTTTCTCTCCCAATAAAAAAATCTACCACCTTATTATTATTATTATTATTATTATTATTATTTATATACTTATAAAAAAGTTTACCACCTTATAAGAACATGCATGTAATTTATTTATTTGTTTTTTATTTTTGGTTTGCCTCGCCCCCTAATTTTCCTAAAATAAACAAATTAGAATGAGGGCCCAAAATTTTCCTAGGGACCGTATCAACGAACCAAAAGGACGACGAACTTACAGGATTTGCTTCCTACACCCAGAAGAGTTCTAATACACCCAACAATTTTGCTGAAATGCTATTAGTGCCCTTGTTCCTTTTCTCTTTCTTGTTAACACACACCAGCTTGGCTTTGCTTTTGTGAAGTTTGCTATTTCTTCTTTATTCTTCTGGATTCGTGGTGCTTCTTGCTTCATGCTTGGTTTTTCGTTTGACTGCTTCTTGCACTGTTGTTTTGGTGGTGGAGGTCGTGGTTAGCATTCGTGGAGGCTTGGTTCGCTGCTTTCGTCATCGAAGGTACATTCTGCATTGTCGTTACTGTAGCAATACGCATGACTCACAGATTGTCAATCCATGTGACTCCTACGGATTGCCAATCCATAAGGCTGTTTTTTTTATAGTTTTTTTAAATGTTTTTTTAATTAATGTATTTGTGTGATGTGTATTTTTTGTTATTGATTTTGTATTTGTCCTTTTAAGTAATATATTGAATCTGAATTAAAATAACGTGTCATTTTTGTGAATATGATTATTATGTGTATAATTTGTTAATGATAATTTATTTTGAATTTGTTTGTTAAGATAGACAACGATTACTGGATGAATGATAGTATTATGTCTAAAGAAATTAATATGACTAAAGACAATAGAGGCGAACCATTTGCATTTGAAAATAACAAGTCTTCAATTGATTGTTCTGATGCCTTCAATACTTCAAAGGTATTTATATGATATAGTATTTCCTGAAAGCCAGTAAATGAATTCTTTCAAAAGATTAAAGATGTATTCTGAATTTTTGTAGGTGTTTAATTCTCGTTGGGAGGTATTGCAATGGGCTCATGGTGTTGCATATGAGTTAGGTTTTGTAGCTGTGATAATGAGGTCTGACATAACAGCTGGAAATAAGGGAAGGAGCTCATTTATTTTGGTAGGTTGTGAAAGGAGTGGAAAGTATAGAGCATTCAACAAAGATTTAGTACGGACGACCACTAACACTAGAAAGTGTGGTTGTCCTTTTAAGTTGCGAGGGAAACCCTTCGTAGGAGGTGAAGGCTGGATGGTGAAGTTAATATGCGGGTTACATAACCATCATTTGTCTAAGTTATTGACTGGACATCCATATGCTGGTTGTTTAACTGAGGAAGAGAAGGTTATTGTTGCTGAAATGACAAAGTCAATGGTTAAACCAAAGAATATTCTTCTGACTTTATAAGATCGCAATCCGGAAAACTATACAACAATGAAAGACTAAAGGTGTCGATGAATGCAAAGTTAGGATAGCAGAAGAGATGGAAGCAATATCCAAGCGATTCGAAAGTCTTGACATGTGTGGCAAAGTTACTCTAAAGACTAAACTCAAAGAAGTAGCATATTTTGATAGAACTTCCATGTGTCCTTCTCCTGAAAAGGCAAAGACGAAAGAGGCACAAAAGAAAAACATTACCAAACACCAAAGATCAACCAAGCGGGATCCATCATACTTTGAGTATGTGGATGTGTTACAATCTCAGCATGATAGTTGCTCATCTCAACAACGGTCTGCATCAACATCTTCAGGACCTATACCCATGGGTAATATTCCAATGCTGGATCAATTTCTACCATGCATGAAGAAATACATTATTGGTGTATGTGATGTTAAAGCCGATGGTAACTGTGGCTATCGTGTTATTGCGGGTTTACTTGGTTTTGGTGAAGATGCATGGGCTGTGGTTCACAATCATTTGCTTAAAGAACTTACAGAATGGTCTGATGAATATATTTTGTTGTTTAGTGGGTTACATAGATTTGAGGAGTTAAAGCGATCACTCCTTATGGATGGATTGTCCAAGGTAAAGGTTTGTACCATGTTTTGTTTTCAACCGATTTCAATAATTTTTATGTTTGTTATAAAAGTCTTGCATTGTGTTGTCTCAGGTTACAGTGGATAAATGGATGGACATTACTGACATGGGTTACGTGATTGTTTCACGGTATAACCTTGTATTGGTTTCTCTTTCTCTCAAACAAAGTATGACATTTTTTTCTCTTAGAAGTCAACCGCCTAGAGATCCTGGTGTCCGTCGCATCATTTGTATTGGTCATGTGTACAAAAATCATTTTGTTCCGGTATTTGATATACAATTTTTAATTTTTTCAAGACATCACAACACATGTAATAAACATTTTTGTTCTGACTCTTGACTTTGTGCAGGTGTTATTGTGAGATGGATGCCCTATGCCACCAACTACTTTGTTATGGTCAAGACATTGTCATTCTCAAGCAAACCAGTGGCCCACTAGTTATGTGAGTTGAATGCAAAAGTATATCAATTTGACGAGGTTATCATCAGAATATATGGATTTGGGATGTTAATGTCAGCATTTGTACCATGTTTACTTATTAATGTAATCAGATTAGAAAAACCCATGAAATATTGTAAAAACAAGTATACCACTGAGTCATTGTCAACATGATAGGCTTTTAATCCAATCATTAATTAAACACTAATGTATCATGGTAAATTTAGTGCAAAATTAAAAACAACTTACTTTGTCATCTGACATCTACAAACAATAAAAACTCAAACTCCGTCATGACCATCTCTCCTATGTCCATTCCTAGGATGTGTAGACCGCACATAAACAATTCATTCGTTGTTTACACCTCGTGCTTGATACACTAATCTGTTATGGTGTAAGCATCAGTGCCAATGGTAACCATCCGGAGGTCCATCATTCGTTGCAATCTCTCAAAAATATTCTTACACACGGCCCGATAGAAATTGCACAAAAAAGTTAAATCAACAACTACAATTATGACTTAATATGACACAAACATCAAAACAAGTCAAATTTACCACTACATGTCGAGGCATATCAGCATCATCATCATGAGCAACTACATGTGGAGGTGGAAATGTGTTATATCTGGAACACGATGAGGCACAGAAGGAAGTCGTCTAATAGACTCCCCAGCTTGTGGCGGGGTCATGAATGGATGGGATATTAGGTAAAACCAATCCAGATAACCGGCCTCACACTAACCAGGGAAACTAACAAAGTCTCCAGTGGGTGCAAGGTACTTAGAAAAGTGTAGCCACATGTCATCAACCTCCTCTATGGACGGGGAAGCCAAGCTTTGAAGGCACAGTATAGGCTGAACATATCCAAATTGTCTGAGAACCCTCTTTGGTTGGTATCTTACAATGTATAGGCCCCATCTGATATAACCTGAAAATAGACAAATCACTTGAAACTCACGGAAGGCACGATGATCAGCATATGGTGTCCAACAAACACCATCTGTCGTCAACCTATCATCTGTGATAGATTGTGACAGGTAATGCCTTCCCTACCTTCCACTGACATGCCCGTGGTTGCCTTTCTTCATAGTACTCATCTGCAACCATGTTGGTAATGGTAGGAAAATGCTTGTATATCCAACTCTGCAGTTACAAAAATAGTAAAAACAAGTTAGCGATTAAAGTATAACCCAAACAATGATTAATGCACATAATTCAATTACACTAACAAAGGTACCTGTAGTCAAGTAATATATCTCGCAACATGTTTACCGTGGTGCTAACACGCGTAGTTTAAGTTGTCATACATGTGTTGGAGTGCTGCTGGCCCTCAAATAAATCCTCCAACCTACTTAAGATCAAGAAATGCCTCTAAGAATACCACATCTATATGTGTGGCACTCTTGTTAGCAAAAATAGTACAACCTATCAGATGGAGCAAGTATGCTCTAGCTGCAACTGCCCACTACATAGAGTCACACTTCAAACGATAAAAGTCTCACAACCATGATAGCCGAAGATATGCTCTGTGGCATTGTCTAGTCTCTGCTTCAGCATCTTTCACAGTCATAGCTCTGGAATGCACCTATGACTAGTAGATGTAACAAGGATGCAACGTCATCCAGCGTAATACTGATTTCTCATATCAGCAGATGGAAGCTACTGGTTTCCTTGTGCCATCTTTCGACAAAAGCTGAGATTAAGCCCCTATCACCTGTGTCCAATGAACATGTGATCATGGACTTAGCCCCGTAGCGCCCACTAACCCTACAATTTGAGGTGTAGGCATCCCAAATTTTTGCACCTTCCGGCCATGAGATGCCAACTTCAACTCAGGGCATTCCTGGAATTGTTTATTGTAAATTAGGACATTTCAAAAACAAATAATAAATATGTGGAAATACATTTACGTACAACACTACCTTTCTTGCCCAAACTTTGGCGGCTATGTGATCAGCATAAAGTGACAATACTGAAGTGTTATACGGCCCGCCAGGAAAACCCTCAGCTACTTCATCAACAGTAGGTACTTCACCCACACCATGACCTTCGTCAGCAGCTACATCCTCTACAACAGCAGCAGCTGTCCATTCTCTTCGAACTGATGTTGTCGATCTTCAGCGTTAGGCGACTTCTTCTTCATTACCACTGGCATCTCTACTGAAGGCTCTATTCACAACTCGCCCTAAAGCGCGATAATCCTCGTGTCTTAACCATAATCTACAATTTTGTCAAACTGTTACATGACCAATTCAAATCAACTCAAATCAATGCAATCAATTACATTTATTTTCCTATTGTTTAAACATTGAAAAAAAAAACATATGTATTATTTATTAAAATACTTTGAGTTCTACAACAATATTCAACACATACACATTCATTTTTTAATTTTCCTACAAATTAAAAACAAAACACATAAGTACTTATTTGTCAACTTATTGTTCTAATGCTAAAATAATAAAGATAAACAACAAAAGAACACAAATAGAATTCATGGGGAAATAAAATCTTGACAGTTATATATATAACAGCCTACATGCTTCACAGCCAGGAAAAACTATAATGTTTATATAATAACTGACATTTTTTCAACCAAATTACCTCTACACAATAATTGACATTTTTTTTTCCAACTAAGTTGCCACATTTAAAAAAAAAAATAAAAAAATTAATCATTTAACCCTTACGAATTGACAATCTGTATGAGGTTTACGGATTGACAATTCGTATGAGGCTGACAGATTGTCAATCCATATGTCTCATACGGATTGAAAATCCTTATCTCATATAGATTGGCAATCCGTAAGAAGAAAACATTGGAAATCCGTAAAGTCATACGGATTGCCAATTTGTATGACCTTTACGGATTTCCAATGTTTTTCTTCTTATGGATCACCAATTTGTATCCATGAACGCCCAATCTTATCCTAAATCAACGAAAATGACGCTGTGAAAAATCAAAGCAAATACTTACGTGGAGGAGGATCAAATAGATCAACCCAACCAGGAATGCCCAACTTCTGTGTTGCTTAATGGAAATAAATGGTAGATGGCGCAGAGAAGAAGAATGGCATGGCGGAACCAGAGAGAAGGAAGAAGAAAGCGCGTGTGTTGGGAGTATGGTAAAAAAAAAACACACCGTCCCGACATAACCATTTTTAGCATGAGCATTTTCGGTATTACACTATTCAACACTGGGTGTATAAGCAAAAGTGGGTTCTTTTATGTATAGGGGGTAATTTTTTTTTTTAATTACCGTTTGGGGGTTCTTTTTAAATACGGAAAGGGGGTAAGTCGTAACAGATATTACGACTTCTGTAACTGAAATCATAAATTTGTTTACGACTTCTATTTTTTTTATTAAAGTCGTAAAGTCTTTTACGACTTTCATATAATTTTTTTTTATAAAAATACGACTTTAAAGTCGTAAACTAAAGTTGTAATTATTTTTATGACTTTAGTTTATTTTATATTTGCCATTTTTAGTATATATACGTACAATTTTTTCTTAGAAGTCGTATTTGCTTGTATGTCTTCTACTTTTTTTTTAAATTCAATTGTTTTTAAATTCTGTTTTTTTTGTTTTGATTTTTTTAATTGATAGTTTCATAATTTTTGGTAAAAATTTTAATTTTTTGTAATACGATTTAATATTTTGTAAATATTTTAAATTATTTTATTAAGTATTTTATTAATTTGTGTTATAATTACTTTGAATTACATTTAATATTTTAATTAATTTTGTAAACTTTTGTAGTAATGTTAAAATTTAAATTTTTAGAGATTTATTGTTAGATGAAAATATTTTGATAATAATTTTAATTTATAAAATATGAAATAATATATATTTATTTTGATTTTGTAAATTAAATATGTTGATTTTGTTAATGAATTTTTATAAATATAATTATTTCTACTTTTGTTAACACAATCTTCATAATTATTTGAGTTTTATTTTAAAAAATATTAATATTTCAAATTTAAGATTTAAAAGAAAAGATGGGAGTGTACTTTGCAAAAGAATAATTATCCCAAAGGGTAATTAAAAACAAAAATTTACCCCCTTTAGGTAAAAGAACCAGCAAAAGTGCTGGTGTAGGAAGCAGATCTCCGAACTGAAACTTGAGGAAGAAGAGAAAAACAAGACCCTCTCTTCTTGTGTCTGATCGAAGAAACCATCCAGCCAACCAGCCATGAATTCGTGTTCGTGATTTGCGCCACGCTACACGCACTTACTTCGATTTGAATCATCACTCTCTTCACTCCTCTCTCCAAGTGCTTCCTACAATGATGTCCCCGAACCGCGTCTCAGAGGATCGGGGCACCCCTCCTCAACATTTCAGGTAAATTTTGCTCCTTTTCGAAAAATTTAGCCATAATCGATTCTGGGTATGGTCCATTTTTAATATCTTTAAAGGGTTTGATTTCTGAGGCTATTTCTTTGTGTTCAATTGGGACTGTGGCTAGGTGCATTGAAGTGTGCCAATGCTTTTGCTCTTTCCTTGAAGCTGTTTCTGAATGTGTTAGTTGTTTTAAGAACTGGGTTGGAGCTAATGGGTCATCTTTTCAATAGTTATTGCAAGCATTGTTTTCTTTGATTCAGTGTTTATTTGTGTGGAGGGAAAATTTGAAGTTAACATGAGAGCAAATGCAATGCCCTCAGTGGTTGCAATTTAATCTATAACTTATTAGGTGTGTGTTTGGTTCAGCTTATTTAAAGAAATCATCAGGTTCTTGTGATTAGTAGCTTTTTGAGAGAATATTGAGAAGTATTGAAATAAGTGATTACTTTTGAGAAATAATCTCTTACCAAATATTTACTCCATACTTGGAGGGAGATTGCTGCCCATAGTGATTCTACTCGTGAGTAGGATTGCCTTCCTTGGAAGATGCATGGGTGATCTATATAAAAAGTAGTAGTATTTTAATTTAATCCATTGGCATGTGTTAAAGAAACAATATAAAACTCATTTTTGTCTTGACCTAATTGTTTAAGCTTTTGAGATAGTTATGATACGGTATTGGAGTCTTTAGGATCAAGTGGTCTAGAGTTTGACCCTTGTTGTCGCTATTCTTCTAATAAAAAGTTGAATTTACTCTAAGCCAAAGGTGGGTCCATGGGTATTATCCAAGCATCAAGAGTAAAGGGCTCTTGCGTAAAGGGGCATCTTAGAGAATAGAGATGTAATACAAAAGCATTCATGTGTCTCTACCATACAACTTAAGCTTTTGTGATAGTTGATTTAGGATAGCATCTATGGTAATTAACTGGTTATACTGTTTTATTGATCATGTGTTGTGGCATTCTGCTTTTAGTGGTTATGCCTATACAAAAGAATTTCTCTGTTACATTCTACTATAAGGTACTGGTTAGTGATTGATTACCTCTATTGGATATTTATAGAAGAGGGTTGTGTATTGAAAGTTTTAACTTTCATCACTCTTATTGTGCTGATTTTATATTTCGATTTGTAGACACACACCCTTTCAGATAATCCATATTGTTGCAAATTTCATGAGGATATGGTCAATATACTCCATGTACCGCTACATCTTGCAGACTGGTGCTTCTGTTGTTCTTTTTCTGTTTGCCTGCCTGGCCCCAGCGTCCATCCTATTTTTGATTTTGCAAAAGCCTTGGAAGGGCAGGCCTCTTTCTAATACACAGGTGAATTTAATTTCTACTCTCTGCAGAGAGTAATAAGAAAGAAGCATTAAAATTGACATAGAAGTTATCATGAATGCACATTCCTTAATAGTACCATTTTTCTTTTCAGGTTGTTCCTTCTATAATAAATGGTGGTATAACAGCACTGTATCTGGTCTTGTGGGGAAAGGGACTGAAATCATGTGGGCCAGTTAGGTTGGTTTTTATATTCTGAAAGAAAATTTCAGTTGATAACTTTAATGTGTCGAGTGCTCAGTCTTAATTGCTTTGAGTTATGTGGCATCATGGCTGATGCTCAGTCGTGTAAATCACTGATTTCCTATTTGTCATAGTCCTAGTCCAATTGAATCATTGATGTCATCCTACCATTATATAGCTATTTCTTGATCATGTTAGTATCGAGGTGAATGGTGCTTTGATTTTGATGAGAAAGTATTTTTTATTGCTATATGAACTTAATGCAATCATTTTTTTCTTATTAATTTAGAGCAATATTGGCTGAGTATTCTGGTGCTGTTCTTGGAGTACTTTCTGCAGTGTTATATGGCAGGAGAGGTCATTTGTGGAAAAAGGTAACCCTTTTAAGATACTTATGTTGTTAGGTATATTATACAAGTTACACCATGAAACTATGTGCTCAAATCAGTTTAAATACCTATTCCATAAGAACGTTTTTGCAATATTTCTCCTTTCTACTTTATCTGCATTGTTAAATCTCTTGTGAAGTTGTAACTTGTGACTATTTCCTGAAATTTTTTACCTTTTTCAATGAAGGTCACACGTTTTTCTTTCCCCTCTCCTTAAGCCTGCTTCTTTACCCTCTGTCTGGTCATAGCTGTTTTGGAGGATCACCTATCTCCCCTAGTTGTACTTTCCTTCTTTCTCTAAATTGAAAACTTATTTTTTGTATAAAAAACTATATGAAATTGTTAAGTCTTCTTTGATAAAATAATAATAATAAATTAAGCCATAGTTTACAATCTTGGATAGCAGTCCGTAGTGGCCAACTTTGTAATTACTATAGTGGTTATTTTCAAAAACAAAAAAAGAAAACCCAAAAATTAAGAAATTATTGATACTACCTCTGGGCCTATAAGAAACAAATTGTGTTTTAATTTTTTTTTTGTCCTAATTATAAGAAACAATGACTAATTTTCAGACTTACTCAGGGTTAAATTTCTTTTATACCTTAATTTATTGTTAACTCTATTTACTAGGCACTCATTCATTGGATTATGAGTACTGGCATTAAATGACCATCACTTACAACATTTGAACTTAAGGGCATTTTTGGAATATACGTTGAATTTATGGTAGCATTAAATGTGACCACTACTTTCCTTGGTCTTGATATTTGTCCTATATTTCTTATATATATGATCGAAGGTAGTCAATATAAGTCACTTTTTACACTCAATTGCCATCAACCTAGGAGCAATAAGAGAATAATAATGAAGTAAAAAATGATAGATGATGGTGAAATTAATAGAAAAAGAACATAACATCAATATCATCAACATCAATAGCACCTTTAACCCAAGTTAATTGGGGTCGGTGGTAGATAAACCCAATGATAAATCGAAAATAAGACAAAAGAGAGAAAAACTATTAGAATGTGAACAAGTAAGTTTAAATGAAGAAGAAAGAATGGAACATGAGGGAAAAATAGTCCTGTAAAGTTTGAAGGAACAAAGGTCAAAACTGAGTTAACTTTTTGAGGGTTGGTCTAGGAAGAAGGGTTTCAAATCCTATTTGTGTTTCTTGAGCAAAAAAAGCATTAGATAATGTGGAAGAAATCACTATTTTACTCATGAATAAAAAAGGGTTTTTGGAGCCTATACCATGGTAGCATGTGAATTGCTGCTATTATGGTTGCAATGACTGGTATTGAAAATCGCTCCACTATTTGAATCCCATAGTAGCCCAGGGTTGCTATGCTCTGCTACTGGGCTATAGCTCACTGACTACTATGATTTAAGCCAGGTTGTACTATGATAAATTAAGTAATGTGATTTGCATTGCTGCTTGTGATTAATGTGTTTGAAACATAAGTTTGGATCTTCTTTAATTCAGTGGATACTTTCTTATTTTGAACCAGATAGGTGGCCTTATTGCCATGTTGGCATCCTTATACCTGTTATCAGAAGGATGGGATACAGCAACATACTCTCCATTCTATATCCTCAGTCAGACTGTTATTTTGTTTCTTAAATTTACTAAGTTTACTGCTAAAATATCTTTTGCTCCATGTGTTCTTTTTCTTTTCTATCTAGTTTTTCATATTTATTATTTTTTCCGTAAGTGTTGTAAACTTAACTGGAATATACCGTGGGAAGATAGAGATGATTCCGAGGCTAAAACTGAACCAGTTTTGGGCCTGAAGCATATGTTAGTCCCTATTATTGCTGGTATTCTATCTGCGCTCAGGAGAGTGATTGCAAGGCGTGTTTCAATCAAGGTGGTAACATTTATGTAATTTGAACTTTATACTTTGACTTTGGTTCAAGTTGTTTTGTGTGTATCCATAACCCCTGGACATTTTGTTTTCAGAATCAACTTAAAAGGCGACTCCATGCTTTGACTATTGCTTCTGCAACATGTTTTATGTTTCCTATTGCCATGTGGGACATGATCATAGTGAGTTTTATGTCATTTTCACTTTTACGTTTATGTGGAATTCTTATATTGTTTTGTGGTTTTTGCATGATTGACATTTGACAATTTTTGTAACCCTCTTGTCCCCCCCCTTTCATGTCCTTCAGGGATCATCATCTGAATCTGATAGTAACGCAAAGCTTCCGTTTTCTGCTTGGGCCTTCTTGAGCACTATTCTGTTTGGAAATATTGTGATATTCTATGCTGACAGTATTGCAGAGGAGAGGTATGCCATGGATGATGATAATGTTGCCATAAGTAAAGGCTAAGTGAGTAATGGAAAGGTGTTTATTCATTTTGAAATTAGGTTTCTTATGCTCTTTAGATTATCAGACAAGGTTCTATAAAATAACTATTAACAAATGGCATAAGCATTCCAGCAGTAATATTCTCCCCATCCTCATTGAAACAATTATTCAATTTTCAGTTTTATGAAATTATAATTTCTTGTCTAGAAAATTAATTAATTGACTTATATCTGACTTCATCAAATGTATATGAAAAAAGTTGGATAAACATTAGGTCAAATTTAAATCCAAGATTGATTTGGTAAGATCTGAATTGTATTTGAATTTTTAAGTTCTGTATGGTGTAAGATAATATAATATAGTGCATGACATTTTGAACTCTTTGTTGTTGTGAAGTAGCTGAAAGTTCATACTTTTCTCTTTGTAGATTGCACATGGTTTTCTCCTCACCAAGGCATTTAGCAGCAGCTGGTGCATGCATCATCATAATGGAGAAAGTTTACAAGATGGATTTTTCTCTCACAGGATTCATGATTTGCTGCTTAATATTAGGTTTTGGTATGTTTAGCAGTTAGTTTTGAATATTGTTATTCTCTTTAAATTATATTTTTCATGGATTGTTTCTAGAACACTATAACTGAACCAGTAGCTGATAATTTTTTGTCATGCCGTACAAAGTTTAAGGGTGTGTTTGATTTCTATTTCCAAAAACTATAATCAGTTTTTAAAAAACAAAGAAAATAGATGCCCACACCCAGCTCATGCCTCACGACATGCAACAGCACTCCCAGTGACCTACACTCATGAGGTAGGACTACAAAACAGAAAAAGAGAATGAGAAAGACCAACTTTTGGAAACAATTTTCAAAACTTAATAAAGAAATTGATTGCCAAGTAGCATGAAATTATTTTAGAAAACAGTTTTCAAACCAAAAAGTGAGAAGGAAATTAAACAGGCACTAACTTGTTTTTATGATACTTGGCTTCTCAGATTCTATATACATTGGTTATATCCCCTGGATTTTTTAAATGACATTCATATTCTGCAAAAAGGTTAAATCTTTTTTAAACTCAGCTTATCTTGAAGCAGTTCATGTTGAATTCTTGAACTTCACTGTTTTTTTTATTGCCTTTTCTTACTAGTGATAATTTGATTTTTAAGGACTTTCCAAAATTACTAATCGCTGTTCACTACCAGTCAACTACATTTTCCTATTTTCTAGAATTGAGTTTGTATTTCTGAGAGAGCCAATATACTGATTACTGAATTAAGGCATTCTTGTTTCTGTTTTTCTCTTTTCGTAGTTAATAATCTTAAATGCTCAATGTAATGGAATAATGTAGGGATATATGAAGCAACTTCATTGGAGCACAATAGAAAAGATTCTATCCGAAATTCAGATTTTTCCAATGGAGAATTTGATAATCAAATTAAGATGTCACCACTACCTACTTGAAGTATGTGTATTTTATTCCTTCAAATTATGAAATGTAAATTTATTGCCAATTGTTTATTTGGTCCATTTGTGTGAGTGGGTGTCTATGCATTCTTCTCTGTTCAATTGACACCTACCAGCAATTTTCAGGATGAGTATTGAGTATCAATATTATACTACTGATCCTAATATATCGTGAGCCTGATTACCAGTTTTTGCAATGTCTTTTTGATATTTTGTAAGCAATAGTCCTTAAACATCTAAAATTATATAGGGATATAAGTACAGAGAAATATTTTGAATTGAAAGACTGCAAGAAATATGCATGATAGAGACTGGTATAGAAGATTAGAAACAGATTTTTCTTGAGTAATCCCTAATTCCCAATCTCTGCTCCAATGTAGAACAGTATCAAGAATATAGTAATGTGTACAGAAACAATATTATTTTCCTGGAAATTTAAGAGGTTCAGGCCTCTCCTACATTTGGTACCCAATACTCGTCTCACCTTTCGTACTTAATTATAGGCAATCTGCCTTAATTCTTCTATCTCCGCCCAAGAAACTAACAAATATCAACTACTAATCAACTAACTAAATTCTAATAGATATTGACAACTAATGGCTATCTAACTATGAACCTTTTTGGGTAGATTTTAGTTGTACATAGATGCCATGGTGCACATAGGTGGGAAATGTAGAAGGTTTATTGTGAGAGAGGGAAAGTATAGGTGTGCTTTCCTCAAGGAAGGTTGCACATGGAGCTGAGTGCATGCTTTTATTTACACAGAAGAGATTGCTCTCCTTTTTGTGAATGCTAGGTGTGCCCTAAAGCTTTTGGTGGTTCTGGTCCAGGAGGGTAACCTTTAGTGATAATGTGCAATCCATGCTGTTATGTGGTGCATTTTGTCGTAGGGTGTATCACTTGTGCTTGTGTTCTCAAGTAGGTTTCTTAGGATCTACAGTTGATTTTGGAATAAAGATTAGGTATTAGCTTCTATTGTCTTTTTAACGAGGTTTGTCTAAAAGATAAATACTGGTGGGATTGGGCACCTTTGCTTGGTGTTTTTACTTTTTCTTTGTTTTACTTTCCCCTTTTATTTGGGAAGGATGGAGGTCCTCTATTCTCTAATTTCTTCTCTCCATGTTTATGAATTTCTTCTTTTATCAAGAAAAATATAATTACATTTACAGCTGAAAAAACCCTGATTCCTTTTAACTAGTTGAAGAACTTTGTTATATTCAACTTATTGATTTCAGCTGATGTCCATACATCATCATCCGTTGCAATTTCACCGGAGATTACTTTCTTCCATGGCTAGTCAATTTTCAGTGTCAATAGTATTAGTTGATGCGGAGATAATCTGAAAAATTTAGAATCCGTCTTATTTGTTAAAAAATAAGGGATTGTAGGACAGAACAAAAAAGGTTGTAAAGGGCAGAACAAAAACATAAAATTTCGTTACTCACTAATGTGAGAGACAACTTTTTGTCCCGCATGATACAATTAAAAGGACAAAATTATCCTTCTCATTATCCCGCTCCTTTTTTTGCTTTTCCTCAACTTCTCTGGTTCATTCTTCTTGTTACAAGGATAGTTTCGTTAATTAATGGTTATCAAATCCAGAATTGCAATTGCACTCATTTATTTGAAAGCCATATTAGTATTCAAGTGTCGTAGCACTCAAAAGACCTTAATTTGGCTTCAATTGCGTTTTAGGTGAGGAACAAAACGGGAATGATAATGATGAATAGGCCAACGAAATCAATGGTACTTGAAATAGACGTTAAGGTCAAATGGTATGCACCAGGTTGGTGGTAGTGGGCAGTGTGATGGTTGTTGTGACAGGTTTGATGTGTCAGTAAACTCTATAGATTATCATGGACAATGTCGTTTTCTGATGTCATTTTCAATATCTTGGAATTGAGCGAGATGAGTGAAGGGTATTTAAATAAGTTTCAAATGATTTTATTTGGGTTGCCCGGTGCTCATCAAACCAAGACAGGATATAAAGTTGTCCAGTAACTTGATTATTTTACTGTCCTCTTCTCCTTGTCCAGAACAATTAGAACAGAACAGAACAGTACAAATAATGTAAAAGGAGTAAAAAACAACTACATATTTTATGGACCAAAAAGTTATTTTAGCCTAAAATTCAATTTGACGGATTGCTATGCACCTTTACCTTGAGAATGGGGAGGTGATGTGAATAATCTTAATAACATTGCTTGTGTTTATCTAAAGGAATATTAAGTTAGTTTGTGTTCAGTGTTGGTACACAAAGATATGTTGGACTCTGTTGACCCATAATTTCATTTTGTGCAATAGTTGCAGACAAGCTGTTTTCCGCTGTGAAGATGTGTTATCCGCCACTTTTGGGAAGCTCCAGCATCTAGTTTGCTATACACCGAATTCTTGATGATTGACCTGATCTGATTTGATATGATCTTTGGGGGCTTGAGACGCACTTTTAACCTACTGAGTTCATTATTTTGCTTCCTACAAGATCATTACTAGTCTGGTAGTTTACTGTGTAGTTTAGGAGTGATTTTCTATCATGAAGAAAAATAAGCATTATTCGAGGTCAAGGTAGAAGTTCTTTGAATCTTGTTATAATTGAATCACCCATATGAGCTAACTACATGTTATAATGAAATTATCGTAATATGCCAAACTGTTGGTTATTCCTTGTATGTTATTTTCCCCCCTTCCCATTTCTCTTTTTTATTTTTTTGTCCTTTTTTTGTTTCAATTATTTCCTTAAAAGTATATTTAATGATCTGGATTTACAATAATGTTTGTAAGTTGGACCAGGCTTGAAGTATTATAGTTTTTCTATTTTATTTCCTCCTTTCTTTATGTTTTATTTTGTGTGTATTTTTAGGAATGCTTGCTTGGGAGGAAAAAAAATAAAGAGTAATTTTTTTTACATATAACGATGTATTTTTTCTGTTTAGTGAAAGGAAAAAAGGAGAGAAAACCTAACTTCTAGAAATAAAAGTTCATTTCCTTTAATCCTTACTGGGGATTACATTTTGCCATGTTATGTACTACATACATGTACGTTTTAATTGTTGAACCAAATGAATTCCACGAGACAGAAATGACATTTTTTAAACTACCAAAAAAGACATAAATGTGAAAGACACAATGACATTTTTTAAAAGTTTTACTATTTATAGGTTTAATTGCAGTAAATAAAAAACTATTTGTAATCCATTTTTCAAAATAATTTATTTTAGATCTTATATATCTATTTTTAATCCATTTTAGTTCGTATATATACTATTTTTAATGTCATTTAGTCTCTACTGTCTAAATTTATAGGGACTAAAAAGAATTAAAAATGATGATATGTATAAGGAATAAAATGAAAATGTGGGGGCTATGATGGGAGACCACACTAGGAAACCAATTTTTCACCATTAGAAAAGGTAGCTTTTAAATGAACGTCCAAAATCTTTTCTTCATTTTTACTTTCATTCTTTTTCATATTTTTTTCTCTCTTTTTCAAATTGTATCAATTCTTGTTCTGCTAATGATTTTGTTTAATTATTCAAATCTTTTGTTTTATTATTGCATTTTGGAATTTGAAATATGATGATTTTCCGTTTAGTTTAGCTTGCAAGTAATTATGATTAGATATTCTTGTTTAGAGATTAGATCTATTTTTTTTTTTGAATTCATTACTAGCTCTTCTTGTTGCTTCTTTAGAGGAGAAAAAAAAGAGGTATATCGAGAAAGGAATGAAATAAAGGAGAAAAGAAAATAAAAAGAATAAAAAAAATCTGTATCGTCAATTTAAATTGTGAAAATATGCAGTTCATATTATGTTTTCCTCAGTGGGAGACCTATTATGCTTTCCCACCATAGCCTCTGCCATGAAAATACTAACGTTAGAATAGTTAGTGTGATCCAATGAATGCAAATGTTTAGTGATTAAAATGCTAAGTTGATCAGTATTCTTTATTATCCTTTTTCTTTCCGAAATCCCATATCTCTCTCAACCAGTTTCCCTTACCGTCATCGGCGCCGTTAAAGCAGTTTCTGGCTACTCTAGGTTAAGATTTGGAAAGATAAAGCGATCAAAACGCTTTTTCCTTGGAATTTTTTTGAGGAAAGTCTGACCTTGATTGAACTCCAAACTGTTGAAATCATACCATTACTAACATCAGGTTTCATTCCATCAATCTCGATCCCGCGAGTTCATTTATGTTTTTTTTTTCCTTCTTATTGTTAATTTTCCATTTTTCATTCTAGTGTTCTAGCTTTGGATTTAATTTTTTTGTTATCCATGCTACTCCAAAATCCTCACGCGTCCTTGTTGAAAAGTGTTAGTATTGTTCTGCTGGCTCACTAGGGGTTTTTAAAGAGCAACATTGAGTGAGCCAACTTAAGATGGCATGGCCCAACTCCCTCAGGACCTCATAGTGGAAATTTTGTCATGGCTTCCCGTCAAATTTCTCATGCGTTTCTGGTGTGTTTCTAGGACTTGGAATTCCCTCATCTTCCAGGAAAAGTTTGTTAAATTGAACCTTCAAAGGTCATCCAAAAACACCCACATCCTATTAAGGTGTCAACTTAATACTGCGTATGAAGATATGAGGGATCTCTCGAGCGTCGCACCATGCTCTATATATGGTTTACTTGAGAACCCAACATCCGCTGTTGACAATGGTTGCCATCAGTTAGACAACAGGTGCTTATTTATATGTTCCTGCAATGGATTGGTTTGCTTGATTAATTTGATTGCTAGGGATGAATTTAGGGAATACCGGGTCCGATATTTAGGAACCTGATCACAGGGATCATGGCTGAACATTCGCCACACTTAAGTCTTCGTTCATGCAAATATAAACTTTGGTGGCATCAAGTGAAGTGTGGGTTTGGTTATGATGATTGGGGTGACACTTACAAGGTGGTGGTAGTCCTTTTGAATATTAAGTCACAAAATACACTCATTGCAGAAAGGTTTTAACTTGCCCGGCTTTCCACATTTTGGGAGAACGGTGTGGACAGTTTGCAAGTGGCACTGTTAACTGGTTCGCAATTTACAAGTTGGGTATTGATTACAATGGGAAATTGTCACTGACGATCAATTAGTAATTTTTACATATGATCTTTCCTTTTGGATCATAAGAACACTGCATAGATTCTGGTGAGACCCCCAAACAAACTTACACTGCAAGCATACATGACAAGAAATCACAAGTTAAAACGATGCTACAAACATGGGAAAAGACAGACAAAAAAAAAAAAACTGCTAGAAGAATAAAAGTCAGTAAACAAGGCTGAATTATAACTTCTAAAACAATGTAATAGCAGCAAAAAAAGTAAAATAAGAAACTCAAAATAAGATAGAAACAGTTCATTCTGTGGGTAACTAGAAATTTATACAAGGAATTCTATGTACAAGTACTAGAAATAATCTCGATCTCAATATCTATATTCATTTCGTGTCTAACGAAGCATTCAATGGACATGAGCCCCAAATCCCAAACAATCTGAAGTTCCCCATTTTACAACTATACATCTAAGTCAAGACTCTAATAGGATCAGGACCAAAGTTAAAAGAATAACGACCAACCTGAATGCACTAGTTTGAAACATTACTGCGTGAACACATTCATTAGACACATAGAAGAAGTTCTGGGTGTAACACCCCAAAATTTTGGAATCACAGTCAATTACTGGGGTTAAA
>QARZ01000598.1:338767-362537 GCA_013407115.1 Glycine latifolia | reverse complement strand
TTTTTTATCGACGACTATCGAGATTTTTTTAGCAACATTAGGTAGGTTTTTCGACCAACATTAGCTTGGGTTTTTTTATCGACGTCAGATGAGACAATTTTTTGCCGACATCAGATAGGATATGTTTGGTCAACATTGACAAAAAAAACCTAGCTGACATCGACCAAAATTTTCCCAATTGACATCTATAGAAAAACCCTAGTTGATGTTAACAAAAAAAATCCCTAGCCAACGCCGACCAAAAGAAATAGTCATGGTCGATGTTGGCCAACAAACCCTAGCTGACACCAACAAAAAAATAGTTTCAACTAGCATCAGCAAAAAAACCTAGCCAACGTCGACTAAAAAATAATCCCGGTTGATGTTGACCAAAAAAATCAACGACCAACATCGGCAAAAAAAAAAACCTTTACCAATGTCGACCACAAAAACCCTAACCAGTGTCAGCCAAAAAAATAATCACAATTGACGCTAATTGAAAAACCCTAGTCGATGTTGGCAAAAAAATATCACTGACTACATTGACTAAAAACCATGGCCGACCTTAACCAAAAAATAACTCTACCTAAGGTTGACAAAAAAATCCTTAACTGACATAAGCTAAAAAATAGTCGTAGTTGACATCGATCTAAAAATTCCTGGGTTGATGTCAGCCAAAGTTGTTGTGTATGGCTTATAGTGTGCCTTCAAAAGATATGTACAAGCCCGGTGAGTGGGCGGGGGCCCAAGGGAGTCAACCTGGCTGGGCCTAGGGGCAGCGCCCCCGAAATTTTTTTCGATACCTAGTACTGTTGTTGACCTTATGTTTTATTATTTGTAGTTTGGGCTTGAGCCCATGAATAGCTACGGTGCTTAGGGTTTCTGTAATGACCCGCCTCGTTGTTACGGTATCACTAACTCTAATCATGCCAATTCAAATTTTTAATGAAAACTCCACTAATTTGATTATGAAAATGGTAGTAAATTTTTTGCAATAATACACTTATCATACAAAAAATAGAGACATAATTGAATACATATGTATGTATACTTTAAACCAGTACATATCATTCACATTTCATAACTTAGTTTAGTTTTTACATGTATTTACACCTAGAATTTACATGTCCAACAAAAAGGAATCAACTAAGAAAGAGTTGATTAACAAAACATAACTCTTTTCCAAAAAGAATTCCAACGTCATTACGTTGGCTTGGCGGCTCCAACAAAAAAGATCTCTCTCCAACATCACCTACTACTGCTCATCTGCTCCCACGAACGAAAGTTCGCGATCATCACAGGTACCAACCACACGGTACAAAAATTACAAGGGTGAGTTTATTATATATAAACAACAAGCATCAGAAGACAATAATTAGAAGAGAAACAATAATAACAATCACAAACATTCTCAATAATCCATCAGTTCCATACATACACTCAACAAACCAATCATCCAATTCATTTCACAAATCAAACAATCATGATTGGAATGATGCATGCTCCTGATTTCACTCTTAGCATGCAATGTGGTAGCATATACAGGGAAATAGCCTCTCACATGAAAATGATTCATCGCCTATTAGGGTCACCCTGTCGTGCACTGGCCATTCCCCCCCACGGTGATCAACCAGTGGCGCACGGGAATTCCAAACCTGATGGCCCCTAGTACCTGCGTTTTCAGCCCATAGAAACTCATAGTTACACGCATGCCTTCATTCTATTTCCATCAATGCAATATGAAGTATGAAACATGGGTGTCATCAATGCATAACCTGCCTAGGAACACATCCTTCCTCACAAGGGTAACCCGTCATGCACCCCCCATGTACATCCATAACACACCAATATGAGTTCACCGATGCACTGACCGTGGCTAGGAACACATCATTTCTCGCAAGGGTAACCAACCGGTCACTGCATCCCATGTGGACATATACAATATATAACCATGGACACCATCAATGCATGACCTGGCTAGAAACACATCCTTCCTCGCAAGGGTAACCCGTCATGCACCCCCATGGGTATCCATGTATATCCTCATCACACAATGACATTGTTCACATCAACGTCATGTCATCAACAACATCAACATCATTTTATTTCAATATCATCATCATGAACATTAATATCATCTCATTTCAACATCATCAACCACATCAACATTTTCTTATTTCAACATCATCAACCACATCAACATTTTCTTATTTCAACATCATCAACCACATCACAAGCAATTGCATTTCACATCTATACATAATACATATGCCTGAGATTCACATTCCCCAGGACTTCAGACAACCCAAATTTCATACATTCACAATTCATCATACCACAAGATTGATATTTTTAGGAAAAGTCTAAATTAAAGAGGAGGACTACAATATAGAAAACACACTCTTATGCTCATTTAAAATTTTAATAAAGAATTAAATAGAAGGACGCATTATAAAATTTTGGACAGAGTCTCCTCTGTAATTAAGACTTTTTCCAAAAATCCAATCATTACAACAACAACATCAGTCACAGTTTTATCCATCAACAAGCAAATTCATCGCATCACATTAGTTAAAAACACAGTTTTTCTTGAAAGTGAGCACACAATAGGAACAAACATACATCAATATATCGCATCCTATTAGTTTAATGCATAGTATTTGTTTTCTTTAAAACTAGTACACAACAGGAACATGCAAATATCCTCACAGTTGGACTCCCAGGCCCCCAACTATGGTACCAAAACTATAACTAAATTATAAACCCTTACCTATCTATATCCTCTGTTAGTTCCTTGCAACGTTGTTAAGGGATCTCTCAAGTTCACTTGCTTTGGCCAAAACGCAGAGCTCTATATACCAAATTGAAGATAATTTAGTATAGATTTCAAAGACAAAGTTAACATTAACATTCGATGTCAAATACCCACTCAAATTTAAAAAAAGGATAGAATGATGTTTTGGAAGTCCACATCAAAAGGATATCATTTTGAAATTCTGATCACACCAATGAGACCGAGGCTCAACGAAGATCATAGAAATGACATCAATTTTATAAAAAGGAAACTTTTACATCATCTCATTTTCAAAGGTTTTTCAAATGAAGTGTAAAAACACCGAATAACGGTATCCAAATCGCAAAAGGTATCAAGAGAGACTTCATACTAACTAGGAGAAGGCAAGGAAACCACGATTACCTCGAAGAAATCACGAAGGGAGGATTAGAGGCTCTGTTCTTTACCGAATCTTTGAGTTGAGTTTTGAAGATTCTACTCTGATTAAAGTGTTCCTCTCTATGCGGTGGCCCAATCAGCAAGAAACAGTGGCTTATGGCTGTCACCGGTGGCCATGGCTGGTGGAGGAGAAAGGGGAGGGGGTTGGGTGGCTGTTTTGGGGAAGAAGACCATTTTTTTGAGTTTTGACGCTGTTGTCCTATTTAAAACCGACTTGCCTCGCTAGGCAAATTTTGGAAGGCATTTTGGCTCGCATGGCGAGCTGACCCAAATTTTGAAATTTATTCTTCTGTAAAAAATTAATATCTCATGCTTCAGAAGTTATTTCACAAATCCCAACGGTCAACCTTTGCATATGTGGGTTAGAAACCCATCTTTAAAATTTTAAGGCGATCCAACGATTAACCAATCCATAATTGTGATTTTACTAAAATAGGTTTTTGGTCAAACTCGGAATCAGTCAATTTCAACGCAGCTCAAACAAACTCCACACTAAGCAATTGCACAAGGATAATTTATACAACAATTCAGCTAATCTAAATAAATCAAATAATCAAATAACACAGGAAATACATTAAACATCTATTTTCAGTTATCAAAATTTCAGGGTGTTACAATTTCTAAGCCTATATATTTCCTTGTAATCTGAGTGCTTTGAACAAGTGTGTGAGGAACTATAGTGAATAGTTGGACGTAGTCCACATTGGGTGAACCAGGGTAAACTCTGTGTATTGTTTTCTTCTTACCTTTTCTCTTTTTTTCCTATCTCAATTGTTGTGTGATTGCTCGGTACCCAACAAAAATTGCCCTGGTTGAGGTAGGCCAAAAATACCTTAACCAAGATCGATCAAAAATAGTCTTAACCAAGGTCGGTTGAAAATAGCTCTTAAATGGACAAGTGCTAAGTTTTCACTTTTTAGCGTTTAATTACTAAAATTTGTAAAAAAACCTTATAACATTTAAGTGGATATAGATTGGATATGACCAAATCCATATACACTTAAATGGATTGGATCTTGAATCCAAATAGTTTTTTTATTTTAAATATGGATATAGATTTAAGATCCAATCCATTGGATTCTTAAAAACCCAATACATGCCCACCTCTAGTTGGGAAGACCAACCAACATATTTAACACAAAATCTAGGCATTAAAATATAAAGAACAAGAGGTTAGACAAACTACCCAAAATTAACATGCCTAAAGTTTTGAGGAAATCACAACAATCCTACTATTTAATTGTTCTAATCCCTTTCACACAACTCATAACTAACTTGTGTCATAAAAATACTCATCTATCTCAATGGATTATGGATTTACTTCTAGGAACTCAAGTAGAGAATTTTAAAGTGATGAGTATTTTTCCTTTTACTCCAACAATATTCGCATGCTTGAGAGTGCTACAAGAGTATAACAAACTTAATGAATTTTGTAATAATGGAGGAAAAAAAAGTGAAAGGATAGGAGAAGAAAATGGTGTAAATGGGGATGAAGATGGAGGACTCGAGGGATGAGGTATGGGTTCATTAAAAAAATAGGGGAGGGGAGCTTTATGTTGTTGTTATTATTATAATTATATTATATTATATTATATTATATTTATTTCTCTTTTAGTATACGGTACATTTTAATTTAGCCGTTAACTATTGTTATGTAATCACTCATAAATTAGTTTTTTATTTATAATATAATTTAAATGACAGATTTGGTAAAAGAAATGTGAAAATTATGAGGGATAAAGAATGAAAATGAGAAAATATGGTAATGTTTATGTTAATAATTTATATGCAATATGAGAGTTAATCGAAAAATTGAAAGTGCTTTCATAGACCAAAATGACAAAATATGATTAAGTTTATGAACCAAAATGTTAATAAATGGTTAAGTTCAATGACAATAAATTATTAAGTTTAGATATCAAAATTGAAAAATTAGCTTTTAAACACGTGAATGTCACATGACAACCACATCAATAACACTTGACAATTAAATGACAACCATTAGCTGGCATGACATGTGCCATGTAGACACATATATTAAAGGTCAATGAAGATGAGTTAACGATATGACTAATCTATCATAATTTTTGTACATTTAAAAATTAAATTTGTCATTTTCCAAAGACCAACCTATCAATGTCATACAACTCAAAATAAATATTTATCTTTAAAGAAAGTAGAAATGAATATCACTATTGTAGAGTCATTACATGTAGTAGCGCAGTACTGCCTGGTCTTATGCTGTAGTGCTGTACTAGTGTTACGCCCGAGTAGATTAGGAGAGCCAAAAAACTTTTTCGAAACAGCTCACTCGGAAGCAGAGCAGAATAGATGAATTTGTTATCGCAATCCACTGCCGCTTCTACTTCTCTATCACCTTCCTGTTTTCTTCCACGCCACCCTCATGGTTCCACCTCTCTCTCTCCTCTCTCTTCTCTTTTTTCTTTCTCTCCTCTTCCTCTCTGACATGGGTTTCTTATTTGGTTAGCAGGGTTCTCTTCTGGTACCTTCAAATTCTTGAAGAAAGAGGTTTGCTTTCCAACCATTATACCCAGCAGCACACAATTCTAACACTTTAAGAAATGTTTTTTTTTTTTTTTTTAAACAGAAGAAGAATAAAGTTAATTAATTTTTGTTATATAACGTCATGTGCCTTTTGCTGTTGCTGTTTTTACCAGTGGTATGTTTGTAAGAACCAGAACCCATGTTGAAATTCAATTCTATTAACAGTTTTCCCAATTAAATAGAGCGCCCCTTTGGTTGAGGTCTCATAAATAAGTATAAACTTGAAACCCTTTATTTCTAAGAACAAGAGAAAGGTCAGGAATAGGATATTTGTTGTTGTTTTGGGCTTCTTAGTCATGAACAAAATGCTTAAAAGATTCCCAGTTTGTTTGATAATGATATTTTAAATATATTAGTCGGGATGCTGTAGGAAGAGCCTTTTCTTTACAATGACATTCTCATTACTTACTTAAACCTGTTAAGGTTCCAACATCTGAAAGAGGATATTGGTATTTTTTTTCCTAGTGGTATTACCATGGGTCAATTATTGTCTTCCAGAATGTATTTTAAGGGTTTTCAAACCCTCTTCAAAATACGTGTTCATTTCTGGTCTCCAGACATAGGCAAATGTGAAATTTGTGATGCTATAATAGATGTTGGTTTCTTACTCACTGAGGGTGGTTTACAATCCCTTGCCTACATTTGTTCATGTGAAACTCACATCTGTTAGCACTTGTTGGCCTAGTATCCTTTTCTGTCATATAGTTATTATGTTGTGAGAAGAACACTTCAAATCTAGAAACCAGAATGAGTCTAACTAAAAGGAAAACTTCCAAACCTATGGATGCAAAATCAGCAGTAATGTCATAGGTACATGTTGGTTGAGGACCTTGGTTACTTAATTGTTAGATTCAGTTTGTTGATTTTAATTAGGTGGCTGGATAATAAGCATAATTAGGAGGAACTGAGGAAGGATTGAGAGAGGGGGTATCCTGTTAATTGAGAAGAGTTAGGGCCTTTGGGCATTGGGAGGTGCAGACCCTCAAAGCTCTACGATCGTACTGTAATCAGGAGATTTTGACCACTGTCTCTATAATTCTGATCCAGCTTCTATCATAAGGTGGAAACTGATCTATTAGCAAAATGAGTTATGGAAATGATGTTAAAAAATTGATATGTTGAATGAGTGGTTGAGAATGACAGTTATTTCGCAATAGTTCAACGTAAACCTCAGAAGGTAAACAAAAAATAATCTTCAATAAATGGAAGAATTCTGCTCAAGTTTTACTGCCAATATAACCTTTTTATGGATTACTACTACATTTTCTGATTATAAGTTACTAACAATGTCTGTGATTTATGGTATTTTACTGGCTGGAAAAGCATGTCCTGTTTAAAAATTTTCCTATTTAAATTACTCCTCTCCCACCCTTTCATGTCTTTAAAAGAAAAAAATTGTAAAAATAATCTTGTTTTCTTGCCCTTTTATTTTAAGAAAATATGCATATGTTCAATACTGCAGAGTAGATGTCTAAGGAAAGCTGGACGTTCTAAAATCACTGCAAAGTTTGAGCTGAAGCCACCACCATATCCTTTGGTAAGATCTAAAGTTTGCCATTACTCCATTTATTACCTATTAGAATTAATTGTTCTAGCTTTGATGGTGTGGTTCTCCCATTCTTCTAATCAAATTGTCCTTTAAGTTGGCTAATTTTTAATGGGACCTATGCTTCAAATGAAACATGCCAATTGCCATAAATTAGATTTGGCTAGGCTTTATCATTTTCAAATTTATATTAGAATTTTTTTGTTATGTATTCTTTCATCAAGAAAGAAAGTTAAGAACTCTAGAAATGAAGAACTCAAGCATATCAGTTTGATTTATTGAAAGTGCACAAGGCTTATAAGTTTACAACTCAACAATCGTGTCATTCTTTGAATGTAAATTAGGAAAGTATGAATTTTATATCCATAGGTATTATGACTGTACATTTGCTATGAAATAAGACTAAGTTTTACAGAAGTAAGACTTGGGTTGCTTTTGAAAACTCAGTTTGCAAACTTTAATCCAAGCATGGACTTAATAACATGTTTTTGGATCTGGAGAATGGAGATTATATAATTAATTACATATGCAACACTCACTCTAACACTCTTTTTAACACTTCATTGGCTGAAATTTATTAGAAATTACAAATTTTAGTGGGTCTCACTTCTAAATCAGGAGAGACTCGTTAAATGAGAAGTGAGACACAAAAGTTTGTGATTTCCAATAAATTCCAGTCAACAACAGAGTATTAGAGAGAGTGTTGATAGCATTCTCGTATATTACATTATACAGACTGCATGCGAAAGGTTATCAGTTTGGAAAGTATGAATTTTTTGATCCTGTGTTAAATGTAATTACTTGGTGCTTACTGTTTCTTGGTTATGTTTATACCGCTAAGATTTTTCTGAACCTGTGGTAAATGTAATTAATTCTTCCCAATTTTGTTTTACATAACAAGTACTGTACAGTCTTGATCCGAGTAGCTTTGCAGAGGTTTATAATTATCATGAACTTGAATGCTCATTGGAGGTTTTGCCACTATGATTTGTTAGTTATTTATTTCCATTTCCACTCCTTTTCTGATTCTAATATTTTTTACGAATTATTCCTGGCCAGAATCTCCGCTGGTGTACTTCAATAGTGATTAGTGATTTTTGTTTACTTTTTTTCCTCATTTTTTAAAACCTTTTCTTATGCTTCTGCTGCCATTTCTTCTAATGTACAATGGTTCTTTCTTTAAGTTAATATCCCACTGAATCAGTGAAATGTAGGAAAGGAAGACTTGGGTTTCGATTGTTTGAGGCAGATGACTAGCTAATTAAGGTTTCCCTGGTTTACCTTGATCATCCATTACCGATCACTCTGTTGGGCAGATATCAGTTTATTACAAGTAGCCATTTAATTTCTTTCTGTGCAACATGTCTATTACACCGAACTAATTATTAAACAATGCTACCGAGTTTCATGTAGTTTTTGTGATGATCTACGGTATGTCTTGTACTTGTGGAGATTTGGATGTTTATGTTGGACTAGTAATGCATATTTTACCTATACTGTATGATGAAAATTCTCAGAGTGCTTTGGAGCCAAGTATGAGTCAGGAGACACTCGAATACCATTGGGGGAAGCATCACAGGACTTATGTAGATAATCTGAACAGGCAAATTGATGGAACAGATCTAGATGGGAATTCACTGGAGGACACTATAGTTATTACGTACAATAAGGGTGACATTCTTCCAGCTTTCAACAATGCAGCGCAGGCATGCATGCTTGTAATCATAAAGTCTTATTGAGGTTTCTAAACTATTGCTTAGCAATGTTGTTCAACTTATTGCAGGCATGGAACCATGACTTCTTCTGGGAGTCCATGAAACCTGGTGGTGGTGGAAGGCCATCTGGGGATCTTCTAAAGCTGATTGAAAGGGACTTTGGTTCATTTGAAAAATTCCTTGATGAGTTCAAGACTGCTGCTTCAGCACAGTTTGGTGCAGGATGGGCATGGCTTGCATGTGAGTAAATACCCTTGTGACCATACTCTAATTTTCTGGCATTCATTTTTTATTTTTCTTGGTATTTCTAACCTAGCAAGTGGCTTTTACCCTTCTTTTTCCCTTTCCATTTTAGATAAAGAAGGCAGACTTGACGTGGGAAATGCTGTGAACCCTCTTCAATCTGATGAGGACAAGAAGCTAGTTGTGGTGAAGACTCCCAATGCTGTAAACCCCCTTGTTTGGAACTACTATCATGTAAGTAGTAAAGGATTACTTATAATATCCATTTTTATTCATTTTATGTTTGGAAACATGAGTGCTACGGTAAAGCTGAAGCATCATGGTTAGAATGTCTTGACAAGGTTTCATTTTTATTTCTTGCAGCCACTCCTTACCATTGATGTTTGGGAGGTACTAATCCAGTTTACTTTCTGTTAGTGGATTTGAGGCCGTTAAAACTATTATTTCATTTCATTGATAATAATTCGCTGACTTTGTAATTATGTTTCACTTTCACTTTTTTCCAGCATGCTTACTTCATTGACTTTCAGGTGAGATGTAGTTCAGATCATTATATAGTGACTACTATCTTTGATAGTTCTGTTCAATAGATAAAATATATCTCTGACTGCTTTGTTATCTTTGCATCTTTGCAGAACCAGCGCCATGATTATATATCAGTGTTCATGGATAAGCTTGTGTCTTGGGATGCAGTCAGCTCAAGACTTGAGCAAGCCAAGGTTCTAATCAAGGAGAGGGAGAGAGAGGTTGAGAGGAAAAGAAGAGAGGAAGAGAAACCGACAAGCAGTGAAGCCACTCCTGAGATATTTTCTGATAGTGATGCTGACTTGGATGCAGAATGAGTAATTTTATTTTCAAATAGATGTAGTTTAAAATTATGTATCCTTTGCACTAACTAGGTGTGGTAGAGAGGCTCAATCACTTCAAGCTGCAAATTTTGTTTTATGATAAATGTTGTAATTTAGTGTTTCTTGTTTCATTCATGCATTGATGGCATAAAGTCTGATTTTATAGATTGTCTTTCAAAAGCCAATTAGACTTTGATGTTGTCAGAGAAAAAAAATGTATTTCTTTCTGAAAAGGAAAAAAAAGAAATCTTACACAGTTGAGCATTGATAGCAGATACATCTCAAGCCTGTTGTATTTCATTGCCACCTCTTTCTCCTTTAGCCAAAAAAGGAACATTTGTCGATAGCCTGTTAATGTGGTACTACTAGTAATTGTCCTTTACTGAAACAGTTCATACTATGTTCAATAAATGTTATGCATGTCTATACTTTAAGGACAAAATACAGATTTAGTTGAGTAAATTAAGAAAAAAACTACCGACTTCATATGTCAAGTATAATCTTTTTTAAGTGGTTCTTAAAATAAAACAATTATCATTAAATTACTTTCTCATTAATATTACGGAAAAACCAAAACCAAGAGCTACAGCAAACAAAGAAGCAACCTTAATGCCGGTCGGCTTGTAGAAATTTCCAAATCAAATATCAGAGCAGAAGGAAGGAAAACCACCCCCAACATATTTTTTAAATACAAATAATGAAAATTAATAATTAGTTTGTGTTTTAAATATTTTTAGCACTTATAGATAATTAATTGGTGTTCTAAATATTTTTTTAAGGAAAATTAACTTTACATTAAAAAGCAAACATTAAATAAATTTATAAAATACATATTTAAATTTTTATTAATTTTTTTAATATAACTTTTTATTAAGTTATTAAATATTGTTTTCCTGTACTGCCCACAGTAAATCTTAAGCATATATAAATATAAATAAAGTTTACTTTTGACATTATTTATATAAATATTTTGAAATTAATTATATAAAAAATAATAATTTTTATTTATATGACAATCCAACAGTAGAAAAACTTTTACCTTATGAATATATTCCAAATAAATTTATATAAATATGTAAAGCTATGAGGAATGGTAAATGTAGTGTTGCATCAATATTAAACAGATTTTTAAAAACAATGTATATTGGTGTGTATAAAGAATAAATCATGTGGTACGTTTCATGATTAAGTGTTACGTAGGCAAATACTTTTGTTATTTTATCAAATATTGTATCATTTTGGTAAAAAAATATAAAAAATTGTATCATTATACTTTAGAGGAACTAAAGTCGTTACCAAAATGAATTAAATAAATAATAGAACATTCTTTGCGTTACATTAAATTTCTTTTACTTTTACGAAAACCACTACATGAATTTGTTAGTTGTCTATAATTTTTTTTTCTCTTGTAAACGTTGAATGTGTCTTCAAATTTTTTCTAGATTAGTGAGAAAACTTATCGCTTTAAATATCCTGAGAAGTCCTTTAGAGGTTGGTGGTGCCTTGTAGCAATATATGGAGGTCAAACAACATAGCATTACTAAAAGAATAGTAACAATTAACAAACGCAATGTGGCTATGCAAGCAACTATGTATAACAGTCCAAAATATTTTCTTTAGGTCATCCAAAAACTTGATTTCAACTTATGCATAAATTAATTTATAGGAGAAACTTATGTTATTTTTTCTTCTCTTATAAGTGCCTAAGAAGAAATTTATCCAAACAAGACCTTAATCAACAGCTACCTATATATTTTGTCCAACAACAATATTCCTTTCTCATCCATCAAACAATATGGTAAGCTAGTTTGAGTGAACTATTTCACTGTTCTTTTGCCAAATAACAAATACAGGAATCTTTCTTCACCAATACAGTATGTACTTCTCTTTCTCTCAGTAAATCTTGTACAATGTTACATTAAAAAAAAACACTGCTATATTAAGATCAATGTGACTATGTGAACATTACACTATTTACACAGAAGAATATAATCATGAGTGAAAAAAATTGTCTTGTTTCCATCATCTCATTGGAAACACCTTGAGAGACAGAAGGTTATCAAGGTCTGAGATCTCAGAAGTATTATTGACAGGCGGCCCAAATACATCCCAAAAGCAAAGAGTTTCATCTGCCCCAGCTGACACCACCGTTAACCCATCTGGACTATGTAAAACATAAAAAGAATCTAGTGTAATTTGGAAGAAATAATTACCTGGTCAAAGTTGAAATTGTTTCATTCATGTTTATATGTTGACCAAAGTTGGAGCCATCAACATAATGTTATTGATATTGCTAATTGCATGCTTACATTGCTATTGCTAATTGTGTAGAAACAAAAATCCAAACACTAACATCAAATGCCATATTGCTAATTGCATGTTACAAAATTCACATTGGGCCATGGTGCATTGGTGGCTATAGTTTAAATTATGACTTGCAGCATACCTGACATAGATGGAGGACTCTCGAAGCGTGACAGTCCAAGCCTCGCACCTTAGTCATGGATAGATACTTCCACATACAAAGTTGGTTGGGATGTGCAGTTGTACTAAATCCATGATCACTTAAAAGCTCCTTGTGACGTCTATTCCAGTCTAATCTACAAACCAGCATAGAATACCAGATTACTTACTGCAGATAATTAGGTGATATATCATTCAGCTAAAAAAAAAAAAATTGATGCATGACACCAAAAGACTAAATATTAAGCAATTAAAAAAATGGTGACTAATTATTTTTGGCTAATGACAATTGCTTAGTTCATCAGTCCAAAGGACTAAATACTAAGCAATTAAGAAAGTGGTGATTAATTCTTTTTGGCTAATGACCATGCTTAATTCTTAACAAACTAATGTAACAGATAAGGTGTTACTGAAACAAGGAAAGCAAATAACTATCTTGCCTGAGCTTTGGTGTCTATGCTGCAAATGCTGGTTCCCTTTTTTACATTCCATAACTTGATACTTCTATCTTCAGTGCCACCTCCAGAAGCAAGTACACTTGAATCATAAGGGCACCAGGCAAGGGCCTTGACAGCGGCACAATGGTCCTTAAAACAATGCAAAAAATTGGATGAACTCGTTTTAACCAAGTCCCATACATAAACATGATTTTCATTTCCACCACTTGCCAATATGTTGCCCCTTGTCCATTTCAAACCACAAACTTCTGCTTTGTGTGCTTTTACCCAAGAAATCACGTTATTTCTCGCTCTAACTGCTTACAAGAACATGAAACATCAAGATGTTATATTATCTTATTTCAACATCAGTATCTTGCTATACTCTCAATACATCTAAATGATTAAAAGGAACAAGTAATTACCATCATGATTGATTATATATTTGTCATGGCTTCCAGAAGTTAAAATTTGACCATTCCATGCAATGGTTGCTATCCTATGACCATGACCTTGCAGGATCCTTATCTGAAAGTTAAAAACAATGAATTATGTGCACCCTGTATTACTGACTACTTAATGATCTTAAAGAAGCCAGATAAATAGAAAGATGCCTACTGGTTTGGAAGTTTCTGCATCCCAGAGTTGAAGTTCTGAGTTCATATATCCTATTGCCGAGTATTTGGTATCCTCTGACCAGGAAACACTAGTAGGAAATCGTTGTTAGTGGCCTTAAACAACTTAAATACATTGCTATTCTCCGAGTTCCAAAGCCACAGCCAGAATGTTGTTTTTCCCCAAATCCATGATGTTTGAGTAGAAATCATTTCTAATATTTGGTGCATCCAATATCCTTGATTCTTTCTGCAAGTGTAGTTATTCACTTTGTTAATCAGAGTACAGCATGAGATCATGGATTTGTATATTGGATATTGTAGCTAATTTGAGGTAAATACACAAGTTAGACTTGTTTCTTTCTCTAATTTTTTATAGATGGTTTACTATCAGCAATTATTCCTCTTATCACTCATTACGGGTTTATAAAACAGTCATATTAGGATTTACTTGTAACATGATAATACTAATAGGGTCTACCAGAAGCATTAAATTATCTCAAATAAAAAACAAGAAAACTAGAATCAGAAGACATCAAATTCAGCCTTCTTTAACATCAACTCCTTTACCCAATGCTATAATGTCAATAGTTTTGCAACGGCTGGCAGTCATTTTATTATAATATTAAGGAATTTGCTTAAATGCAGTTCTTCTTCAATCAGATAAATAGAAAAACATCACATTTAACCCCGTATTTACTAAACTTGGTTACCTATTGTTGGCTCCAATTAGTATATAGTATAGTGTATATCTATCTATTGTCCTGCCTTTGTTAGGAGCAACTTAGGAATCTTTTAGCCAACAATAGCAAATGCAAGCATTTTGAAATTCTCCTGCTGTTGAAATGGTTACCACTGATAACACTTAGAACAAAGTCACACCAAAGACAAATGAAGTTGCATTTTGCATAGACAGATCACAACAGTTTTTAACAAATGGATAAATTGATTAAAAAGCGGAATATAAAATCATTATATAAAAAAAGAAAGAAATTGGAATAAAACGTATTGATATGAACAGAACCTTAGGCAGGCTTCTACGATAGTGATGTTGATTGCTAGTGTTTTTGCAATGCCCCTGCTTCTTCCTTTCGCATCTCATCGATATGATGAATGGATTTTCGGCTTGATTTTGGACTTCCCCTAAAAACCAACATCTTAAATGGATTTCCTTCTGAATCCGAACTTAGTTTCTCATCCACTATCTGTCTGTACACTTCCTGTTACCGAAATATAGCGAAAACACACACACAAAAGATAAAGCCTCAGTACACATAACTTCTCCGAAAACACAACTCCAACAATGAAAATATATAAATAAATGAAAAAAAAATTCAAAATCTGATGCACCAAATAATCCATAGGACAGAAAAAATGTATTTCTTAAATGTGGTAAGAAAAACAACCGACAATAGAAAAAGTAAAATACATGTTCAAGAATTTAAACAAAAACGGCTTTCCTAGAGTCTTGAGAAAGAAGTTGACAACTTTAGAAACAACGAAGAACTTTATCAATCTCAGTAAAGAAACGGGTGCAATCCAAAGAAACATCAAAAGGTTCAAAAGTTATGTTGCTCTAACATGAAAAATAGAGGGAGAAACAAAACACACATACAGATATATAAAATGAGTGAAAAAAGATACATAAAATGAGTGAAAGCATTAAGGAACATATATTGAATTGTTTATTTTGAATTTTCCTGGGTCTGTTTGTGAGTACACTCTGGGCTTGATCAAGATCCATCAAACTCCTATTGGGAATGAACCTATCACCCTTCACAAAAATTAGTAAAAAAATTAAATAAAACAAAAAGAAAATTGCAAAATTGAAATAAGATTGAGTAATGAAGAATCATACTGGAAAACGTAATGGGAGGGAGTGCTGAGGAGACTCTTGGGAGAGTACCAATCATGTTCAAGATTCCACATTTTTTTATATTATTATTATTAATAAAATTGCTTCCAAGAAGAACAAGAGTAAGAGAATATGGTGAGGGATGCAGGGCAAAGAAAAAATGGTGGTTCTTTTCTCTTCACCCGTCAAATACAGTTGCCATTCAAATATAACTTTTCCAATCGTTGCCACTTTCCACTCAAATAAATAACCAAATGGATTTGATGCTACAGGGTCGGGTTCCTATTATCCTTTTGAGGTTAGCATCAACCCGTTTGTTTGTTTATTTTTTATTTTTATTATTATTATCACTAGTGGAAACACATGTCGCACCAGTACACATTTTTATTATACTAAATTTAATATTTTGTGTAATTTTTATTGTGTTAAAATTAATATATCTCATATTCTAATGGATGTGAATATTGATTTGAGGAAAATTATTTTTTTCTAATTTAATACATTTTTATTATGCTATTGATTTTTTGTGTGTTAAATTTAATATATTATAAATATTTTTCTTATTATACATTGTACCTACATAATAGCATAATTACTTCATAAAATTAATTATTAAAAATTAATTATTAAATTCCAAATAAAAATTGTAAATAAATAATATAATTGTATGTATATATTTTTTCAAACTCAATCAATTCTATCACAAATATCCCATATCACTTTCCAAAAATTGTTTCTCTATTGTTAATTTTTTTTTCTTTATTTCATTATTTAATTTTGGCACTTCTTTTTTATATTTAAAAATATCATTTTTTTCACATAGTTTTAACAAAATATCATAAATTACTAAATTAGTTTAGGACGCATGAAACCCTTAGATGAATTTGAACATGATTAATGTTTTAAAAAAGAATATTAGATCATGAGGTGTTTTATAATTCCCTTGTTCAATTCACATTTTAACTATCATTTTTTTTATAAGTTTGTTGGATATGTTGTAAAATATTTATTGACTATTAATCATTATTATGTTTATTTCTAATTTAGAGACATGATTCTTCTTATATACTTAAATGTATTACCTCAAACTGACAAGATAACATATATTAATGTAGCAATTTAAATAAGTAATCCAAAGCAACAACCAATTCTTTTATCCTTTGTATCCTTTTTTTTCTATTCTTAATTGCAAAACTTTTACATCAATTATTTCTACATTTATAATACAACGAAGAGTTTTGAAAATGATGCACAACCATTGGAAGAAAATGTAACTGCCAATGAAACTAATGAGAGGAATAAGGGTGAAACAAATGAAGAAGTTGACCCTTCAACTCCAACTCAAAGGCCAAAGGATTGTAGAAGTAGAAGAGACCTCTTCCTAGACAACATTATTGATGGATTTCAAACGATGTCAAATGGATGTAAAAAGTATCTTTCTAAGTGGTTACATAGAGGAGGAAATATATGTTGATCAACCTCCTGATTTTGTAGACTTCAAACATCCAAATCATGTCTTCAAATTAAAGAAAGCCCTCTATGTCTTAAAACAAACACCTAAGTCTTGGAATGAAAGATTGAGTAATTTTCTCGTTAGTCAATCCTACAAGAGGACAAGTTGATAAAACATTGTTCATCAAGAAATCTGCCAGTGATATATTACTTGTTCAAATTTATGTTGATGACATTGTCTTTGGTTTAACTAAAGACTCTTTGTGCAAGGAATTCTCATCTTCAATGCAGAATGAGTTTGAAATGTCAATGATGAGAAAACTAACATTCTTCCTTAGTGAAACAAATGAAGAATGAGACATTTCTCAGTCAAACAAAATACTGCAATAAATTGATTAGAAAATTTGAAATGGAAAAAAGCAAGGATGCTGCAACTCCTATGACAACCACAATTTATCTTGATTCTGATGAAAAAGGCAAAAAGGTTGATTGATTGAGTATTTTAATTTAATATTTTTCTATTCTTCTTAGCTTATTTGACTTCTCTTGGAATTTTATTTCCTCATTCTAATTCAATTTTTGCCTTAGGCAAACAAGTGAGCTTAATTGATAATTGTTGCTTATTTTCGAAGTTTTTGCTTACTTGACTTATCTTCCTTGTGCAAAACCTAGAGAGCTCTACAGAAATCCAAATGACACATATGAGTAGTCCCTGGAAAGATAAGGAAAATATCTACAAGTTTGTCAGAGATAAGACAAGGCCAATTCTGTCATTTTGAGGGTCATTTTAGGCTTAGAAGTCAGAATCACTGCACTTGAATTTTGGGCTGCGAAATTGGTGTAATTAGCAATTAGCTAGATTAGTTGAACTTCATTGTGGCCCTTCCTTTCTTAATGACTCAGTCACTATATTTAAGTGATTTTAGTTATTTGAATGGACACACTTCATTTTATCACAAACACATTTTGTAGTGACTTTTAGAAGTTTTTAGAATTAAAACTTTTTCTCTTATTTTCTCTCAACTGTTCTTCATTTTCATTTCTGTTCTTCCATTTCCTTGCACTCATTTCATAGGGCTTTCATTGATGATGATCATGGAAGGCTAAAAAATAAATCAATCCAAGGATCCAAGCCCATGCAAGGAGAATTTGAGTTCTAGTTTGGTATTTCAAATTCCGTGTGAATGTTCACTTTCTTCTTTAATCCTCTATTCAATTTTCATGATTATGAATGTGTTTAGGATTGAAAGCGGATTAGGTTATGGATTTATTTCCTAATTTCGAATGTTAATCACAGATTATTTGGATGATATTCCAATTAGGTTTGTGGTTTCAATCTATTTAGGGGTTAATTCGATTGAACTGCTTCTAATGAAATTGAATGAACTTTCATAACATAATCATTATCTGAGAACTAGGATAATTCGTATTGCTTGGTTTGGTGAATTGGATTGATGCTTTTTAATCTGTTTTACATTACCTTTAATCAATTTTGTTAGTTTCTGCAATTTTTTGCAATTTTCATTTATCGCATGCAAACTGTTTGATAAAAATCCCCCCACTATTTACTAGTGAATTGAAGTTGGAACCATATTGATTGTGTTTCTGAGTCGACCTAGGTTAATCATGTTCTACAGAATTAGCGTAGTTTAGTTATTTTGAAGCGATACGACATCGGTTATCAAAATTGGCATCGTTGCCGGGGATCGAACCCGGGTCACCCGCGTGACAGGCGGGAATACTTACCACTATACTATTGTCTTTGGTTTAACTAAAGACTCTTTGTGCAAGGAATTCTCATCTTCAATGCAAAATGAGTTTGAAATGTCAATGATGGGAAAACTAACATTCTTCCTTGGACTTCAAGTGAAACAAATGAAGAATGAGACATTTCTCAGTCAAACAAAATACTGCAATGAATTGATTAGAAAATTTGAAATGGAAAAAAGCAAGGATGCTACAACTCCTATGATAACATCAACTTATCTTGATTCTGATGAAAAAGGAAAAAAGGTTGATGAATAAAGATATAGAGAAATGATTGGATCTTTGTTGTACTTAACTACAAGTTGCCCAGACATTATGTTGAGTGTGTGCCTATGTGCAAGATATCAAGCAAATCCAAAAGAGTCACACCTCATAGTGGTCAAGAGAATCATTAAATACCTAAAATCAACTCCAAAAGTTGGTCTATGGTATCCTAAATGTGCATCACTAAACTTAATTGGTCATTCAGATTCTGACTTTGTAGGCTATAAGTTAGATAGGAAGAGCACAGGTGGAACATGTCATCTATCGGGAAGTTCCTTGTGAAAACACAATGAATATACTGCAAATAAACCAAGAGGGGGTGAATTGGTTCAAAACTGATATTTAAAATTTTCTAAAACAAATCGCGAAATTAAAATCTTGGATCGTATCACTTGTTCACCTTTTGAAAATCCAAAACTCTTTCTTCAATCAAGATCAATCCTTGATATGCATGTAATGACAGAAATAGTTTCTTTGATGATAATTTTTGATTTCACAAAGATAAGCAATGAAACATACAGAATTCAAGACAAGAGACAAGGCAATTTATACTGGTTCACCTCTCAACCTTGGAGGCTACATCCAGTTACTTCCAACCCATACTAGGTTAGAGTTTTCACTATATCAAAGAATCTTTACAAGCAATTTACAATGATCACCTTTATCCACACTAGAAAAAGAAATAGAAATCTAAACCCTATAGACTTCAAGTGATCAAGACCCTGAGAACCCTACTCTAGAAAACCACTTTAAAGAATCAAAGATTTACACCAACAGAATTTTTAATAACCAGAAAGATTCTAAAGAAAGATTCAAGAGATACAATCTGTGATCCTTCAAATGAATGAATGAACGATGTTACTAATCAATCATTTTGAATGCAATTCAAAGCTCAGAATTAGAACTCTTGAAATCTCTTCTTTTTAAAAACTCATCTCAAAGATTTAACTCTCTTGATCTCATGAGAGGTTTTTCACTCTTAGAACAAATCAGTATTTTTGCTCTGGAAAAAGCTTTCTATCTTTTTAGTGATTCACACAAATGCTCAAAAATTACTCAGAACAATTTGCTCTAAGTCCATTTACAAAGACAAGTTAAGCAAAGCTGTTAAAAAAATTGATTTAACTGACAATAATAGATTAAAACGACAAGGTAATCAATTATTTAAGCATATGTAATTGATTAAAATATAACATAATCGATTAATATGTTCTTGAGCTTCCTGGAGATGTTTTCATGAACAAGATAATTGCTAAATCGAAACATAATCGATTAAAAATGTCTTAATATATTTGAAGCATGAAGAAATAATCGATTACATAAGACTGGTAATCGATTAAACCAGTAAAGCTCAAAACACAACCCGGCCTGTGTAATCGATTACTGAAAATGATAATTGATTATACCAGAAAAGCATCATGACTAACAAGTTAAGATAATCGATTACATAACAGAATAATCGATTATTCTAGTGATGCATATTTTTCATATGCTACTATATAATCGATTACAAGAAGCTGGTAATCGATTAAATTGTTCTTCAAGACTTTTTCAGAAATAGTATGAATGTATTTAATCAATTAAAATGCTTGTGTAATTGATTAAAACAATAAGTTTTCATTTTTCAAAGACTTAGTCATGAGAACTTAATTTCTTATGAAATCATTGGATTGCTTTGAGATTTTAATAAAAAACTATGTATGCATGAAAATGAGAATGCAAATGCAAATGAAAGATCACAAGACAATACACTTGAACCACTTAGACAAATTACAAATGCCTTCAAATGATTTGGCATGTAAAAAGCTAAAACATCAAGCCTTCATCCTTGCTTCAATCTTCTTGCAACTTCCCTTAAAGTCAACACCTTGATCTCATGGCACTGCAAGAAACAGTCCTGTGTTGCTCTCTCAATAGTTGAGGCAGAGTACATTGCAGCTAGTAGTTGTTGTGCTCAAAGCCTATGGCTCAAGCAACAACTTAAGAACTTTGGTGTTGAATTGAAAGAAATTCCCTTACTGTGTGACAACACCAATGCTATCAACCTATCAAAGAATCCAATTACGCACTCAAGGACAAAGCATATAGAGATCAAACATCACTTCCTCAGAGATCATATTCAAAAGGGTAATTGCACAATTGAGTTTATTGATACAAATAATCAATTGGTTGATATATTTACAAAACCTCTTGCTAGAGATATTTGCTCTAAGAAACATGCTAGGTATTCTTGATGAATCTAACATTGATTAGCATGTAAATGATGTGTTTGATAACACGCAATTTAACTCACTAGTTCATTATGCATCATATGTAGCAAAATTCAAATCCTGATAAATGTCACTATTCATACTACATAATTCTCTGTAATAATCGATTACCACAAATAGTAATCGATTACCTAAGGCCAGAATTGGGCCTTACTCACTGACTTAATTGATTACATCAAAGTATTAATCAATTACAGTGTAAAAACTCACTGATGTAACCAATTACACCAACATATTAATCGATTACATGAGGTTTTAGGGCTATTACAGATTAAAAACTCTCTAGAGTAATCGATTACCCACCATGAATTAAACAATTACATGAGGTTTAGAGGGATACCTTCACCCTCTATTACAAGGGTTTTGTGATCGATTACTTTTTGCAACGCTGCACAACTTTCAATGAAAAATCTAAAACCTTATCTCTAAATTCAAATTCAAATTATGGTTCAGTGAATCCAAATTACATTGGAATGCGAGATAATAGTTATTATGATTTTAAAATTCAAATTTTAAAATAGGAATGATTCTATAAATTCAGAATCCATGAGCCTAACTCCTCACACAAAAAATCTATTCTCCTCCCTAAGAAAAATTATGTGGTTTTTGCACTGTCTCTTCTTCTTCTCCATTACTAAATTTCTACCTATCCTTATTTCGAAATCACCATGTCTCAACCATCTTCCTCTAGGAAGCAAAAAACCAGCAAAAAGAAAGCTAGCCAAAGTTCTAAGGCTGCTGAGAACATGTTAGATATCTAGTTCTCCACTGAGGTTGAAAGGAACAACTACATGTAGTTCCATGCCACAAAGCTAGTTCTGCCTCCTAAATATATGGAGCTTAACTGGTTTTTCTTTGAGGGATTCCATTTCCCTGAGATGCTGCAAGCACAAGGACTCACTAAATTGTTGGAGATGAAGGGTACTTATTATGCTGAATTGGTGAAAGTATTTTATACTTATGTCAAGGCTGGAATGGATGGTATTCTCTGCTCCAAAGTGAATAGAGTGGCTATGGTGATTGATGACACTGTGTGGAATGCAGTGGCAAGCATAACTTTTGGAGGTGTCCGGAGGTTTGAAGAAGAAATTGGTGGTTACTCAAAGATGGATACCTATAGAGTTATGCTGCTGGATCCTAATGCACATATAGGAAACATATTAGGTGTTGGCCATATGACTGTAGAAGATAGGCTTTTCACTACATCATCACTTACATCCTAACACCTAGATCAACCAACCATGCTCAGATCACTAATGATGATCTTCAGTTGGTGTATGGGATGAAAACTGGAACTCAAATCAATTGGGTTCTGGCTGTTGAAGAAACCATGATGAAGGCAAAAAGGCTGTTGAGCTATCAATTTCCCTATGCTGTCATGATCTCAAGGTTTATTGACTACTTTGAGATTGATGTGACTATTGAGATTGTAGACAACACCACCAACATTACCAACCTCATCTCTATGAATCATCTCACCAAGCTGAGATAGATGAAAACCCCAAATGGATGGACCATGGTTGGAGCTCAAGCTCCTCAAGGAGTGGCTGACGAGGACCAAGAAGCTGTTGAGGAAGATGTTGAAGCTGGACCTGCTGAGCAACAGTGGAGTCCTTTTGAATCTCTCATGATTGAAAAGATGGATGCTATGAAAGCTTTGCATTATGAACATTTAGCTGATGTTCATTCCTCTCTAGAAGACATTACCTCTAGACTAAGCAACATAGAGACTAGGATGAGTCTCGAGGACTTTGATGATCTTTAGCTTAGTGGCTGTTGTTGCGCGATCGGCAAGTGTACCGTTCGTTTCAAGTAATAAAGTAAGTAAGTAGAGTATCATCTCCACAGGGATTGAATGCAATCTTATGTAACTTAACATCTTAGAAATTGGAAGACAAAATAATAAGTTGAGAGAGTTGGTTGATTGTAATTGCGTGTTGTAATTTAAATGACAGAAAATTAACAAGAATGTAAGCGAATTTAATTAGAGTTTACTGGAGTGATGAAGGGTGATTGTAGTTAAGCGTAATCCCCTATGATTCCTTCCCACTATGTGTGATTAATTAGTAACTTGAACTAATCTTAATTGCTCAGCTGTTGTGTTCTCCTGTGATTAGCTAAACCCTAATCCCTTAGTAGTTTAGCCCTTTGATGAAATTAAGAACCCTAATCCCTTAGTGATTCCCTCTTAAACCAAGCATTAAACAAACACAAACTAAAGATGCTGCAACTACACATCCCTATCCCTAGGTAATGTATAAATCGTTGTTCTACTCATTTCAGAAATTAGAATCCCAATATCCCTATTGCGAACCCTAACCCTAACCCTCTTAAGAGAATGGCCAGTCCAATTAAGAATTATGCAGTAAATAGCAGAATAGAACAAAGCAATTATGATATTCTTATTAAAACCAATCAATACATAGAGAAATTCTTCATAGGTTCATGGCTCAACCACAATACAGAACTTAGTCAAGCATATTCAGAGTTAACAATACTTCCATGATTAACATACCAGAA
>QARZ01000598.1:267476-333767 GCA_013407115.1 Glycine latifolia | reverse complement strand
CAAGGTGCTTCAATGGCTTCTCCCTTTAGCAATCTCTCTAAACCTCTGTGGAAAAAAACTACTCTTTGTGACCCAGAGGCTTCCTTTTATGCCCCAAACATCCTAGGTCTAATTCTAGTAAGTCTACACAATCCCCCCCACTAAACCTATTTAAATCTTTTTAATTGGGGAACCAGCGAGCTTCTCACGCGATTCACATGAAGTTCCACGCTAATCGCGTGAGTTGTTCGAGTTGAAAAGGTTGTTCTATGACTTCTCGCGCTGATCGCGTGGATGTTGGCGCTGATCGCGTGGCTTATTCGAACTGGATGCTTGAGTTTGATAGAATGGCGCGACTCGCGTAACTTGTTCGCACTGAGGTACTGTGTTTTATCATCTGGCGCTGATCGCGTGGCTGATGGCGCGACTCGCGTGGGAGTTTCGAAAGCATTGGCTTGTTCTTTTTAGCTTCTTTTCCTCTGTTGTTGGTTCCTAAATGATAAAATACTAAGAAACTTAATAAATATGCAATTAAGTAATAATTCACTAATTCCTAGGCTAATTTACTAACTCTTAAACAATTTATTAATTAATTAAGCCTAAAAACTACTATATGCTGGAAGCATATCAGCTGTCTTGTTCAATTTCTGGTTGTGTTGCTTTTGTTTTCTCATATTCTACTATGATTGCCCTGTTGTATGTGTTAGAAACAGGGGGAGCTTGAAGAGGATCAAGTAGCTGAGGATCTTAATCAAGGAAAAGTTTTAGCTTTTACATGCCATTCAATTGAAGGCATATGTAATTCTTAGGTGGATAAGAGTTTCATCCTATGATCCAGTGCATTGCATAAACATCATTCATTGACTTGCATTCATGGTTTTATAAAAAGAACATGTCTTGTGAAAAAACACCCATGATTGCATAAAAGCCAAAGTACTCATGGTTTAAGTCTTGGAAAAACCAATTTTACACTGCCTTAATCGATTACCACAATTTGGTAATCTAGTACTTGAGCCATGAAGAACAAAATAATCAATTACAGGCATTAAGTAATCGATTACACTGTGAAAACACAAAACAAGACCTGACTATGTTAATCGATTACCAGTTATCCGTAATCGATTACTTAGCATGTTTATGAAAAAAAGAATTCCTGTATTAATCGATTACAGGACGAATTAATTGATTACTTTGCTCATATATTTTTCCCAGAAAATTGAAGAACATTTTAATCGATTGAATTTGTTTATAATCGATTACATTAGTAGTTTTAGTCGATTACATTGGTGATTTAATTGATTACATTCAATTACAATAGTTTGTTATAAATAGCTGTTGGGTCTCTTGAAAATTACAACACACTACTCTATGAAATTTTCATTGTTTTCAAAAGCCTTCTAAAAGTGAGAAAGGATATTCTAAGTTCTAAAGTTCTTGTTCCACAAATTCTAAATCGTCATGGTGTATTGAAAGATTTCTTGGGCAAGATATTAAAGAAGCATTTGGAGAGGAAGTTCTGAAATTTGTTTTTCATTTCAACTCTGATTGGTAAATCATATTCATTGGATCATCAGGTTGTCTCTCTCCATTAACTTTGCTTGTAAATTCATTTTAGAATTTGTGGTGTTTGTAACTATTACAAAAGTTTCTTAAAGCTTTTCTAGAGTGGGTTTCTCTAGAGGGAAAAGTATAGAAAAGTTTTTCTATGTCTTGATCATTAGAAGTCTAATAGGATTTTAGATTTCCGATTTTTATCTAGGGTTGATAAAGGGTGATTGTTGTAAGCTTGTAAGAACAGAATTTTGTGAATAGTGGAACTCTAATCAAGTTTTGGTTAGAAGAAACTGGATGTAGCATCTCTTGGTGAGAGGTGAACCAGTATAAGTTATTGTGTTGATTACTTTCTTTAATCTCTTCTTGTTATCTCAATCTGTGATTCTTGGTGAAATTTTTATTACTTAACAAGTCAAAGTTTTTGTAATTGTTTTCTTGAGCTAAGTGATTTTGATTGATTGAAGCATTCTTGATTTAATTGTGATAAAGATCCTATTACTCTGATTCTTTAAAGTTTTAAAAGGCCAAGTTTAAACCAATTCATTGTTGGATACAGGGGGAGCTGAAAAGAAGATCAAGTCAAGGATGAAGCCCTTTGCTTAAAGGATTTTAGCTTTTTACACGCCTCTTAATTGAAGGCATTTGTAATTTGTTAAGTTGTTCAAGAGGATTATCTTATGATCCTTGCATTGCATAAGCATAATCACATACATGATTTTAAGAAAAGCATATAAGGTTACATGTTTGCATTTAGAAAGAAATTTCTTATGGCTTAAGTTTTGAAAAATCAATTTGTGCACTGCTTTAATCGATTACCAGCTTATGTAATCTATTAAAAAGCCTTGAAGAAAACTTTAATCGATTACAAGAAAATGGTAATCGATTACATAGCACAAAAACACAAAACCTGTTTGACTACCTTAATCGATTACCAGTCACTCATAATCGACTACACAGTACAAAAGTTCAAAACACATATGACTACCTTAATCGATTACCACTCAATCGTAATCGATTACACAAACTTGTTTCAAAACTGAGACTGACTGACTTAATCAATTACAGGATGCTTTAATCGATTACATTGTTCTTAACATTTTTCTAGACTGTCTCAAGAACACTTTAATCGATTATTTGGCATATTAATCGATTACATTAGTTAAAATAATCGATTACCATAACGTATTAATCGATTACATGCAGTTAAATCTATTTTCTATATAAAGTTATTGGGTCTGTGCTTTTGTAACAATTAAGAGAACTGAGTTTACGAATTACCTATTACTCCCAAAGCTTTAAAGGTATGAGAAAAGGACTTTATGAAGTTTCATACATCTTGTTTCAAAACCCAATAGACATGCATCATTGATGATGTTACTTTAAACAAGATTCAACAAGAATTTTCAAGAGAGCTGGTTTTCAACTTTAGCATTCATTCAACTTGTAATTGCTTGGTAAAATTCATTCGCTCATATTCTGAGGATCATAAGGTTGTATCACTCTTGAACTTTTACACTAAATTATTTTGTATCTTTTAATTCTTGTAAGCACTAAGATCAAGAGGTTTCTTTAGAGCTTTTCTAGAGTAGTGTTCTCTAAAGGAAAGAACAGAGTAGTGTTCTTTGGTTCTTTGTGATTAGAAGTCTAATAGGGTTTTAGATTTCAGTTTCTTTATCTAGATTTGATAAAGGAAATCATTTGTAAAAGCTTGTAAAGAACAGATTTTGATTTAGTGGAACTCTAATTAGGTTTGGTTAGAAGACACTGGATGTAGCTTCTCATTTGAGAGGTGAACCAATATAGATTTGGTGTTTTTCTTGATTCTAAATCTTGCTATTAGAATCTATATTATCTTGTGGTTAAACTTTTTCAAGGTCAACAGAAATATTTTCTGAAATTGTTTGAGGTGAAGGGTGAGTCTTGATTGATTGAAAATTGAAGTTTTTACAAATTTAAACTTGTGATATGATCTTTATTCCGCTGCTAGTTTTCATAGAAATTTTTAAAGTCACTGTTTTAACCAATTCACCCCCTTTCTTGGTTAATTGTGTGTGTTCATCTTTGTTTTCATTCAACCCCCTCTTGGTTATTGTGTGTGTTCATATTGTTTTTAGTATGCACTTTAATCATTAATAAATAAAATTGCTTTTATGTTTTTCTGATCTTCCTTTGCTTATTTGACAATTATTGGTATATTTTACCTTTGGTAAGTCAAAAGGGGGAGAAAAATGAACATATACAGGGTGCAGGGGAGTAAAATAAAATAAGAAGAGAAACATATATGAACATATGCTCTGATGAAACAAAACATAAAACATTGCTCTTAATATGAAATTACACATGAAAAAGGCAACAATAAAAATGCTCAAGATGTATATAGTTTATGCAAAGAATACTTGACACTTGGTCTTGGCTAGAAGCTGATTCTTTTTCAAGTTTCAAGTAAAAGCTCCTGGAAACACTCTCCTAAAAGAACACTAAGGATCAAGATGTTCAATTGAAGTTTGGCATGATCAAAGCCAAAAAGAGGGAGATTGTTAGACTCAGGGGAGCTAGAGAGGATCAAAAAGCTAAGGTTCTTAGACTATAAAATGTTTAGGCTTTTACATGCCAATTCAATTGAATGACATTTGAAAATTTTGTATGTTTAAGTAGATTCCTCCTATGATCCATTGCATAAAACTCATTCATGTTTTTGCATTCATGTTTTCACAAAAGAAAAAGTTTCATAAAAAGCTTTTTTGAAACACAAGGTTTTCATGAATGCATAAAAAGCCAAGTGTTCAATGTTTCAAGTTTTGGAAAAATATTTTCTCACTAGTTTAATTGATTACAAGTCAGTGGTAATCTATTACTTGAGAACTAAGAACATTTTAATCGATTACTAGAATGTGGTAATCAATTACACAGTTCATAATCAAAGAGTGAACTTCCTGTGATAATCGATTACAGCATGGTGGTAATCGATTACTTGACAACAATTTTGAATAAGGCTTCCTGTGATAATTGATTACATTACAATTTAATCGATTACATTGTTCATAAATCTTTTCCAGAAAGATCAAGAACACTTTAATCAATTACATAGGTGAGTTAATCGATTACATAAGTGATTTAATCGATTACTGACAGTTAAAATAGTTTTCTATAAGTAGATGTTACTTGTTTTAACCAAACATAACAATTAAATATCAACGAATTTCATAACCTTTCTAAAGAGAGAAAAGATACTACGAGTTATTCTGTGTTTGACCCTCAAATCCTCAAGCTTCAAGATTCCTTAAGAGGATTTCTTTTTTGGGCAACTTTCTAAAGAAGAACTTGGAGAGAATGTTCTGAGATTTGTCTTTCAACCTTGATTTAAGTTTGGTAATCATTTACATTCATCTGTAGTGGATCATCAGGTTGTTTCTCGCCAAACTACTTTGGTTGTAATTCTTTTTAGAATTTTTGGTTTGTGTAACTAGAGCAATAGTCTTTCTTAAAGCTTGTCTAGAATAGATGTTTCTAAAGGGAAGAGTAGAGAAGGGTTTTCTCTATGTCTTGATCACAGAGAGTCTAAGGGAGTTAGATTTCTTGCTCTTAATCTAGGTCTGATTGGGAGTGATTGTATAAGCTTGTAAGAAATAGATTGCTAATAGTTGAACTCTAACTAGTTGGTTAGAAGAACTACATGTAGCTTCTCTAGGTTGAGAAGTGAACCAGTATAAATCTTGGTGTTGATTACCTCTTCATTATCTTTTCTTGTGGTTATTAATTGTCATTCGTTGGTATAACTTTTTATAATCAACATAAACATTTTTGTTGTTATTGCATTCTTTAAAGATTGGAGTTTGATTGATTGAAAGTGTTCAATGGTTGTTTTGTGATACGATCCCTTTTAACTCTGGTTGTTTAAGAAATTTTAACTGGCTAAGAACAACCAATTCACCCTCCCTCTTGGTTCTTGTGTGTTGTTCATACTATTTTCACATGTCCCAACTGGTCATCCATTCAAGTTTCCAATTCATTCATTCTATCCTTCATTCTAGTTACGACCATAAACACTCCAAGGATCTGAAGCTTTGATACCAAAATAATGGTGCCCAAATTCTGAAATGAATAACCATATATATGCTTGTATTCAAATGGCAAATGGAGCAATGCTCCTTACAGCTGAATGACCAACAATAATAAAAACAACACTACCGATATGGCAAGACACTCACACTCCAGTAATGGAATTACAAAAATGAAAACTAAAATAATACCCCTAAGCAAGGAAAACTCCTCCCTAGGCCTGCCTAAGGATTCCCTATTTCCTTTGACGTCTCTCTCCACTTTCGTCTAACTAGCCTCCCACCACCTTTGCTACACGTTGCCTTTATGCATGGTCAAATCTTCCATTCCACTAATGACCCAATCCACCTCTCCATGCACCATTTGTTAGCAGTCCTCCTTAAACATCATTCTCATATTTTGCTGTTCCACATTGGCCTGTTGTGGATCTTTGGACTGCTACCCAATCTGCATCTCATCCTCACCTAGTTTTAGCTCTTCACATTTAGATGGGTCTTTGTTACTTCCTTTAGCCTTCCTACGATAGTATACATATTTGTAAGGCCTATCAGTTATAGTGTTATATATATGGTTTGACAGGTTTGCAGTGGGCAATTAAGGTGTCGGACTATTTTTTATGTTTTTTTGAAGTAGGAAACTCCCTATAAGCAAAAACCCTTGTGTTATGAGTAATTGTACTACCAACCAGATTGTCTCCGTAATACAATCACGATTTTGTGTTTCCAATTCTCGAGTCCTACATTTTTGGACCAACCTGTCGGATGCCAATGACGACGATGGACCCAAGTGTGGTATGGTTGGAGAGACAGACAAAGGAAACATAGCTTCAATGAAGCCATGCAGAAAAAAAATGAAAAATTAACAAACCGTGTGAATGAGATGAAGTTTTTGTTGAGAGATGGTTAATAAAAGGCTTTGGTGAAGGAGGAAAATGTTGCATTGCAGGGAGGTCTAACAATTTTAGGACCTTTATACAATGTGATAAAGAACCTTTGGGAATCAATTTTGCCCATTTTGAAGAAGGGTCAGATGAAGCACTTAAAAAGACACACAAACGGTTCTAATTTTGATGGTAATAACCCAATTGGGTGGTTGTCCAAAGTAAATAATTTTTTATTTAAGATTCAGAAAACTAAACCAGAATTGAAAGTTTTTCTTGATTATGTTTATGTAGGGATCTATTGTACATTATTTTAGGTATTTTTGAGAAATATGGCAACAAATGAGATGAGAGGATTCAAAGGAAGAATTTTTGTGAATATTATCGAGTAGGTTTTTAAGAGCCTTTTAGAAAATGTACTTTGCTCAACTTGTCCTTTTAAGGAAAAAAAATACAAAATAAAGTTGGGTCAAACACTCCCTTAAAATATCTAAATAACAATAGACTCTGATGTTAGTCCCTAGGATTGTAAACCTTAGTAAAAAATCCAAGGATTATTGAATGGCTACCACAAGAAATCAACCAGATCAACACGTATGTAGATTTTTTAGTACTCATGTAAGTACATTCCCCTCAACTTTATTGTAGGCAAGCTAAGATCCATAAATTGCTAAAAATCGACAGTAGAAAAATGGGACTGCCCAAACTAGATAAACTAAGACCTACTTTTGCACAGACCATATCTCACAAGTACACACATGCTAAATGAAAAAAAGATGTCAAGTGATATATATAGCAAAAAGGGAATTGAAAAATAGCATAATAAGGATATTTCAAAACTCACATTTCCAACATACATAGACTGAGAAACCATTTCCTCTTGTGAAGCTTGAGTTGCAGATGAACCAGATGATTCTTCAAATTTAAATATCATTTAACAGAACAAAATGTACATAAAGTATTTAAAAAAATAATTGAAATGATGATGTATTAATTATCACACATCCCTATATTACAAAAATGATGTGACACATCTTGCACCATATTAGATGGACAATAGATTCGTGTACTAAATTTAACAACACAGGATTTATGAAAAGTGGAATCATTTTACATCAACTAGACAAATATCTAATCTATTGTGTCTGCCCATTTATTTGCATCATCCCTTCACACACACCCATTTTCCTATTGTCTCTACAATCCATTACCAGAACTGCTAATGGGGCTTGTCTACCAAAATACTTGTCATTGAATGTTCCCCTCACAAAGCCCATGTTCTATCACCAATCTTGATTATGTAACAACTAATTGGACTTCTTGATAAAATGTTTTACATCACAATTAATTGTTTTTATGAACTGCATATGCCATATGAAAGAGAACGTCAAAGAAAACATACTAACAATCTCATGCCATCATAGCACATTTTTATCAATAAAATTAACATCAAACAATGCTAGTTTTCTTTCCTATTAGCCAAAGTTCCAATTCTGTAATGGCAGCCTCAACATAAATTTAGGATAATTGCTTTATACTAAACTTTTATACCAGGTTGCATTATATCAGATTGATACATATGCATGCACATTTACTTAGACATACATACATGCATGCATGTATGTATGAACATAACTGAATGAATACAACTTTCTCTTTAATAATAGACATGGGGAGGTTAAAAAACAGGGCTGACCATAATTACATCAACCTTAGTTCTCTACAATGTAATGCATTCTAATTCCTAAAGCCGTAAAAAAACCACATTGGTAGTTAGTGAAATTAATTGAATAATTCATGATTTCTCATATGTATTAAGTTTAATTTCTAGTTGGATTGAATTTTTTGTATATAGGCATTACACTGGGTGTTGATGTTTCGTGTATACTTGATATTAATTCTACTTTATTCAATTCCCTAATTCATGCCATGATTGATTATACATTGGCGTTGTGTCTTCCTTGGTCTATGTGTTTCTTTTATTAGTGTGATAACCCTGAGTTATGGCATGGTTGGTGTCATACCTCCCCGCGCGATAGCGCGGGGATTCGCATCAGAAAACCCTGTTAAGGGTGTGGCGCGGATGGCGCCAGGTCTGGCGCTGATGGCGCCAAAGTTTTCCAGCCCACGCGGATAGCGCCATGGGTGGCGCGGACCGCGCGGCAAGTGGCCTGGAAAACCAATTCTCACTGGAATTCCACGCGGTCAGCGCCAGGTGTGGCGCGGATGGCGCCACAGGTTCTGGAAGCTGACGCTGATGGCGCGGAGATGGCGCTGATAGCGCCAGAAGCACCGCCATTGTGGCGCGGATAGCGTGGGAGACGGCGCGGATCGCGCGGGAGCTCGGGCAGGTTGAGTATATAAAGGGCAGAACGCGAAAATGGAGAGGGAAAAAGGGTTTTCTTCTTCCCTGGACCTCCAGCCTCCATTAATGGACGTTCCAAGCTCCCTAGTGCCTTATATACTAGCCTAAACACTTCCCTGTGACCTAGAAACGTGTTTTAACCGATTGAAAGCTAAAATCCTTCATCAATTCCTTAGATTTAAGCAAAATCCCATTTCTCAGAGAAACCTCAGAAACCTGAGTGTTGGCAAGAACCAGAGGCATAGAAGGGACGACAGAGCTTAGGAAAGCTGTTCTCTAGCCTTTTGGGTTGCCACTGAGGTAAGAAACATGAGTTTATTCGGTTGTTTTGATATTGAGAAATCCTTGGATTTTGTGAATTATGTTGCTCTGGGGCTAGAATTAGCCCAGAGTTCTGTTGGGAAACTTGTTTAGAATTGCTTAATGATGAAGGAATAGCTTTCAGTTTTTGATTCTGATGACTTTGAATTTTGGCTCTGTGTTATCTGTGTGACCTGTGTAATGGTCACTTGTGATTATCTGTTGAGATGCCAGAGCCTTAGTTATGCTTATGTGAAGCCTGAGAAAAAGCCTTGTGTGGGCAGATATTGATTAAACCCTAGGATAAGGGATTTCTGAAATGTTATGTATTGTGAGTTGTATGCCTGAGGGCTTATTTTGATATGAAATTACTTATGCCTTGATTAGGCATTGATTCTGAGACTGTTGGCGGTGGAAGCCACAGACCTGGGAAGGAATTACGAGCTGAGACCTCACCAGGTAAGTTCAGTGTTTCTTGGGGATGAATTCCCGCTTTGGTTGCACACCACACTCCTGGGGAGTGTTGGTCATGATTCATGATGCATGCATTGGCTATGGCATTACTTGTATTGAGATTGTATGCATTTGCTTTTGATGTTTGTGCTGTGCTTGAGACATCTGTTGGCCAATAGAAGAATACCGACGTTGAGGAGCTCCGTCGGGTATTCTGGACGTTGAGGAGCTCCGTCCCTGGCATCGAGGAGCTCTGCCAGAACTGTTGGCCAACAGATACATACCGGCGTTGAGGAGCTCCGCCGGGTATTTATGGGCGTTGAGGAGCTCCGCCCGTGGCATTGAGGAGCTCTGCCACACTATGACAGGCACTGACGTTGAGGAGCTCCGTCAGTGGGCGTCGAGGAGCTCCGCCAGGCATCGAGGAGCTCTGCCTCCTGTCATAGATTTGTTTGTGATGATGTTTATGTGTTGTGAATCTGTGGGCCAGGGTGGGAATGATTTCCCAAGGACCCTGAGCTTACTGAGATATGTTATCTCACCCCGTGTGGGGGTTTATATGATTTCAGGTGATATTTCTGGAAGAGAAGAGCAGTCTCAGGGCAGGAGGCCCAGTTGAGACTAGGCTAGGAGTTGGATGGCTCTTTTGTTTTATTTTGATGTAGAGTTCTGTACTCCCTCATGGAGGGCTGTTATTCTTTTGTACCACCACGGTATGTGTGGTGTGGACTATGGACTTTGATATGTACATGTACAGAACCTGGTTATGTATATGATATGTGCTTTACCCTGAGTATAATTGTCTTATATCTGTTATCTGTCTGTATTATTAAGATGTCTGGTTGATATATGAATGGGGAAACTGGATCAGCATAGGATTGTATTGTGTTTTGTATAATTATGATTTCACAGGTTGGTATTCCATACATAATGAATCAAGAAAAACGATTCTGCTCTTCCGCTGAATACTATTTTCTGATAATTGAGCGCTAAACTGATATTATTAATGTTAACGCACCGGAGGCCTACGGGGTGTTACAATTAGAATATGTATACATTACATATAGATGCTTTTAGTCCATATTAGTTCTCATATAGAATAGTTTGTTTACCTGATGGTGCTTTACAATTAGTTATAATATTGGTTTATGTTAATAATTCATTTCTATGATGTAATAATGTTTTAGGTATGGCATTGTAAATTATTATTGGGTGCATGGAATTAGGGAATTTATTCGGTAATTATTTGGAATGATATTTTGCAACTATGTGTGTGAATTGGTCATAACCTTTTGGGAAAGTAATGATGATGTATATTTTATTTTAAGAAATTAATGTGAGATATCTCTATCTGGGATGGGGATGAGTTTCTTGATAACTCCATCTATGATGGAGAATGCAATGGGACGATATTGCATGGATATGAGCTCATATACCCTTTGAAGTATCTTAGATCCATACCAGTTTTAGGAACCAAAGAGTTGAGTCTAGTGATTATAGGAATCACTAAGTTGTGTTGTGATATTTGTTTGTCTGTTCAAAATTGAATGCAGTGAAGTGTTGGTGTTTATTTGCTGGAGTGTTATTTCGTTGTGTGAATAATTTTTGGTTGTTTTTATAAGCATGTATATATTATTTTTAATTTAATTTTACGGATACCATGGTTGGATTTTCCCGATTACCACGTCGAGTGAGAACATTACTATTTTTGAACTCTTTCAAAACTTGTTTTATTTACTTAGATTATTATATCATTAAAAGTGTTGTTTTCAGAATTTAAGGAATAAGCTTTTAAGATAGAGGAAAATTGAAGACTTAATTATTAGTACTTAAACTTTGTATGTGCCTATATTTGAGAATAAAGTTGTTTATTTATGTAAGGACTCATTTATTTATAATATTTGAAGTATTTTGAATAAGTGAAATTTCTAAGTTCTTATTTTATGGATGTTTTAAAGTATACTTGTATTACGAGTTGTAAGAGCTAATATCAAAAGAAGGAGGTTGGATTGTGATTTTTACTAGATTTAAAACTTGTTTCTGAAACAATAAATTTATCCTCTAATGAAGTGAGACTTAAGAAAAATAAATAATAGATTTTCAAAGGATAGATCAGACGATAGTTTCAAATCTTTGTAAAACAAACAAAGCTTTTCAAAAGCAAAGATCAAAATTCAAACCCTAAGTTAGTTCAAATAATGGAAGAAAGAATAAATAGAATAAGACACAAAGGATTTATATTGGTTGGTCTCAACCATCGGGACTATGTCCAGTTCTTAACAACCTACCAAGTTCCATTAACTTCAACAAGATACAAGTATTTATCATTGTCATTTCTAGCTCTTTATCTCAAGCTTTATACCAAGCTTGTTACAACTAGTATTCTTTAATCTACCAAGTCATTGTTGGCTCTAACATAAGTCAAAAGATTTTTTGATTTGATTGCACAACAACTAACACTCTATCGTCTTACAGACAGAGAAGCAATTTAATCACTTAGTTTTTTTCTCTCAAGACGACCAAAGTGTTTTGAGAGATTTTCCAAAGTTTACAAGAATTTACGCAGTGAGCTTTTTACACAAGAGAGAGAAACAATGAGCGCTTCAAATCATACTTCATATCTTCAAAGCTTATGGTATATATAGGCCTCATTCAATCAAGTACTTGTTGTCTCTAAATGGACATATTTCCTCTCTTAAGCTTGTGTCTGAAGAAAATGGTTATTAGGGCATTAAATGCACATACTTCTTCATATTGAGAAACCACTCTTTGTCGTTGGCATGTTGAACACTACAATAGGAAATCACTTCGTTTTACGTTAGAGTAGGTCTTTGCAGTAGAGCTCTTTTGTTAATGGCAATTGAAAAATTTTAGACTTTTGCTTCTTTTATTCATCATAGAATTCGACAAATCCTAGGATAATGTCTTTGTAAAATATATCTCTGACATAGAGTATTAAATGAAGTCTTAAATGTCATCTTTAATATCGTATCAAATCATGATTTTATCTTGTTATCGTCTGAAACATTAGACACAGAATTCGCAAAACATGTTATGATAACAAATAAGACACAAGTTTTAACCTTTGTATTTGTTTGCATCTAATCAAAATAAATAAGGATCATGATTCATCTTAAGACATCAATATTTTTTTACTTAACAATCTCACTTTTTTATGGTGTCAAACAAACACAGATTTAAAAAGATGAAGGCAAACTTATAAGATATCACATTAAAGTATTACTTAACCTTATCAGATGCAGATGATATATATTATTATAATGCATCATAAGACTTTGAGATAAGGTCTGAGCAGATAACATAAAATATCTCATTTTATTCATATAAAGATTTTCACGTCAATATCTGTTTTAAGTACAACATAAAATGTTTCAGGGCAAAAATAACCATAAAAACTCCCCTTGAACTGGTGCTTTCTTCAAACTTTATCCCTCCCCCTCAAATGATGTTGAGCTTCCCCTTTTACTTTTTCTCCCCCTTTTGTTTGGCAACTCTTTCATCAAGCTTCTTGAGAAACTCATCCCCAAAGTCATCAGAATCATGAGAGATAAATAAGGCTACCAAATGGTGATAGAGAACGAGGAGGTTTCCAACCAGTGATCTTCTTATAAAAGTAATCTCTGATCATGAACCATTTGCCAACCTCCTTCTCAGCATGAGCACAATCCTGCAAGGCTTGAGCAAAGGCTTCTCTAGTTCTAGCAAGTTCAACTTCAAGCAAACAGACATAGGCACAAGAGGGTGGAGTATACTTGGACAACCATGGAATTAGAAGCAACTTCAGTATTACATTCAGCTTCTTCAATGATATGATCAACATGATGTGTAAAGAAGAATCTGGCAAAAGGCAAGAACACCACAAAGGAGAAGGTGTGGTCAGACACAACATAAAGCTCTCTTGTCCTATGTGTAGACCATGTTGAAAAGAGTTTCTTGGGTGACCCAAGTATGGTTCGAGGTCTAATAGCATCGCCCAACTTCATTGTGAACTACATCTGCAGGTGGCTTCTCATTAGGTTCCAAACTAGAGCAACATTCATTCAGTCTATAAAATCTCTTCATGGCATACCAATCCAGATTAGACAGCTCAATCTTTTGTTTGAGAGCTTCAAGCTCATGTTTGAAAAGACGATCGGATCAAGCTTTAACATATCAGATTGGTGGAGCATCTTCATCATCTTCAATCAGCAACTCCTTGCCTTTATAGAAATCGGCCTTCTAATACATAACAAGCATATCAATGGTTATCTGAAATTGAGTCTTTGGAGTAGCTAAGCAAGAGAATTTTGACCCCAATATGAAAGGCATGTGAGTGTTGAGCCTTTAAATCAGCAAGAAAAAGGTTTCCTTGATTTGATCTCCTCTTGTTAATTCTGGATAACCACATGTCTCATCCACCTTAGATTTTGATGCATAATAAGTATAAATTATCGATATTCTAATGAGCTCTGACAAGTGGAGAGGAATATTATGTTAGAGGTATTTACAACATTAAGTATCTTCCACAACTATAGACAGTATGCTATAATTTAATCTAACGTCCAACATGTTATATCCAGTGAGCATTCACTCTTATGCAAATCAGTATAACACACTATCATAAGGTAAACTCGGGCGTCCAGTCTAAAAGACTAAATATCACGAAAAAGGGAAGTGCACATGTATTTTTTTATTCATATTTTATTTGCCTATCTGATTTTTAAATAATTAACGTTTGAATTTAAGAAAGAGACAATATAGAAAAGAATATTTTCATGGAATATTTTCTTAAATGCCGCTTTCACTGCAGACAAAAAGCACATGGAACTTTATGTACTATGGATAAAATCCTCGCCATTAAGAGCTTGACATGTCACCTTATTCTTCTATGTGAGGCAACAGTCCTTTCAAGATATTGATGATGATTTTGGTAATGGGTAGTTCACTAAATCTATAAAAGGATTTCTCTCTAAATGAAGCAACTGACGAAAAATGAGAAAAAGATAGAACAAGAGGGTAAGAAAATAATTGAAGCAAAACTCTACTAAAATCACTAGATGATATACATTGCATTCATTCTTTTATCCTTTGCAAAGCAAAGTTATTCTGTATTTGTGCTTAATTTTATATTCACTCTTTGAGTGTTAAGAATACTTGTATTCATTCAAATATTTGTTGTGAAAGACATGAGTGACTTAGTGTTAAACAATATGTGGATTTTTAGATTCAGGGGGAGTATAAGAAGGTACCAGAAGTAGTGTTAAGAATACTTGTAAAGGTTTATTGAAGTATTCTTATTACATTTTCTATCACCAATTTACACCAAGTGTTCATTTGAATAACTATTTTAAGAACCTTTTATTATCACAGGATGACCATACTGTTCTTCACTATATATTTGTTTTATCCTCAGTGGATGACCAATGCTTAACACAATGTTCTCTATATTTACTTTATATTTGAAAAAATTAAATTACATCTTCGATATACACACTATTCAACGCCTCCCCCTTTTTTAGTGTGTTTCTTGCAGTTTTACCTCTTTGTAGGTAGATAGCTTTATTCTTAGCTTAGGGCCATAGTCTAAAAGCTCCTAGTCTTGAAAGTTCAGACTTTCTTCATGTGCTTCCAACTTAATCTCCTTTATCTGAAAAGTCTCCCCAGACTTAGTGCAATCCCAAGGAAAAATAACATTGAAGGTACATAAGAGACCCATCAACTATTGTAGAGAAAGGCATTTTAGTAGACTTAACCTCTCTACTTTTTCAAACGAATGCACTAAAAGGATATACCTTTTTTCCTATAAATCAATGCTAAAAAATCAAACTGTTAAGGTTAGGAGCTGCAATTTGTCTTGGAGGGAACTCTTTGATCAGTGGTTCTCTATCACCATATACACCAAGTGCGTACTCTTTTTCTTCAGGCAAGGTATCCCAAGATGTATAAGAGAAAGGATTAATACCTAGAAAACCTACCTTCCAGAGCTTAGTGAGATTGAGCTTTTCCAACTTTGATTGTTGCATCTTTAGATGAAAAGTCTGAGTCCCAATATCAACTTTTTCCTTCGAGACTTTATTGCAAGTTTGATGCTCTAGAACTTTGTATCCTCTTAAACCATGACACAGTCTAGTGTGATGGTATAAATGCATTTGAACATCTAGTTGTGTCTGAATAGGTTGTCTTGAAGGAAAGATCCATGTTGTGGCTTCCTATTTAGTTGGCTATTAATCTACTATTGAGCCTATGCAAGATTTTTGAGACCCATAAGGGTTCTTCAAACATCATCATTTGTTTCATTGCCTCTAGATTCTCTATCATTACCTCTATAGAAACAGATTCTGGACCTCCAAAGATCTCTTCGCGTTGTCTTAGCCTGTCTTCATTTGATGTATCAAATTGATAAGAAAAAGTTGTTTATCAACATCAAACACTAGTTTAGGACGAATAGGAGCAGTGCCAAGGTCTATCTCAATGATGTCGTCATCTGCTTCCACAAGAAATTCTTTAAGGACTAATTGAAGCATATTCAGCAGGGTCCATATCTTCAAGAACAATGGCAACATCTTTTTTAGCTTTCCTTTAAGTAGCATTCAAAGAGAGAATTTGAGCTTTGAGTTTTGCTGCATATTGAACTCTCTATAGTTCTTTGATCTAAGCATTCTTCATCTCTTGTTCAGACTATGCTTGTATTGATTCAACAATGATAGCTTCTGGTACTGCCTTACCATTTACTTCCATCATGCAAGCCCTCTCTGCCCTATGCCTCAGCTCTTCCTCAATAGAAAATATAATAACCAAGGCTAAATAAATAAAAGAAAAAGAAAGAAAGAAAAGTTTAAATTTTCAAAATTTTGTCGCAAAAAGCGTTAGCGAGTAATTAGCGACGGCTAAAATTCTGGTGCGAGTAGCGCCACAGGTATTGGAATTTGGCGCGAGTAGCGCCACAGGTACTGGAAGTTGGCGCAAGTAGCGCCAGAATGCGACCTGGACCACTATATAAAGCTCATTTTCGTGATTTTTGGCGAAAACACTTGTTTTCTTCTTCCTCTGAGCGCATTCCTCCATTGTTGAGCTTGGGAAGCTCCATACCACTCAACCATTGACCAAAACACTTCACTCCTAACATGAAACTTGTAGGGAATCATCCTATGAACTAGAATCCTTCATCACTTTTCCCTAAAAATCATCAAACGGAGAGATCGCTTTCTCGAGGAAACTTCTCAAAACTTGAGTTTGGCGGGGAAAGGAGGCGATTTACGGACACCCAAGCTTGGAGAAGTTGTCCTCTAGCCTTCCTCATCGATTTAGAGGTAAGAAACTCAAGTTTTACCGTTTGATTTGTGAAATTGTTCTTGAGGTGAATAGTGACCCATTTGAGTTAGAGCTGGAATTAGGCTTGGGTCCTTTAGAGAAGTATGCTTAGAAAGTTGTTGTGATGAAGGATTAGCTTTGAAATATTGAAATTTATGGACTTTGGTGTTTGGCTCTGAGAAATGCATGTGTAGGAAGAATGTTGGTTAAATTGGTGATTGTAGGACATGCATGAGCCTTGATACCTGTACTATTTATGCTCAGGAGGCTATATAAACGGTGAAAATGCGTTGAAGTAACCATTTTAGCCATGTTGTTAATATTCGAGCTTTGGCCTGTATAGAACTTTGAGCTCTTTGAATTGGCTTATACCGAGTCTTTCGGAGACTCTAGTGCCTTGGTTAGGCCGAGATAAACCTTGCTGAGGGTCTGTGAGTTGTCTATAAGATGGTTAGTTCTGGTAACCTTAAGATAGATGACTAAGAGGTTTTATGGAAAGGAATGATGTTCCTTTCATTGTAACGGTTGAGGATCGTTGTTATGTGCTTATGCCTTGTATGGTTGGGTTGATTTTGATTATGCTTGTGTGCCTTTGTATAGGGCGTGACACCGAGGGTGTCAGTGGCGTAGACCACCATTTTGGGGTTGAGCTGTAGAGCGCGGCTTTGCCAGGTAAGTTCTTCGCTCTTGGGGAATGTTTCCCACTGCCTGTGTTCCACCACACTCTGAGGGAGTGATGGTTGCATACATGATTCATATGCATTGAATTGGATGTTACAATTTTTCTCATTATAATATGTATGCATGATTTTGTGCTTTGTGTGGATGGTTATCTGTTGAATAGATCTTCTGGCCAGTTAGATAGATATGGACCTCCCTAGGAGTAGAGCGCAACTCCTAGTTTGGTTTGCTCACGTAAAGGGTGATGATGATCCCTTAAGACCAAGAGATAGATGGTCCCGTTGCGGTTGAAGCCTATTCTCGGAGGTGCCATATACGTGCATCCATGTGTAAAGGGGTAGCTCCCGATGGGATGACACGGGTGTGAGTTTCGGTCTCGCATTGGGGACTGAGAGTCCCGGATGCTGATGATGATGCATCTTTGGCAGGCGTAGTACCGCGGATATATGTTAGAGCTAGATGATGGCTATGTATTGTGTGAGGGCCGGGAGGCCTAGTGATTGTGATGCCTTTGATGTTGTGTGTCATGGAAGTGAGCCAGGGAGGAGGAGAAGCCTCCAAGAGCCCTGAGCTTACTGAGATGATAGGTCTCAGGGCGGGAGGCCCCACTAGAGACAGTTCCTGTGTAGCTGTTTGGCAGCATTTTGCGAGCATGGTGGCTCCTTGGTTATGTTGATGTATTTTGTACCCCTGATTCAGGGAAGATGTGCATGTACACATGTGATGTTCATGTTTATGTTTATGATGAGTAAACACTGCTGGTTTTGTATGCCCTCTCGGAGGATGTAATCTGTGAGAACATGGCAATTGATGCCTATTATTTTGTATCGCCACAGTGGTGGTTGAGATGATGTATATATGTTATACCATATTGAGACATGTGGTTTATTCTCCTATTATATCTGTAGAGATATTATTGATGCATCTACCGTTCTTTATGTTGTTTTGGATCGATGAGGCTGGCTATATGTATTGAATTTGTATATTTAATTGAGGTTGCTTACCATACATAATGAATCAAGAAATATGGTTTTGAAAAATGCTTCCGTGGAACTTAATTAAATTAATTACTGCGCTTATCTGATTAAGTAATTGTTAATACGCCGGATGCATACGGGGTGTTACAGAAAATGTCTTCAAAATTCTAGAAAGACTTCATCTGGAATTTCTTTAGATAGTTTGCCTACCAAGGCAGCAAGTTTGTCATCTTCCTTCATCTTTTTCTTGTGCTCCTTATGTAAGGTTAGGTGGTGATTAAGGTGGAAGGGCTAAGGATGGTAAGGGTTGAAGAGTAATGGTTTTATGAATCAAATCATTAGATTCTTGGTCTTTTGGAGGTGAGGATTATGGTTGGGGGTGTTTAATTTTGATGGTTGGTCATTTAGTGGTTGGTTTAGACTTAGATTTAGACATATAATCTAGAGCCTTCCTCTTTAGGGTGGTCCTAGGGTCTTAAGGTTTAAGATTTGAAGATGGTTGTGTCTTAGGCTTTTTGGTTGTGACGGAAGGGTTAGGTTTAGATGAAGGTGGATGGTCTTTTCTTATGGTAGGAAGTTTAGGTCTAGGTTGGTTGATCTGAGGCTGGGCTTGCTTCCCCAGTGTGTATAGAGACGCAACTTCATATACAAGATCAACAAGTTGATCATACGTTTATGTCGTCTGACTACCATATATTGTGGTTCCTTTTTGGATTCCTTCTTGACCTTCTTCTTTATGTGGTTTTGGGCATATTCAAGGAGTTTGTCAGCAATCCCTATCTTCATAAAGATTACTCTTTTTAACTAGGAAACCTCAACAGACGCTTCCATGTAGACACATTCACTCCAGAATCTCTCATAATCTAAATGAGCACATTCCAAAAGAAACAAGGTTCTTTTTCACTTTTGGGTTAAACCTATCCTTGAAGGTCTGCATCCAGTAGAAGAAAATGATCTTAGATAGATTCACCTTTTCTCCTACCATGACTTTGTGCATGCAAAATCTGTCTTTGTCACTCACATAGTCTTATGATCTTGATCAGGCATCACCATGTTAAAAAGGAAACTATGGATCAACCTACACATTTAGGTCAGATTTGCAGTTTTGAGAAAGTTGATTGTCTTCTTGTTATCTATAACGGGTTGTGGAGTACCATAAAGCATGATATCCACTATCATTTGGGTTATCTCCTTCTCCCGGTCTTTGTCAAATACTAGACCTTCTTATGCTTACACCATTTTTCCTTGCAGTTTCCCAAAATAAGGCATATGCACCATAATGTCGTGAACTGAAGTTCTCAAGGATGTTGGTTCATCCAACACGATCAAACAGACCTTTGATGGGGAAACCCTCTTCTTCTAAGGTTTGGAAGTTCACCCATCATCTAGGGATGAAAGAGTCCACTGGAAAAACATTCTTGGCCTCTTCTTAAGAGTTAATTACTAGAATCACAACAACTTCACTTCTCTTTGGTGCCATTGTTTCACAAAGATGAAAACTTTTGTAAGAAAATATGAGATTTTTTAAAGGTTGAGTTCTTAGATGCAAGAAAAACATGAACAAACAATTCTAAGAATTCAAGATTTCAAAAGAACCTCTTAAATGCTCACCCTAGTCTTTTATATGTTTAAAAATAGCACAGTAATAGTTCAAATCACATTAAATGTTTTCAAAAAAATTTCTCAATCATGGCGAAAATGGCGGTGCATGTCTTTTAAGAGAATAAAAAATGGTTTTTATCTTTATGAACATGCTTCCTCTTGAACACATGTTAGATTCAATAGGTTAAAGAAATACTTTAAGATAATGCTATTGTTTGAAACAATGTAGCATATCCCATCAATTTGATAAACTAACCATATGTAAATGTTTCGTTATACAAATAAAGCGATATTTAGACAAAGGCCTAGTAAAGATATTTGCCCATTGATGATCTGTATCTATGAACTATATATTAAGACACTACTACAAAAATAGGATCCAACACCAGTTCTAATCAGCATTCAACATTGATTTTGAACCAATGTTGAAACGAGCAATGTTAAAAGTGTCCCACTTTCAACATAGGTTTTGAAATAAATGTTAAAAAAGACATTTAACATCGATTTTTGTAAAACTGATGTTGAACTTGGTGTAATAGATGCAATTCTATCACACTTTAACATTTTTTTAGCCAAAACTGGTGTTGTATCTTATTTCAACATCGATTTTCTCTGAAACCGATGTGTGTAGCTACTTTCTACATCGATTTTGACTAAAATCAGTGTTATTTATTCACTTTCTACATCGATTTTATCTAAAATCGATGTCGATTATAATTTTTCATTTATGTAGTCATTATGATTTTATATAAACCCAACCTATAAATTGTAAAACAAAACTAAAACAATGAATAACAAAAAAAAAAAACAGAACAGGCTGTTAATCTAAAACTTTAATTTATAAATGTCAAGTTTACAATTTAAGTCTTGTCCAAATCTTTGCTATACAAAAATTAAAGTATTCTAAACATCCTTAAGCATTCAATGTCCTATTTTTAAGTTCTAAAAAATATATTGCCCACTCTTTGTGAGTTGCTTCAATTGTCTCAAATTCCAATGGCATTCGATCCTTAAAAATCTACAACATACAATAATAATCATAATTAAGTTAATCGTATTAAATAATTACAAGTCTAATAAATAAATGAAATTTGTCCAAGTAAACAAGTTACCTTGATCCAATCATTCTTGATATCCCTCCTTAAGACTATGGTTTTCATCCAATACTGAAAACACAATGAATACCTAATCTAATAAACCAAGAGGGGGGGTGAATTGGTTTTTGACCAGTTTTAAAAACTTTTCTTGAAAATCAAAAGCTCAGCGGAAGATTTAATAAGGATCGTATCTTAAATCAAAACAAGTTTAGTAATCAGTTTTTCTTTTCCAATCAATTGGCTCATTTGCTTAATCAAAGTGTGAGTTGATACACAAACTAATATCACAAGCAACTAAATGAAATGCAATTCAAATATTAAGTACACACAATCTATACTGGTTCACCTCCAACCACTGAGGCTACATCCAGTTGCCTTCTAATCTAAACCAGATTAGAGTTCCACTAACAGATTAATATTCTTTACAAGCAATCAACAAGGTCTCTTTCACCCACCCTAGGCAAAATTCTAAATCTACCCTCTAGATTTATCTAAAGACCTAGAACCTGAGAACCCTACTCAGTTCTTCCCACTAGAATCCCTATCTAGTAAAGCTTTAAAGAAATCAAATCTGTTACATGAAAAGATTCAACTCAAACTAAAGAAAACAAATGAAATATCACAAAGAATAGAACTAGAGATTCAAGAAGGATATCACCTTAATCCTTTTGCAGCAGAAAAGGAATTATTCGAAATTTAAAACCTGAGTTGATGAATGATATGCAGTCTTGAATGATCTTGCAACTGATTAATGCATGAATGATCACTAAGCAACTCCTTCTTTTATTCAAGCTTCATGATTCTCACTTATATGAACAACCCAATTGAAAAAGACTCTTTTGACACTTTGAGAACTCAGAGAATGTTAACACACTTGTATGAATGAAGGCTCTCGAATATGAATCTCTGTTCTTTGTGAATCAATGCATGTCTATTTATAAAAAATAGATTTAACAGACAGTAATCGATTATTTCGCATATGTAATCGATTATTTTAACACGTGTAATCGATTAATCCGCTTATTTAATCGATTAAAATGTTCATGGCCTTTCTGGAAAATTTGCAAGAACAAAGTAATCGATTATATTAACTTGTAATCGATTACGCCAGAATTAATGTTAGAATCACAAGCACAGGTAATCGATTATTATGTGATTTAATCGATTACACTAGAATTGTTCATATTACAATGCAGCACATTTAATCGATTACAAATATTTGGTAATCGATTAAACCAGTTCATAGGCTTAACAGGATTATGCAGATGCCTTATGTAATCGATTATATGCCTTATGTAATCGATTATTTCAGTGAGAAAACATTTTATGCAAGTTTCAAGCTTATCAATGTATTTCTACATAAATGTATATACTTATATGTTTCTAATCCTAAGTATGAATGCATGTATGATTGATTTATTTAATAGCTGCAAAGGATTATTAGATTTTACCTTTTATGAACCAAGTTTAATAAAAATGAAAATTACAAGTGCCATCAACAAATGGTTGGGCATGAATCAAATATCAAAACACTTCTAGTCTTCAGTTTCTTCATTCACTTGAATCTAACAAATACATGATGTAATAACCAAATTCAGCGTCTCCCATTTGTAAAAGACTCTAAATTTAATATGAATTTTAATTATATCCCATAATGACAAATGAATTAATTGTTGGATATAGGGGGAGCATCTTAAAGCTTGAAGCTTAGGACTTGAAGAATGGTTTTGAGCTTTTTTACATGCCTTAGAATGCCTTGGAAGATTGCAAATCAAATTGAGTGTTAAAGAGTCCAATCTGTTGATCCTTGCATTGCATGCATTCAATCATTTAAATTGTCTAAGTGTTTTAATAAAGAATCAAAGCATGTTTTACAAAAGAACCAAAGAAGCAATGTTTTTGGAAAAATGCAAAATGCATTGGTTTAATCGATTACACAGCGTATTAATCGATTATTTGCTTTGTTTTCAAAACTGGAAAAGCTTTGATGAACACTTTAATCGATTACCATTTACTCTAATCGATTACATAAGCCTTTTTTGAAAAACATGTTCTACTGCAATAATCGATTACCAGAAATTGTAATCGATTACACAATGCATTCAGAAAAACATGTTGTACTACTTTAATCGATTACCAATTCTTGTAATTGATTACACAAGCCTTTTATAAAATGTTGTGCTACTAGAATAATCGATTACGCCTCATATTAATCGATTATTTTACTCGTTATTCAAACCCAGAAAACTCATGAACACTTTAATCGATTAAAGTGGTGATTTAATCGATTACTTAAGCGTTTTAATCGATTATTTGGCACGTTTAATCGATTACTGTTAGTTATGAAAGTTTATTATAAATAGAAGTGAAGCTTGCTTTGTTTTACAATTGGTCAATTATGAATTTCTGATTACCTTCAAGCTTTCACCAAGATTCAAAGAGTTTTTCTGAGCATACAAATCTCTTGTCCCACTTCTTAAATCACATGAGTTCTTGATTGATTACTTGGGCAAGAGTCTTTCAAAGAAGAATAGGAGAGCTAATTCTGAAGTTTCATTGGATGATTCAACACTGTTGGTAATTCATTTGCATTCATAAACATTGAATCATCGGGTTGTTTCTCTCCATTCTCTTTCGGTGTAATTCTGTTTTGAATTGTTTTGTAATTGGGTGTTATTGTAATTTGTTCTTGAGGCTTACACTAGAGTAGTGTTCTCTAGGGAAGAACAGAGTAGTGTTCTCTGATTCTTGTTAAGGTGTCTAATAGGGTTTTAGATTTCCTTTCTTTATCTAGGGTTGATAAAGAGTAAATGTAATCAAGCTTGTAAGAACTGAAATTTTCAATAGTGGAATTCTAATCTAGTGTTGATTAGAAACTGGATGTAACTTCTCTTGAGAAGTGAACCAGTATAAATTCTTGTGTTGATTCTCTACTCTCTAATCTCTTTTGGTTATCTTGCTCATTGATTCTTTGAATTATTATCATTGCTCAACAAGTTTTGTTTTGAGACATTGTTTCTTTGAGCTGAGTGGATTGATTGAATTAAAGGTTTCTTGGTTTTAAAGTGATTAAGATCCTAACTCTAATTTAGAAAAGAAATTTTTTTTAAAGACTAAGTTTTAACCAATTCACCCCCCCTCTTGGTTAATTGTGGGTATTCCTATTGTTTTCATTAATAAAATGTCATTAATTAGTTCTAACAACATGGTTAAATTACTTACTTTAACATCAATCCAATTAGTTTTCTTGGATGAACTTGAGCAATTACCATGCAATTCCTTCAAAACACTAGTTAAAAGAAACATGCATGTAAATTGTAACATCAAAATGGGGAATTATAATACTAAGGATAAAGTAAATGTGTTACAAATTAAAACTCACCGGTTAACTAAGGCTGTAATTTTGTATGGACCTTTTTGTTCAAGGAACAAAAGAATACAACAACATTATCCTTAAGACAGATCACCACAAGTTGCCAATGTTGTTAACATTGGAGAGCAATTAACTAATTACAATGTAAACATATGTTAAATGAATTTGTTAAATTTAACTTACTCATTCAAGATCCTAGGTAGATATTTTTTTTGATTCTTGCATCCATCTTTTAATGTAATCTGCAGATTGTTGTTGTGTATTCTCACTGCTCTATATACACTGAGGCTCAATGAATCCATACACAGAATCATGACCCAATTTCATACTTTTGTTATTCAAAAATCTATTTTCATTCAAATCAATATAAATTATTAATCAGGGAAGCTTTTTTTATATGTAGTTGGGTTATGGACCAAGATTAAAGATACTTAATTACATGATCCAAACAACTATATAACAACGATGTTCAACCAACTATTGTCATATCCTATGTCTATTAGATCATTAGAATTTATGTACAAGGGGACAATGTCATTGTGCACCCCAAAGATAGTTGAGTCCCATGACACCTCGAAATCATTCTTGTACATTTCCATGCTAACCATAAACAATTTATAAAAGAGATCATCATCGAGATCCACCCTATCAACATGTTGGACTGGTTTCTTTGGTCCCTGTGTATCCTACATAGTTAATATGCATTAATGTTACCTAACACTTTATTTAGGTCAACTAATTTATTAATACAAAATTACACAACTAAAGTAAATACCTTCTATGAAAAGGGATCATGAATGAGATTCAAGTCATCAACTTGTTGGACCATTTTCTTTGGTCCCTATGTATCCTACATAGTTAATAAACAAAATTTAATGTTAGTTAACACCTTATTTAGGTCAATTAAGTTCTTAATACAAAAAACAAAACTTAAGTAAATACCTCTTGTGAAATAGGCTTCACAAGACATCTCGACCATGCAAGGAAAGTCTTGCAAACCTACCCCACTAACTTAATCTCTTCTATGGGAATAGGTACTGGAGCATCATCATCTTAAACTTCTTCAACCTCCACCCTCACCATATCTTTGGTCAAACTCATGTGGTGTACAGTTGACGCCCCTTCATAAACTCTCTTAATGGCCACCAAGAGGAGAGTATGCTCATCGATGTACAACCTACATTGATCTAACATGTGACTATTAGGCTCATCACCTGAGGGATTAGTATCACTATCAACATAACTTCCCTTTGTGCTCACACGAGCACCAATAGAATGGACATCTACCTCAAATGGAGGTGTGTGCTGACTAAACTTTAGTTCTCTCTTCAACTTCTCTAACAACCTCTCCTCCTTATGTCTATCCTCTAACTCTAGTCATCTCTTTAACTTTTTTATCAACCTCTCCTCTTTATGTTTCTCATCCAACTCTAGTTCACCATTCAAATGCTTTTCAATGCTTTATGTTAACTGAGCTAGTTGTTGTTGGTTCAATGATGAAGAAGTTTGGGAACCAAGTGATCTTCCATAGTATTGGTTGATGGTCACACTTGTTAGAGTCAGGGGGAGCTCAAGAGGATCAAGAAGTTGAGTCTTTTAAGCAGTAAAGCGTTTAGGCTTTTTAAATGTCAATTCAATTGATTGGTAGTTGTAATTTGTGTATGTCTAAGATGAGACTTCCTATGATCCATTGTGTAATGTTCATTCATATTTTTGCATTCATGTTTTCATAAAAGCATAAGTTTTGTGAAAAAGCTTTTCTGAAACACAAAGTTTTCATGATCACATAGAAAGCCAAGTGTTCCATGTTTAAGTTTTGGAAAAACAAATTCTCATTGGTTTAATCGATTACCAGCAAGTGGTAATCTATTACTTGAGTTTTAAAGAACACTTTAATCGATTACAAGAGTATGGTAATCGATTACACTACACAAAATCACGTAATGGACTTCTTGTGATAATCGATTACGATATGGTGGTAATCGACTACTTGGCGCGTTTTCAAACAAAGACTTCCTGTGATAATAAATTACATTGTGAGATAATTTATTACATTGCTTATAAGTTTTTTCCAAAAAGTTCAAGAACACTTTAATCGATTAAATGAGTAAATAGTTTATTACATTAGTGAATTAATCGATTACTAATAGTTACAACAGTTTTCTATGAATAGTTGTTGGGTGTTTTAACAAAAAACATCACGAAAATATCAAAGAATTTTCATAAGCTTTCTTAAGAGAGGAAAGATTCAAAGTGTTATTATGTGTGAGTCCCATAAATCCTCAAGCTTCAAGATTACTAAAGAGGATTTCCTTTTGGGCAAAGTTTCATAAGAAGATTTTGGAAGGAAAGTTCTGAAGTAGTTTTCTTTCACCATTGATTCAAGTTTGATAATCTTTTGCATACATCAGTAGTGGATCATCAGGTGATTTCTTTCCATACAACTTGTTTGTAAATTCTTTTTGAATTTCTTTTTGTGTAACTATAACAATAGTTTTTCTTAAAGCTTTTCTAGAATAGGTGTTTCTAGAGGTAAGAGTAGAGAAGGGTTTTCTCTATGTCTTGATAACAGAGAATCTATGTGATTTAGATGTCTCGTTCTTGATCTAGGTGTGATTGAGAGTGGTTGTAAGAGCTTGTAAGAAATATATTGTTATTTGTGAAACTCTAACTTGTTGGTTAGAAGAACTGGATGTAGCTTCTCTAGGTTGAGAAGTGAATTAGTATAAATCTTTGTATTAACTACTTCATATTTATCTTTTCTTATGGTTATGACTTGTCATTCATTGGTGCAGCATTTCACAATCAACAGAAAAAGTTTTTGATTGCATTCTTTAAGGATTGGTATTTGATTAGTTGAAAGCTTTCTTGGACTGTTTTGTGATACGATCTTTTTAACTCTGATTGTTTAAGAATTTTTTAATTGGCCAAAAACAACCAATTCACCCCCCCTCTTAGTTCTTGTGTGCTGTTCATATTATTTTCAACACTGACTCAAACAACACAAACACAACCAGGGTGCTTTGGTCACCCAATGCAATAGTTAGTATATCCTTACGACCATGGGATACAAAGGTGCCCTATGTGCACTGCTCTTCCGAAGATTTCTCAACCAAGATGAATTCACCATAAGTTGGTGTTGTTATTATATAAAGTTCCATTTAAGACTCAAAATCAACTTACAATGTTATTAGAAATTTGTTGTGCTGCCTCAAATGTCATCTCCTCATATTGCTTTGTGCGAGCCATTAATCACTTCACATGTCTTGGAATGGGAGATCGAGGGTCAATAATTTATGAACTCCCAGATTGGGCTGCTTGCTCTTGTTGTATTTTCTTCTTTATTTCCTCCTTCAACTTATTATCAAGCCATTTGTAACCACCATGAGACAACACATGTGGCAATTTGTTGTATTTCTGGCCTACTTGCGCCTTCTTTCTAATTTCCTATGATTAAGTAGACAAAATTTCAATATAATATGTTAGTGAAATTATAAAACATGTGGCTTTATCCCCATTTCAAAAACATAATACTTAAATAAATTAAAAATGTGAATTTCAAAAACAACACCACAACTTACCTGCCAAAAAAGGGCTTTGCGACTGGCAGAAAATTCCTCCCAATTCTATGGATCAATACATACTTATCACAAGATTCTCATCTTCACTTTTGTCTTCTACAAGTGCCCATTTCATGGTCAAGTTTGTCTTAAACTGCCTCTATCCACATTTGGAATATCAAATTGTTCTTGCATTACAAAATGTTATGTAAGAGATAGTAAATGACAACAATATTAAAGTTTAATATGCAAGTTTACTATAAAATAGATGGTTTAGTGGAAATACCAGAATGTCCTCTCAAAGCAGATTCTTCTTAGCTTTAGGCACTTGTTTCCAGTTTTGATGCAAAATACCAACCTTATCTCGAGCAATGATCCCCAAATAGGTCCTAAATTTATATCTATGTAGGCCTAAAGCCTTTCCAATGGCAGGATCCACATGAACCAATGGCATTTGCTCATCCAAGACTCTAGAAGACAATCTTCTGAGTCGTGCCTCTTGGATGTAAGATGCGAAGCAACTGATGATTCAGGAGGGGAGTATGGTGGTGTAGCCATATGCCTATTCAAACAAAAGAACAAAAAATAATTCATGTCAATTGCAATTATGCAAAGTTAATAAATTGTAAAAATGCAAAAAATATATTGAATTGATAATGACATTATACAATAAGATAAACATTACTAATAGATAACGCAGTTAGGTAGAAATGTTTTCTCGTAAACCTTCATCATGATCATTACGATTTTTATGTAATTTGTTCACTTTATGTTCATCAATGGTAGGCATGTGTATGGAGAAAGGAGTCTCATAAATATCAATTGTTGAATCATAATTTTCATGACGAACACCACTTATTCTTCCATGTAGAACCACATACCATCTTAAGCTAAAGGGATCTTGGACATAAAACACATGTTTTGCTTGTTCTATCATTATGAAAGGCTTGTCCTTATAAGCAATGTTATTCAGATCTACCAAAGTAAATTCCATATCATTGCTTTGCACACCAGTGTTGCCATTAACTCACTTACACTTAAAGAGGCACTATGAATTCAGTATAATTAAGCTCTCATATTTCTTGTATCACTCCAAAGTAAGGGATGAATGCCAAAAGATTTACTAGCAGAATGTTCTGATTGAGCGTGTAGACTAACCCCACTATTTTGCATTGCACTCTTGTCATCCTATGACTTTGTGTAGAAAGAATAGTTGTTGATATCATATCTCTTTCAAGTTTACACATTTCGATTTGCCCTATCTACTAACTTTCTCAATGTTTCATAAGCATTGTCGTCACCAATCATTTTAGCTTCTAATGTTGGGAATTGGATTAAAATACAACCAGTCCTTTACTACATCAACCAAAGACAAAGGAATGCCTTCAACTTTATAAAATCTTCTAGAATTGAAAGTAGTCGCATTGTAGAACAAACCCATGAAACTCCTTAGGGTGCCTATGAGGATCTTCACTTGCAAGCCCATGAAACTTAGGCAACTAATGGATTAGTCCAGACTTAAGCTCACAATCCATATCTTTTCAAAATATTAAATGAACAAAGGTTGATAAACAACATCTGGTGCAACTGATTCCCTCAAAGTTTTTTGAGTAAATTACACTCGCACCCCTTGTGTTTTTCCAAATTGCACCCGATACCCCTCCTTTTTTGCACCTATTAAAAAAATCCTTAATTGTTTAGCTCACATTATACACAGACCCCCTTCCTCCTAAACATTGTTTAATAATTTAACAGAAAGTAGGCACATGCTAGTCACATGACTTTTAATGAAAATTTATGTCTAAAATACTCTCATCTTCTTCCTCAAAACCACATGTTGGGTTTTAAAAACCCTCATTTTCTTAAACAACCATTCTTCACTTACCACCACCACTTCCTTCTCCTCCTTCTCCCTCTCCACTGCAACATCATCTCTTCCTCATCATAGTCATCCTCGCCCATCAACATGGCATCCGGACGCACCCACTCTCGCCGGAGAACCCACCACTCTCGTAGTTGCTGTCGCCGCCATATCTACCTCTTCTTCCCCTACTATGACTTCGGCCACCATTATCGATGTGTCTGATTCCCTGGACACTGGCATCGTCGAGGCCAGTGACATCAAAAACATTGGCGTGTCCGTCAAAATCATATTCAAGGGAGGGGTATCATGTGCAATTTGGAAAAACACAGGGGATGCGAGTATAATTTACTCTAACAGGAAATTTCGTCTACTCAAATATTTCAATTGGCGTTAGTTAACGACGTTAACAGAATGGGGTAAAAGTAATGTATAAAAATGGAAGGATATCGAGTGTAATTTGAGAAAAACACAGGGGGTGCGAGTGTAATTTACTCAAGTTTTTTCCTGGTCATTCATATTATCAATTTCTAATTCAGATGCAGGACCACTAAAAATAGTATCATAATCATAATAATAAATAGAAATATAACTACTATCAGCTTCTATACCACCCATCATCACTATTATGATCACCAACAAAACTACTCCTATCATGTATATTTAACCTATGAGATGTTCTATCTATTTTATAATCAAATGGGTATAAGTCAATATGATCAAACCTAGCCATGCATAATGAGAAAATATTAAGTATAATAATCAATGTAATAGTAAAATTTAGTATTATAAACTATATGAGATATATTGATGTGCGAAAAACCTATGAAACTAATTTTTAAAAATTACCACAACACCACATAAAATTTCTAAAATGAATTATAATTTAGGTATTTTTTTGTTGTGTTTTTAAAAATCATAAAATAAAAAAATGACACTTTAAGTTTTTGAGATAAATGCACTATTTTTTATAATTGCAAGTTAAGTTTACATGATAAATGTACTATTTTTTAATGTTGACATGAACTTAATTAATAATAAAGAATCAAATAAAGGAAAAGGAAAATAAATATTTATGCAATTGAAAGACTTAACTGTGTGGAGACATTAACATGGTTAATTGTTGAAAAACTATGTTTCCTCAGTTCTACTTAGGAAGTATATAAAATTAAGATTTGGATATAAGTTTATATACTTTGGTCTTTTGCTTTACATTTTTTTATGGATTGTTTTACATATTTAAAACTAGATTTATTGACCTTTTCAACTTGTTGGTCTATTTAAAAGTTGGCCTATTGACCTAATTATATGCCTTAATATAAAAAATGTTCTTAAATAGACTAATAGGTTAAACCAGACTTTAAAAAATGACAAATTAGATAAAGCCTAAATGTTTTTTTATAGATAACATGTCACACTTAAGCTGTAGTTTTTTTAAATAGGTCAAGCCTATTTATCCAAAGTCTAGTATGTTTTATTCTCATCTCTAATCATTCATATTATTTCCCTACTTGAATGACTTATTCTAGTACCAAAAATCGTGGTTATCTTCATTGCCATTAATAATATTAAATAACTTCAATCTATTCTAAAATTCATATTTATTCTTTAACCATGTTGCCTTTGTATGCCACAAAAAAATTGAAATAACTAAACACTAAATTTGTAATTTAATACAATTTTAATAATATAATGTTTATAATTAATTCATATAATATATTTCCATGGTATTAAATTATAATGTGGTATATTATTAATTATTAGTATTAATCAATTATTATAAATGTTATAATTGGGTCAAAATTAAGTAGCTATAAAAATTCAAAAATAAGATAATCAATATAATAATATAACATTTAAAATTGAGTAAAAAATTTATACACAAAATATTAATTTATATAATATCTATAGAAAAGAAAAAATATAGAGAGTCAAAATGTTAGTGAGATCATTATTTGTTTATTTATTTATTACTGCAAGGACTATTATTTATTTAAAATATATTCTAATCAGCTTAAAATTATTAGTATTGAATAAAAAACCTTAAAATTATTAATTTTTAAAAAGAAAGAGTAAATTATACAAACTCCACGAGGTTTAGACTTTTTACATCCAATACTCTTCCATTTTAAAACTCTTACTTTTTGGCACTACAATACACTTGGCCCCCTTGGAGACTAGGAACATTAACGAAAAGTCATGTGATTAGGACATGAGTTTTAATAAAGTTTGTTTTTTTAACCAAAAATGCTCTCAAATCCCTCTTTTTAACATATTGCACTAGTTCTTGTGAAGAAAAAAATGACCTTTACATAACAAAAGGGTTATTTCCAGAACCTCAAGAACACCATAAATATTATGAATCTCAAACAAATCCATATCAACTATCTTGTTTTTTTATAAATAAAAAAGAACAAATATTGCAGGGATAACAATTGAATTAACATTTAAACAATTCACGTAATAGCATTAAAAGAAAAAATGATACAACGTGAATCTTCTAAATGTCCTTTTTCTTTATGTCTCAGCATAAAAGAAATAAAAAGAAAAACACAAATTTGTGATATCGATTGAACATGAATTACTGTATTGTGCAAATCAATTTTTAATTGTTGAATATCATCGCAATTGAAATCGTAAACACATATAGTAATTATACAACACAAAAAAGTAATCAAGAGTAATTGCAATCGAACAAAAACATGGATTGAGATTTAACCTAATTTAGTTCATGTATATATTCACTCAATTGAAATGAAAAGAATGTATAATAATTAGCAGTGGTGGCTTGGGAGGTTTTTGACAAAGCGACAATGTTAGCGGCTTGAGAGGTTTTCGAGAAAGTGTCCAAGGCAAACATGTGCAACGAACCCCCAGCCAATGACATTGTGAGGCCGAAATCATGTGCCACTGGAACCGTCACATGCAACAACATTGTTGTTGTCCTCCCTCTTCTCATCCTTCCTTGCTCCCTTCAACGTCAAAGCTTGGTTTTATGTTCTCAGATCAGGGTTTTGTTATTAGAGATCTGAATAAGGATAAGGAGAAAGAACATGTCCTTTTGGTGGTGTTTGAGGGAGAAGTGAAGGGCAATTACGGGTTATGACAAAGCTATATTTTATTTGATTTTTCTTCTTGTAAAAATTTAACAGAAGTTAGGCGTCGTTTGAGATAAGGAGCTAAAAGTAATGTTGTAAAACAATGGGATATTGAGTGTAATAAGTCCAAATGCAGGGGGTGGATGTAATTAACTCAAAATAAAATTATAAAACCTCAACTTTCAATCTGTGGGTCTCATTTAACCTAGTAGAGTTTGCTCCCTAATCGCGCCTCCATCAAAGCAACAACTCATTTGACCTAGCCTCAGTCGCACCTTCACTGAGCAATGAAGAATTCTTGGTTGTACCTTATTAATCTATAATCACACCTCCCTCACTCGATACAAACTTGGTCTTTCTTAACACTCTCAATTGCTTTCAATCAATACAAATCCCTAATTGTGCCTCCAATTCCTAGTCTCAACATTCTCAATCACTTTCAAACTTGGTTGTTCTCAATCACTGTCAGACTTAGACGTTGATAATCGCTCTCATCGAACATTGAAAAGGTATGTCTTTTGTACCATGAAGGAAAATGTGTGCATGTTAGAATTGAGTTTGTTGCAATGGTAGTTTGGAACGTGAATTTTTCTTCTCTCTTTGAAATTATGGACAATTTTTGCAATGTTTCATTCATTGTTATTGTGATTTCTGCAATGAAGGAAGGGGTGTTCACATATTTGATCAGATTTGAAGGAAAAATCAATCGATCCAATCACTTGTTTTTTTTTTTAATTTATCATCCAATCAATTGTGTTTCAAACTTTAATCCAATTCGATTTGATCCAATTTGATGCACTTTAGATTGGATCGAATTTTGGTTTTAATTATGCTTTTATTTTTCTGATAAACTATTAAATAAATGATAAGACATAATAAATATATTAAAATTTAATTTACAATATAAATTATTTTATTTACATGTCATTATATAAATATATTTATGCATCTTAACTTAAATAGTTAGTATAAAAATGATCTTTTATTAAATATATTTTTATAAATAGATATAAGTTAATGATAAATTTTACAAATATATAAGAAATAAAAATATAAACACGACTATATATTATTGAATTATGAATAAAAATATATATGTATAAATTCGGTTTGGATTGGATCAATTTTAAAAATTAAAATCCGATCCGATCCAATTCAATAAAATAAATAATTTTTTCAAAATCTGTTCGATTTTCAGTTTTTGATCAATTTTTTCAATTTTCATTGGATGGATCGATTTATAAACACCCCTAAATGAAGGCATGCCTTTTCTTCCTTTGTATCCCTTAAGCCCTTAGTTGTATTTTTTTTAGACAATAATGACAATGAAGTTTTAACTTAGATCCTAATGAAAATTATCCAAAACCCTCATCATTAGGTTGACCTTAGTATATTTCTTTAGTTTTTCCTTTTGAATCAACCTAGATTTGCATATGTAACCATGTTGTGCCTATATTTATGTTGCTTGTGGGGCATTTCAATGTTGAAATCATTCCTAACGGGCTCTAATTCTAATATGGTTTATTCGCCAACAATGATAAACTCTTTAACCCAATTGAATAAATAGAGAACCCTTTTTTTAATACATTCCAATTCCTTCTCGATATCTCCTAAGGAGAATACTGAATTGAAGTAACTCTTCAATTGATTTGTTAACCTCTATTTGTTGAAGTACAAACATTTATGTGTACGATTTGTGAGATTTCATAACCCAGCACAACTTATTATAAATTTGGAATGTGGACATTTTCTTTATTTTCTATGAGCTTTTAAAAGGTTTGATGTGACCCTCCATGTAGAAAATTGTATGAGTAAGACAACTATTTTCATCTCTTAATTTTTTCTTAAAAACTATTTTATTTTAAATAAACATGAATTATTTTCAAATTTAAAAATTTAGAAATAGAAATTAAAAGTAAAAACCCTCTCAAATCAATGTGAATTTCTTGCTACCCAAAATTTTCCCTCTTATGAGTTAAGAGATATCATCTTACCATTACTATTTAAAATTTCTAGGTCCATCACTAATGATTATCTCCTTAACTTCTTCCTTAAACTCGTTAACAAGGCATATGTTAAATATTAAAAGATGGTATCAGAGAAAAATAAAAGTTAAAGAAGTACTTGATTTCTTTGTATGATCTAGCATTACACCATGTGTCGCCAACTTTAAGAAAGACTTTTGAATCTATATTGTTTTTTTTGCTATTAGATATCTGGTGAAAGAATTTCATATTTCAATATTCGAATCACATTATGTTTTTTGAAATTTTCTATGAGATTAATTATTGTAATTCTTCTAATAGTGTTGCACTTTATTACATTTATAATGTAATTGCCTTTTCAAATTAATTATAAGCAAGAGGGTCTCCTGTACCACCATGTGTTGATTTCTGTTTTTCCTTATCTAAAATAAAGACAATTATTTCATTTAGTGTACACATGCTTATTCTTAACTTGTCTTTCAATTGTTTTTATTTTCTTTGTAAATCTTCAAAGATATAACTGATGACACTTTTTCTAAAAAATTGTTATCATTATATGTTTTAACTAATTTTCTTTTTCTTTTTTAAAAATAAACATAGAGGAACAAAGTGCATTTTTTCATACTAACAATGAAAATAGGACCTCCTTTAATAAAAAAAGAATTGCAAATTCTTGATCACATATTTTTTCATTTAAATTCCATACTTAAGAGAAAGAATTTATATTTCTCTCTACTCCACCTGTGATCAGGTTTCGTAATTAACAAGTTATTTTATAAGACTTATATTGAAAGTACACTTATGGTATATTCTTTTATATTATTTTTTATTTACTTTTAATTTCTGTAAATTCTTTTTGTTTAACTTTTTAATTTTAATCCATAACGTTTACTAGGGATTTAAATTGGACTCTTTCACTCCCTTGAGCCATAGATGACATTCTGTTTCCCTTTTTCGAATTATCTTGGAACAATCTTAATAGTCATTATAATAATGTAGTAATAATTTTAATTTCAAACGACATTTCTGGTATAACACTATAAATTGAAATGTTGAACTCCAGATTTTCACTTGCTAATTGACTTGATTACATAGTTCCACATTTTAACACCATCCGTGGTCCAATAATCCAGTGCCACGTAGCAAAAAGAATTTAAACGCCCAAAACCCCTGCTCTTTCTATTGGTGGTGACACCCCCCAACACCACCATGTAATCTTAACGAAGCCGCTAGTAGAAAAGCGAAAAGGACAAGGATGAATTATATCCGGATTTAAGAATCGTGACTTTACTTTCTCTCTCTAAATACACATTTTCTATCTCTCTCTCTCTAAAAACCTACGCGAAACCCTCAGCATACTTTTCACTACAACAAACACAAGATCTAGCCCTGGTACTCACTCTTTACTTTTTTGTTGTTCGTTTCTTTTTTATGGGTATCAAAGCTTAAATCTTTATGTTATTTTCTCTTCTGGGTTTCTTGCTAAATTGTATTTTTTTGCACCTTTTGTATCTTTGCACTCGCAGTGGGGAAATCTGTGTAGTTTTGTTTTCATCTGGGTCATTTACATTTTGCCAAATTTTTGGGGTGAAAAGAGCGGTTATACTTTTTTTGTTATTTAATGTTTGAAAGTTTTAAATTTTGTTAGATACAGTATCCATGGAGGAACAAAAGAAGGGTTTGTGTGCATCAGAAACCACAGTGACTCACGAGGAGAAAGTGAGGGTTGAAACCCTAGAAGAGTCTGTGGAGTGTGGGGGTGAGGTTCTGATGGAGGGTTCATTCACTGAAGACTTGGTTGGGGAGGGTGGTACATGTAATGGGAAGGATGTAATGGTGGAGGTTTTGGGGTCTGATGTGTACATAGATGGTGTTTGCACTCATGAGAATGGTGCTGAGTTGAGTGGTGAAGTGGGTGGTGGTGGATCAGTTGAAGGCGGGGAAGATTTGGGTAAGGATTTCAGGTCTGGAGGAGTAGGTTGTGGGGACTCTCATGGTGTGGAATCTGAAGAAGGTAGGAACGAGAATGTGGCAATGGAATTGGATAGTGTGGTGTTGGGGAGGGAAGATAGAGATGAGGCAGTAGCTGGTAGTGGAGAAGTTGGTGCCTCATCTTTTCAGGAGGAGTCTCTTCTGGATAATAGAGCTCAGAAAGAAGTGTGGACTGAGGTTAGCAATGTTGAAGATCTTATGGTGGCAGATGTTGGGGTTGAGTGCACAAATGCACCGGATGCTGAGGCCACAGATTACAAGGTGAATAATGCTGTAGGATTCCTGTTAGGAGGAGAAAATGTACAGGTTAGTTCAGATACAGGGCAGGGAGTTGATAAGGATTCAACAATAGAAGAGGAATTAAACAAGAATGTTTCTGATGCCGAAAAATGTGGTTTGCGTAAGGGGGTAGAAGTAGAAGCCGAAGGTCAACCAGAAGCAGAAGGTACTAATACAAGGAACCACACTTCAGATATTGAAGGTAAGATCTCTGTTGATCTCATAACTGCTTATTTTCCAGCTTGATCAGTGGTCGAAAATGAAATTGTAACCATAAATAAAAAATTTCTTTTGAGATGCTAATGCAATTTTGTTATTGTAGGAGAAGACACTCAAATTGCTGACCAGAATAACCTTGCACTGATGGATGCTGGACAGGAAGAAGTCCATGATGAGTCTAATATTAGGCAAAATGTTGAAGTACAAACTGGCATTTCTGAGCAGGTTGGTTCAAATGGAGGTCAGGAAGTTGAAGAGTTTATTAAAGCTGAACAGAGAAAACTAGAGGGAAGAGTCACAAGAAGTACATCATTAATGAAGTCAATGAGTTCAGAATCATTTCATCATGCAAGATATTTGCTACCGATAGAAAAGGAAGGTGAGTTTTCTGTGTCTGATATGGTTTGGGGAAAGGTGAGAAGCCACCCATGGTGGCCTGGACAGATATTTGATTCCTCAGATTCATCTGAGAAGGCAATGAAGCATTATAAAAAAGACTGTCATTTGGTAGCATATTTTGGGGATAGAACATTTGCATGGAATGAAGAATCCCAGCTAAAACCTTTTAGGACACATTTCTCCTCTATTGAAAAGCAGAGCACTTCAGAATCATTTCAGAATGCTGTAGATTGTGCTGTGGATGAAGTCACAAGACGAGCAGAATATGGGCTTGCATGTTCTTGTATACCGAAAGATACCTATGACTCAATTAAATTCCAGACTGTAGAAAACACAGGGATTCGACCAGAACAAAGTGTCAGACATGGGGCGGATGAATCTCTAAATGCCAGCTCCTTTTCACCTGGTAATCTTTTAGAATACTTGAAAACACTATCTGTGGTGCCAACTGGTGGGTTTGATCGTTTGGAGCTTGGGATTGCTAAGGCTCAACTGCTTGCATTCCATCGCTTTAAAGGTTACTCTTGCTTGCCAGAATTACAATATTGTGGAGGCTTTGACGATGACATGGACTCCTTAGTTCATCATGATGAGAATAATCATGCTGCTCCTGGAAGCAAGAATGATGGTCAAGCTGGTTCTGGAAATTTAAAAAACCAAAGCAGTTCTCGCCGTAAACGGAAACATAATTTGAAGGATATTATGCATGAAAAGAAGGAAAGAAGCTTGTCAGAACTAATGGGTGGGGCTCCAGACTCTCCTGATGGTGATTATTGGTCTGATGATATGGTTTCACCTGGCCGTTCCAAGAAAAAGAGGACTGTAGATCACTATGCTGATGACTTTGGGAAGCCAGATGGAAGAAAAACAATTTCTGTTGCAAAAGTTTCTAATACCACAAAGCCGTCATTTTTAATTGGGGACCGTATTCGTAGGGTTGCTAGTAAACTTACTGGTTCACCCTCTATGGTGAAGTGTTCTGGTGATCGGTCTCAGAAGACAGATGGAAGCGCAGATGGTTTTTCTGGGAATGGACCTGATTTTTCTTTTGAGGAGGCTCAGAGGTCAAGTATGGTTGCCCCAACAGAGTATTCATCACTGGACGATTTGCTATCTTCACTTCATTTGGTGGCACAAGAACCCCTTGGAGATTACAGCTTCCTGAATCCTATTGTAAGTTTCTTCTATGATTTCAGGAATTCGATAGTTGTGGCTGATGATTCTGTAAAAGATATCTTTTGTAAAGAAAAAGTTGGTACTAAAAGGAAGAAACCGCTCACAGCTGGATTGCCTGAAACATTTGAATTTGAGGATATGAGTGATACATATTGGACAGACAGAGTCATTGACAATGGTAGTGAAGCACAACCAGCGCAACCGTCTCAACCATCACAACCGGCACGGAGAAACCGGAAAAAGGACCATCAACTTGTTCCTGCTGAGCCAGGGAAGCCTGTTCAAGTTAGTCGTAGGCCATATTCCAGGAAACAGTATTCTAACAACAATCACATTGAGGCTCCTGCAAAACCTCCTGGTTATATAGATGAGAATGCCCCTGCAGAACTTGTTATGAACTTTGCTGAGTTGGGTTCTGTTCCCTCAGAAACAAACCTTAATAAAATGTTTAGGCGTTTTGGACCTCTAAAGGAAGCAGAGACAGAAGTTGATACAGTAAGCAGCCGGGCAAGAGTGATTTTTAAAAAGTGTGTTGATGCAGAGGTTGCTTGTAGTAGTGCTCAAAAGTTCAACATATTTGGCCCAATACTTGTAAATTACCAGCTTAATTATACTCCTAGTGCATTGTTCAAAGCTTCATCTGTTGCCACAACACAGGACCAGGAGATGCATCTTGATCTCTCCAATTTTGAGGTTAATATAATTGGTAAGTAACTTTAATTGCTATTTCATGCACAATATGTTGATTGGTTCACTTGGATAGTTTCACTTTTTGGCTGTAGTTATTTTATGCTTTTGTGAGGTGGTATGCACTAGCTTCAAGAAAAAAATATGCTTGGGGATCCAGTTATAATGTAAAAGGCTACTTTAAAGTGAGTTTGTTTGTAAATTGAGAGAGTAATGGTGAATCCACCCATACTTAGATCTAAGTTGCTTCTGATCTTAATATATGGCTGGATGCATCCTTGCTTATTTTAAAAGACAGACCCACTTTAGACTTAGAGGAGCCTTTATCAATCTTCTTAGTTATTCAGCTATAGTTATGATTTGATGGTTGATTGAATTATTCCATAACCTTAATTGGCCAAAGGTATTTAGGGAAAATAGAAACTTATAAAGAAAAAAGCTAGCAGACTATCAAAATAGAACACAATCAGGAAGAGGATCAGGATTTGAATTTAATTTATATGCATTCGTCAGTGTAAAACTTTTATGCAGGAAGCCAATTGAAATTTACTATATTGCCACATTGTCCAATTGAAATCCTATTGGATGTTTGAAAAAAAATTTGCATTGACAGTGCATATAAATTAAGCACACAAGATTTTACCCACCTTGAATCATTTAAGGAAAGAAATGATTGTCTTGTGACAATCTGAGACCACTGAAGGAAAAACTTTCGAAAAAAACAAGGGTCTATTATGTGCTTGGAAAATTTGTTCATTACTATTTGACTTTCTTGATGCCAGTGCATCCTATGAGTTTGTTTTGTTTGGGAGCAGGCATTCTTGAATATTTTGATAAGTAAATCAACTGGTTTCTTTGGTAGAGAAAGGAATTTGAATTGAGTTGTCCCTTTGTTTAGCTGCTAGCATGGTTAATGGTCCTTCCATACAAATGGTACGATTGTGACTGCTAAGAGTTGGGATTACTTTAAAGTTAAAATATAAAGGGAAAAAATGTGTTTTATTTATTTGCACCATTCTTGTGTTTGGTTTCATACAAACTGTACATTTACTTCAAATTGACAATATTCTATAGAACAATAAATGATATTTGTAATTCTCATTTCAGGGAGTGTTGACGATGATGTTGCGGCTAAGTTTGGCTGAATGAATTGCTGAAGCAAAATTTTACCGTGTGGCTGCTGAAGTAGGTAGGTAACCAGAATGTTAATTCATCTGGTCATCCATTTTTCTGTTAAGAGATATTTTTGGTTGTAGGATTCCTTTAGTTGTAGTTCGGTAGTTTTGTAATTTATTTTCTAGTTTTCTGTATAGCCTTGTCAGCTGACCCTCTTTTGTAGTTGCCATCATTCTCCATCCTCGTTTCGAATTCTCTAGTCTGAACACTGGTTCTGTTTCGAATTCTCTAGTCTGAACACTGGTTCTGTATCAAAATCAATAGTCGTTCGGCAATTATAGTTAACCTTCAGAGGGATAGAAGTTGATGCTAGTCATATTGGTTATGTGTCATTGTGTTAGTAATTTTAAGTGCAATAGCAGTATGTTAATCGTTAGCTTATACTTGTCTAAATTTGCACATATAAGATATTCTAATGCACTGATGAGTGGTGACTGTGCAATAGGAATGTGAGAGAATTCAATGACCTAGCAAATGTTTGGTTGAGATTATTTTTGATGAAGTGATGGCTTATTTTTCAAAAGCTTTCTCTAGAAGCTAGCACAGTTGAGTAATTTTTTTATGTGAAATAAGTTGAACCTAATATGTACTTTTTTTTTTTTATCAGCAAAAATAATATATATATATATATATATATATATATATAAACACATGAAAAAAAATACTGTGAGGAATAAAACATAACAAAAAAAAAAAAACAAGAGCAGAACCGAGGTGACTTAAGACAAGAAAGAAACAAGCCAACCAGGTTCTAACCTTGGCTAAGAAAAGGGAGAAACAAAATACATCAAACCCTCCCCTAAGACCCAAAACTTTCCCTCATATTGCTTGACCAAAAGTGAAAAGGAATATCAAATCCTGATTCCAGATTTCTGAACCAGGACCAGTAAAAGAAAATAGTATTTTCCAGCAGCTTGTGGCCATCAAAAACTTCGTTATGGAAGACTATTCTATTCCTATGATGCCAAGTACACCAGGTCAGAGCAATCCACCAAATCTGTCACCTTTGTAACTTGATTCCACTTAAATGACAGAAAGAATGCTGCCGAAAGTGTTCTTTCGGGGCAGCCGAGAACACCCCAATGATGTTAACCCAAGATCTTGATTCCCACCACAACGGCAAGATACAATGACATGTAAAGAATAAATGAGACGCGTCCTCGTCGTGGCTTTTGCAAAAAGGGCAGGTGACATCAGAAATATCCAGATTTCTTCTTCTTAAGTTCAGTTTCGTAGGCAACCTATCCTTCAATAATCTCCAAGCAAAGCATGAAGCTTTTGGAGTTACTTTTAGTTTCCATAAATCCTTATACCTCATCTTGACATTGGCTTGAGACTTCTTGATTGAGTAATCTGTAAGCATTGCCCACTGAATATAACCCATCTGGTGCTCCCAGCCAAATCCATGAATCTGGTTGCTGACTGTGTACTGTTAACCCCTGAATGTCTTCCATGAATTTTACCGCCATATCAAATTCTTCATCCATAAGGGGTCGTCTCCATGAAAACTGCCATTCCCATCCGTTCTGTGCTGGTTTTCCCAGCTGCTGGATGTAATACCCCTGCTGTTGGGAGATCTGATATAGTCTAGGGTACTTCATCTTCAGGGGAACCCTATCCTCCATCCACCCATCCTCCCAAAATAGTGCTTTGGAGCCGCAACCCACCTTCCACCTTAAACCTTTAATGAACCAACCATCTTCAGCCAGCCGATTACATACACGGCCAAGTTCTTTTCACCATAACGATTCTGTACCCGATCTCCTTATGACATCTAGATTCCTCCACCCTCCGTACTTTGACTCCAATAATTGAACCCAAAGGTCCGATTGATGAAATAGGTTCCAACGCCATTTACCAAGCAAGGCCTGGTTGAAACTCACTAGATCCTTGATATCCAAACCACCTTTCTCCTTTAGGAAAAAAACAGATTTCCAGCTGACCCAAGGAATCTTCTTCTGCTCATTGCTTCACCCCCACAAGAACCTCCTTTGCAGCCTCTCCAGACTAAGTACAACCTTCTTTGGTACCTTGAAAAAAGAAAAGAAATATATCGGGATCGCGTTAAGCACAGATTTTATAAGTGTCACCCTTCCCCCAAAAGATAGGTATTTTTGCTTCCAATTGGACAGTTTCCTCTCACATTTTTTCAGAATAGGATCCCAAGTTTCCCCACGCCTTGGGTTTGCCCCAATTGGGATACCCAAATAGGTGAAAGGTACAGACAACACCCTGCAATGTAAGAAGCTTGCTGCTGCTGTTATCCATTGCTCATTTTTCCCAAACGCACCGAAACTACATTTATTACAGTTTATCTTCAGCCCCGATACCATCTCAAAGCTCCTCAACATCACCTTTATAACTCTAACATTTTCCTTGGAAGCGGACCCAAAGAAAATAGTGTCATCCGCATACTGAAGGATGCTGATATCAACATTATTCCTTCTCGCCTTGAAGCTTTCATACAAATTTTTCTCTTGTGCCTCTCTCATCATCCCCGTTAAACCTTCCGCAACTATATTGAACAAGAAAGGAGCAAGGGGATCTCCTTGTCTAATGGCTCTTTGGGGTTGGAACTCAGCTGTTGGGCTTCCGTTTGCCAAAACTGAAATAGAAGCAGATCTTAGGCATCCCTCAATCCATGAGATCCATCTAGGGCAGAAACCCATCCTCTTCATCATATAAAAGAGAAACTCCCAACATACCGAGTCATAAGCCTTCTCAAAATCCACTTTAAAGATCAAACAGCTCTTGTTGCCTCTTTTTGCTTCCTCTACAACTTCATTTGCAATCAACACACTATGCAGTAAATGGCGTCCGTCTATAAAAGCAGATTGGCGATCGTCAATGATGAAGGGCAACACCTTTTTTACTCTTGCAGCCAACACCTTAGCCACTATTTTGTAAATACAACCTATAAGTGAAATAGGTCTGAATTCATCTAAGGTTTGTGGGTCAAGAACCTTAGGAATCAGGGCTAAGAACGATGCATTTCCACCCTTCGGAAAGGAGCCATTAACATAAAATTCATCCATGAAGCGTCGCAAATCAGGTTTGATTACGTCCCAGAATTCCTTAATGAATCTGAAATTAAAACCATCCGGTCCAGGGCTTTTACTGCTGCCGCAACTCCAAACCGCTTCTTTCACTTCAGAGGCATCAAAACGTGCTACCAGAACATTATTTTGTTGCTGGTTAAGGCCTCTAAATTTGACCCCGTCCAATTTAGGCCTATCTAAAACAGGTTCTTCATACTTCCTCTTGAAGAAAAGCCTAGCTACCTCCTTTACCCTATTTGGCTCATCCACCCAGCTTCCATCTACCCATATCCCACTGACCATATTCTTCCTTCGTTCCCAATTAACTGTCAAGTGAAAGAAACGGGAATTGCAGTCTCCCTCCTTGATCCACCTAGACCTAGCTTTTTGTCTTAACAAAGATGCATTTGATTTTGCTGTGGCCCAAAGGTCTTCCTGTAACTGTTTCCTCCTTGTTATTTCATCAGCAGACAACTGCCTATCTTCACCTACAATTTCAATCTTGTTCAACTCCAATTCAATATTTCTCAATTTTTGTTGAATATTCCCAAACTGTGACATATTCCAATCTTTTAATTTCTGTTTCAGGCTTTTGAGCTTTTCTTTCAGAATATAACCGCCCCAACCAAAACCTGAATTTGCATTCCAAGCCTCAAAGACAACCTTCCTAAATGATTTATCCTCCAGCCAACAGTCTAGTACCCGGAACGGTTTCGGTTCCCAATCAACAAAAGAAGCTCTAATCAGAATTGGACAGTGATCAGAGTAATTGCGATCCAAAGTAAATTGAGTGCACCCCTGCCAATGTGACATCCATTCTGCAGATACAAGGGCTCTGTCCAATCTGCTTTTGGCTGTACCATTTGGTCTATGCCAAGTGAAATTTCTCCCAGATCTAGGCACCTCTTCAACTTCAAGTTCTGCTATCCATTCATTGAATTCTTTTACAATCCCATCATTTTGCGATCTGTGACATAAACCCAGCCTTTCTGATGAGTTTCTAACTTTGTTAAAATCACCAATAATACACCATAGGCCCCCCATATCAGCCCTTCTCAGATGAGCAATATCTTCCCAGAGAGCTCTCTTCAAAGCTGCATCACAGGATGAGTACACGTTGACTATAGAGACCTTTTTTTTATCTGCCATCCAGGTTCCTTCCAAATAAATAAAACCATTGCCTGTTAATTTTTTCTCCACACTGAAGAACTCTTCACTCCAAATACACAATAATCCACCAGCTTTGTTGCAAGCTGGCAGACTAACCCATGAAACATTCCGATCCCCCCACAAAGCTTGGCAAAGCTCCTTATCAATGACCTCTTTCTTTGTCTCTTGTAAACACAATAAATCTATTTTTTCTTTACAAACCAATTTTCTGATTGAGTTCCATTTTACACCCCTCCCTAGCCCTGTTGTATGACATAATCTTCATAAATAATATGCACAAGATTCCCATCTCAAGGCCTCATCATTTTCCTTTTCATCCATGAGGACCATTTTATTGATCTCTTCATCCTGGTTGTTGCCAGTTACTCCTAATTTCTTGGCCATATCCCAGAAAACAGCTGATTGTCTTACACTATTTGAGGAACTCGCAGTTGATGTTGAACCCAAGATTGCACTTTCATTGGCTCCTTTTCCCCATGCAACAATCTCCTTTAAACCGCTACCGCCCATACTGGTTGGAGATGAATCGGGCTCAGTTTGGGCTATGACCACCTCCTTCCCCTTGCCTTTATCCATTTTTTTATCAGGATCGTGTTTCTGTTCTTTAGTTTTAGTGGAGCCATTTTCCTTTTTGTACCCCTTGTTTCTAGAGTACACTTGTAAGTGTGAGTCAGGCCCATATAGCTTTGGGCCCAAAGTTGTATTTTTATTGTCTATTGTATCAGCCAACCTACCCACTACTGGTCCGACATCCTTTCCACCATATTCTAGTACTTCACGTGACCCTGATCCCCTTACTGCAGAAGAGGACTGCAGGTGTGAGCCCAACACCTGTCCACTTTTTTCCATAAACTTCTTTCCATCTTCTGCCTCCCTTGTAATAGCTACGTTGACCCACCCTTCTGTAACCTTCTTTTGTTCCATCATCACCATCCCTTCTCTTGGATCTTTAGAGTTGGCTAATAACACAGTGGTGGGCCTCTCTTGTGTACAGTCAGCTATTTTTATTTCCACATCTTCACGTGCCGTCATTCTTTCAAGATCAGAACTTGCTTGCGAGAAAGGGGAATAACATTTCTTTGTAGGTCCGTTGACCGCGCTGTCATCTGCCATGACCTCAGCCTCTGTCATCCCTCCATACTCCTCCCTTACTTCCCTGCGAACCCCTCTGCTGTTGTCGGTATCACTGACCAGCCTCATACAGGTTGGAGACTGCATCACGCTGAAAACCTTATCTGCACCACCTGCTCCGCTGTGTGATTTGTCAGGACACGAGTTTAAGTCCAACGGTCCCTGCGCAGAGATGTGACCTTCATGTAAGGACCGCTCCATCTTCCCGTCAGCGTTGCAATCTTCCAAATCTCTGTTCCTCACCCCGACGGACGCCAGAGTCTCCGCGACCATTTCTGTGTCCTCCGATGACATGCCCAGATCCATAACGCTTTCGTCGGAGGTGATTTCTTCCGAGGATGCATCAAATCTCCCCTTCTACACTTGCAGAAGCTCAAACATGTCTCCTCTACCATGTTAATATTATAAATCACATCATTGATGGATGCTGCGATGTTGTGATGAATGATGGCCTGCCATGGAGTTTTTATAAGCACCCGTGCCCTGTCCAGCCGGTTAAGATCATCGGTATCATCATCCAATTCCACCAAATCCCCTACCCCTGCTACGATCTGTCTAATGTATTCTAGGTTCCAAGCGTGCAAAGGAATTCCCCAGCATTGAACCCATACCAACCTGAAACCAACCCGTAAGGCTGGGGACCATTTGTGCAGCGTATGGAACATAGACATGTCGTTCTCCTCTGTCTCTCTGCATAAAGCTTCTGCTTTGGAATCATTGAGCCCCTTTAGAAGAACCATGTCGTCCCCCATATATATGGGTTTAATATCCTCACCCCCGTCCCACCAAAATGCCTCTTCCAATCTGTCAAAAGTCGACAAATTTCTAAGTCTACCAATCCAGGCCTTGTCATACCATTTCCTGTTTTCCATAGGGATGGATAACTGGACTGTTGAATGGGATGGTAGCTTCATCGCTAAGGTGCGTGCCGTGGGTCCTCTCCTCGTCTTCGTGTGGCTAGTTGACATGAGAGCCTTCGCGTATGATTGACGATGATGCGTTTGTTTTTGGTTTTCAGCATATGTAGCCGTTTGTGCCTAGGTGACTTTCTCTTTGCCCTTGTTCTTTCCTATCATTTTGTCATCAACTCTCTCCCTTTCGTCCATTCTTCTCTCCCTATTATGCTTGGGCAGATTTACATGTAACTTAAGCCCACCCACAATCAGATTGTCTAGCTTTCTTTCAAGGTACGCAATATCATCAACCCCTTTGAAGCGCACGAATCCATACTTTCTTCCACTCTTGTTTCTGTTTTTTGCGATGAAGATTTCCCTAACGTCTCCCCATTTCTTAAAAATCGCCCATAAATCTCTTTCCCCCATCTCCTCTGGAAATCTGGTGAAGTAGAAGGATGTCACGTCTGGCATGTTCCTCCAATTTTTTCTATTTTCTCTCCATCGTCTGGTGTCCGTAGGTTCCCTGTATTGTTGTCCGTATCCGAATTCGGTGTAGTTGAAGCAAGGTTTATCCTGGTTCCTCTCATCGTAACGCTCCCTAAACCTATGTTTGTTACTCACCTTCACCCACTCTTCGTTTCTCTCTCTAACATTCTCTCTCATCTCTCATTCCTTGACAGTTGTTCCTACCTAATATGTACTTGTTATAGTTAAGTGTAAAATGGTTTTTCAGATTGCTGTTATTGCTTTTTAATTTGCTGAAAGTTTGTGGTAATGGATCTAGTTTATCCTCTATCCTCCCTATAATATCAGTCGCATCTAGGACTTCAAAAAAATGCCATAAATTCAATGAAAAAAGTAAAAAAAGGATATTATGTTATGTGGTGTTCAGAGACCCGTTTACATGATTTTAACAATTACAGTTGCCTCTGAATGCTGTCATGAAAATTGATGTGCCAAGCACTCGAAATTAGGTATTTGGAATTAAGATAATCTGCACTTGTAATTGTGGCATACCACTAGGTTGAAAGTTAGTGTGTTTTGAAATTCATTGATTTCAGCTCACCCTAAATTTCATTATCCAGTCCTTTTACATTTGGTGCATTGGAATGTTCACACTTTTTAAGTGTCCAAATAGGGAATTTCTTCTTATACCCATCAAATATACCATGCATCCAGTAATAACACATATCGGTATTGCCCTTTATTAAAAGCTTAAGTTTGGTATGGACAGAGTTACACCATTTGCCTTTAAAAATGGTCAATATGTAATTTAATATATTTTACAAAATAATTTAAAATAATAACACATATAGGTCTTGCGACCTTTACATTATTAAAATGACATTACAACCAAATGAGTTAATAAATTAATTATGTTAACAAATGATTAATGTTATTATATATAATACTAAATTTTTTAATGTATATTAATACACATATAAGTTTACATAATAAATTTTGTAACAATTAATTTTAATTTAATAATTAATATATTTTTTTAAAACTAAAATTAATATATTTTTTACATATAAAAGTCTTAGTTTTAAATAAAAATCATAAGTTTAATAAAAAGTTACAAGTTTAATAAAAAATTTATGTGTATTTATAGGTAAAATAATTTTTTTATTAAATTTGTAAATTTTTATTTAAAATTATATTTTTATTTAAATCTATGGTTTTTATATGTACAAAATACATTAATTTTACTATAAGAAATACATTAATTATTAGATCAAATTTTTTTATAATTTTATGTGTATTAAATATAAATTAAAAATTTTAATTTATATATAGTTGCATTATGTATTTTTTTAACATAAATTCTTTTAAATAACATCACACAATATCATATATAAAAACTTATAATTTTTATATTTGTGAAAATTTGTAGGTTGAATAAAAATTATATTTGTATTTACATGTTAAATTAAAATTTATATTTGTATTTATAGATCTAATATTTTTTAATAAACTCATAATTTTTTATTTAAAACTATAATTTTTATTTAAATCTATCATTTTTATATATAAAAAATATTTTAATTATTAGATCAAAATTAATTGTTATAAAATTTATTATATAAATTTATATGTGTATTAAATATACATTAAACAATTTAGTGTTATATGTATCAACATTAATTATTTTTTAGCATAATTGACCCATTAGTTCAGTTGGTTGGAATTATACGGATTGGACAATCCATATGGACCTTACAGATTGACGAATTCGTAAGGTCCTTGCGAATTGCGAATCCATATGTACACAAAGCCTGTAATAACGCGAGGGTATTTATGGAAAAACACTGTGCATTCTGGGTGTATTAGATATTTGCATGGTGTATAAAGCTCATCCCTTAGATCAATGTCAATTTCCTCTTTGCAGTTGCCTTTTTACTCCCTTTTACTTTGAACACTCCATATTCGCATTTTTATCCTTATTTTGAAAAATAACTTTCAATTTTTTTAATATATTTCAAAAATTAGTTTTTGAAAGTATGGTTGTATTAGAAAATAAACCCCTTGTTTGGTAGGTGAGAAATTAGGGGAAAAGGTGGATGGAAAAAAGGTGGTGTTTGTAGAAGGAAAAACAAGTTGGAAATAATTTTTAAAATTGAGAAATAAGGTTACATAGCTATAGGAAGTACTCGTGCTTATTAGGAAAAACCTAAGTTCCAAATTGATTAAAAATATTGTCTGAATATTGTATATAAGTGGGAAATAATTCTCATTCTATAAGATAATTTTTGGAATTAAATTTGGTTCAACCTCAAATTCTAAAGGGGAGCAAGAAATGACAACCCTCTCAAAAACTGACAAATTTGAATGAAAAGAGGCTTAATGGGCGAGTAACTTCGGGTATCGGGTTAAATAAAAGAAGAAAAAATTGATTTGTGTGGATAATTTTGGGTGGGTGCGGATCGTACAAATAAATAATTCTGTCTAAACATTCGCCCAACTGAAAAAGGAAGCAAATAAAATAAAATTGACTTTTCATTGAGTACAATTGTATGTTGATTAGTTCAAAGATTACTAAGAGTACCTTTAATGGTAGATCCTAAATTGGGATCTTAGATCACTTTTTGGTGGACCTCATAGTGCCACATAGGATTGAAGATCTCTTAAGATATGTGATATTTTTTCCTTTAGTGATAGAATCCAAATTGAGATCTTAGATAATTTTAGTGAGTCCTACATGAATTCAACTTTTAAATATTTAAAATTTAATTTAATTAAATGAAGTAATTAATTTTAATTAATAAAACATGAAAAAATATCAATATTAATAAAGCATGTAATTAATTTTATTTTATTTGTTTTTTTTTGTCCTATCACATAAAAAATCATTTTTTTTAACTCTGTGCAAATCTTCAGAAATTTTTAGGAAAATACCGGATTTTCACGTGGAGATCTTCATTTTCTCTTTAATGACAAATATAAAAAAAGATAGATCTTCAACTTAAAATTCCTCCTCAAAATCCAATATTAAAGTTACTATAAAGCTTCAGACTACATGCTTAGAACTTTTCTCTCTCATGAGGGTTGTACACCCTAAATACAAAGAGAGAGAAGAACCTTCTTAAATGTTAAAACCTATTCAACTTCCCTCTCAAACCAACGTGTCTTAACTTTCTTCTTGCCTCAACTTTCTTCTTCACAAACCAACTCCATTAATTAAAAGAACAGAACTATACCTTCTCAACCCCCAAATGTTTGAGTGTTTGCTATAGTACAGATAGAGAGAAAAGAAACAATCGAATAGGAGAGGCTCCAATAAGAATCCATGTTTCTAGACTCATCGCACATGAACAACGCAACATCTCCACTTATAAATCTGGGAAAACAAAAATAAACAAAAGGCTTATTCTTTTCTCTCCGATGCACCGAGTCCCCCAACCTCTTGCATTCTCCAAAGCCTTCGACGCCCAGAAACCCACATATACCCATTTGAATAACTCGTCTTCCATCAACCTGCCACCCGACTTAAGTGAGGATGCAAGCGGAGTCTCACGATTTGCATGTACAATAAAATCTTTAGTCACACTACGAACGTACAATAAGATCTTTATTCACATTTCCTTCAAAAAAAAAAATCATTACTCACATTATGATTTTACGCGTAAAGATTTAATTGTACATGAGATTCGTTGCTACATATATATGTTCTTCGAAATCATAATTTTTTATTTCTTCATTTTGTTTTGCAATACAATTAATTAATTACAATTGAAATCATCTTATTATCTTTTGATTTTGATTTTTTCCTTTCTGCGTATAAAAAGGTAATCAACCAAATTTTGATGCAGCAATCTTCAAGGAGCAGCTCTCTTGTGGCATCAGTATATGCCTTCGCGATGATAATGGGATTTTTGTCAAAGCCCTTACGATATCTTCACCTGGCATCCCTCTTCTAGCAGAGGCCGAGGCTTTTGGTCTCCAACAAAGTCTCGTATGGGTACATCAGTTGGCTTCACAATTTTTTTATCATTGAAACTGACTGTAAAATAATAACAGATCACCTAACATCTGATAGGACAAGTCTCTCGGATTTTCACATTATCCTAGCACATTGTAAGCAATATCTTTTGTTTATAAATAACTCAAGGGTGAGTTTAATAAATAGGCAAACTAATCTTGTGACTCATAAACTAGTCAGAGTATCAAAGTTTTGTGCTGACATCCATGATTATGATTGTAATCTTAATTTTGTTTACAATATTATTCTTAATGAAATGAAATAATTTTGTTTCTTGTAAAAAAAAAACTTTATACTATGATTGTGTTTTATTTAAATTTAAATTTTATTCACGGGAGATTTCTGAGATGGAGTTTCATACTTTTCGAAGAGCAATTAATAACTGTGTTTGTTTGATTGTAATTGATAAAAGGAAGCCAATTGTTCACGTATTCAGAATTATAACGGGAAGACATCAAATTCCTTACTTGCATTGTCATTGTCCGTGAGAAAGAGGCTAACGGCGTAGAGGCGTAACGGATCCATCAAAAGTGATGTGTAAAAAATATAGATAATTTTTATTTTAATTCATATGTCAAGTTTGAGACATAATTACCAAAGTGAGATACGTGATTTGCATCCCATAAATCAATGCTCAGCGGCATTTTTTTTTGTTGACTGTCGGCATTTTTTTTATAACATTTTGTTTTATTTTTTATATAAAATACACAGTTTAATGGTATAAAACTACTTTGGCAGTTATATATCATTTTGACGGAGTGCGCTATTATTTTTCTGTAATTTATCATGTAATTAAAATTAAAATATATTTTTTTTACTCGTGTCTTTCGAAAGGAGAACAATGCTGCATGCAGATGTGAGAAAACAGAATTTATTTTCTAGTTTTTAAAACTGTTGTTTATATTTCAATCTTTAATTAGAGTGTGTTTGTTTCGGGACTAAGAACTCATTCTCGAAAATATGAACTTGAAAATGTAGTATTCTTTTATTTGGAGTTTTAAAAAAGATGTTTCTAAGTATATATGCTCATTTCCGAGAAAGTAATTACAACATGATTTACTTCTTTTTCATTCCCATGGTGAGGGATGGATAACTTGTTGTGTTCTCATGAAAATGTAGGAAGTTATTTTTTAACCCACTTATAACTTTCATTTTAACTCTTTTATTTTATTTTAATTATTTAAAATTACAAAAATATTCTTAGGATTATTTTAAAATTAACTTCGTTTTAGGTACACCCGTTTTAGTTACCCTTAAATTCATTGAGTCCTTACAAATATACCATACATCTTCTGCATAGGATTATTTCCCCATTCCCTCGAGGCTACTACTGCTCAACAGCCCATTCCTGTCGGAGGCCACCACGAGACCAATATATGTGTATTATCTTTATTTCATTTATTTTCTCAAAAGCTTAAAAGCTTGTGAAATGGAAGAATTAAGAAATGGAGAGAATCTGTTCCCAAATATATATCAGGAGGAAACCATAAACATGATTCATATCCACATTGAGTTTGTAAAAGCTCATAAAAAGGAAAACCATTTGGGGAAAGAAACGGGAGTAGAAATAGCCTTTTCCTACTCCTTTACATAATTTGTAAAGAAAAGTTTTAGAGGTACTTACATTGATTGTATAAAGTCCATTGTCACTTTAAGTATTCAAACTAAGAAAAATAAAAAAAAAGATAGATATAATTGCTTGAGAGGCTACAACCCTTGATATTCTTAGATCTAAAATTCGATTCCAAAATAGTCCAACCTTTGTTGCCATCATAGTTTTAGAAGTCGGACAAAACTGACCGATCAAAATAATGGTATTGATAAAAATTATTACGGAAAGTATAATTTACAAGAATGTAATAATGATAATGATAATGATAATAATTTATTATATTTCCTTAAATACTAAAATAGTGAATAACGATGATGACAATTATATCTTGTTATTAAAAAATGTGTTGATTCAGATTATTGATAATATTAATGTATAGTATAATTTATAGCTATAACATATTAATAAGAGAATCTCAGTTGATTGATTAAAATGTGAGAGTTATTATAAATTCTCTCACAGTGTTTTATTATTTTCACAAATAAACAAAAAATTATAACATACTCAAATTAAGGTAATTAACAAAATTTATGATTTAAATATTCAAACTATCAATTAAAACATTAAATATAGATTGATTTTACATATTGCAGTGACATAAATATATATATTTTTATTCAAATAAATTCAAATATAATACAAATGTATATTCTAATTCAAATTTAAAATGGAATCAAATTTAAAAATCTCATATATATATATATATAGAGAGAGAGAGAAAGAAAGAGAGAGCACATAAACAACAAATTACCTTTTAGACATTTAATATATAATTGCTATAAACCCAACAATAAATTTATGGGATTTTCCGATTTTATTTTAATCATTTTATCATTAAATTGTTTAAATTATTTTTAATTATCAACCTTCTAATATCACGTCTCACCAGTAAATTGATTTGATTTAAGTAATATTGTAAATAATTTTAATATCACAACCAATAATTTGTAAAATAGTTCAAGCGAATATTTGATTTGATATATTAGTTGAAATGCTTAAACTTAATACATGTGTTTGTCACAAGATATTAATTCATTACTTTGTTTATATTATCTTTCTTATTAGATCAAATTATAATTTAAGTCATCCATCCACAAAATATCAAAACTAAATTATAAACTTTATGTAAACAAAACAATAAATTAAAAAGTGATTTATAACGTAAGGTTATATTGCTTTTTATAAATTTTAATATAATTTTATCAAAATATGATATTTAAAGTTTACTTTATACTTTTTTTTACAGTTTAAACATTTTTAGATAACTTATAAAACCTTAAAGGTAAATTAAATAAAATAATAATTCTATTATAATCAAACAACTTTACTCAATTTTTGTTATCACAAATCATGTGCCAATCACTCAATTGTTGTTTATTATTTCAAATACATTTTTTTTATTTGATACATTTTTTTATTCTGAAAATATATTTTTAAAATTTTAACAACTTTAATTAAGTATTCTAATTAATATAGTCTTGTTTAAAAAATTAAATAAACATTGATTTGAATCACTTTACAAATTATTAGTTATATTATTAATACTTAAACCAATAAAAAATAAATTAAGCTACATGATACCTATAATATATTCAAATGATTCTATTAATTTTTATCATTATTTCTAATAAATTAATCTTACTGATTATAATATTTTGTATATATGATAACTTTAAGATACTAAAATAATTAATTTAATTTAAAAATATGCTATAAAGCAAGGTTTTACCACATGGACATATGTTATTTTTTTTAGATTAATCATTGACAAAATCACTAAACATTTTGCACCAATAATACAGTTGCCAAAAAAAGATAAAAAATGAACCAAATCAAAAATTTTAAAAGAAAGTCAAAAAGGAGCATGCAAGACCTCAACAAAGTAAAGATAATCCTACTTTGGACAATACCCCCTAATGATAACAATATTTTTGGAACATGAGTGTATAAAAATATATTTAAATATTTATTGACACATCTACTAACACACATTTATTAAAATTTAAATTAAATAATTAATAAAATTTTAAAATAATGCAAAATTTATTCAAATAAATTATAAAATATTAATTTAATACCTGTGCAAGACATGACAAACTAAGTTACTTTAAATGTTAATTGATAAAAATATGTTCAAATATTAAAGAATATTTGAAGGTTCAATAAGAACAGTCACTCATTTGGAATACATTTTTAGTTCAAATCAATTTTTTCCTTATTTATTGAATTAAATAAGATTTTTTTATATTTTAAATTAACTTATTTGATTAATGTTCAAATTTCTTAAATTAAATATATTAAAAATTTATTAATATAAAATATAGAAAATATATTAAATATAAAATAAAATTTATATGGCACATTTTTTTATGAAGTACAAAACTCTATAAAAAACACAAACTTGATGCATGTATAAAAAAATATAGTATGCATCATACATATTTTTGGTGTGATTGTTATAACATTTAAACATTTTATTGTATATTAATATTGTTAACTAGTGTGTGTATTGAAACACCACAAATCACACTAGAAGGAAAGTTAAATAGTGTATTAGTTAAAATATAAAATCTTTACGAAATGGAAGATATTATAATAAACAAGTTTGTAAAGCCCTTGTCCATTGATAAAAAGTGGATTGACGTCCAGTGAGTTGGAAAACTTGTCTTTTAGTGAAAAACCTTGTGTGCAAAGTGTGACAGTAATGGACAATAAAATACTGTAATAAGCTAATAAAGAATAGTAAAAATACTTTGTTTTATATTGATTCACTCATCCTAAGCTACATCTAGTTTTCCCTTTCCAACCAGTAAAATGTTTCACTAATCGACTTTGATTACAACAAGTATTTTTCCCTACAACTTCTAGCTTACAAATATTCTCAAGGCCGTTCTTGGCACACCCCTTAGACTCCCCCTAAATCTAAGAACATCCAAGTTTTATTTTGTCACTAAGTCACTCCTCGCTTTTAAAAACAAAGGTTTGATGTAGAATCATAGATTCTTTACAACACTCAAAGAGTGGATTTACAATAAGATTCTTATCTCTAACTGATACTTTGTATGCACAAAGGATGAACTATCTTAGGCTCAATGTGTTTCTCAACAGTTGTTCTTCTTTTCTCTCGTTTTTTAATTCAAGTCTCTTTGTCTATCTATGTACGTTTGTCAAAATTCGTCAATATTTGATGTTGTATTTATAGGTAGGGAGACACTTGTAATTCTGGATAGTATCTTGGAAATTAAATTTTATGACCATTGTGCAGATTGATCCTTGTTTCCTAAATTAAGCAGATACTACGTGTTTCTTGTCTGATAGGATAAAAACTTTCCATTTGTATCATTTATAACTTAATATGACCACTAATCATATAAAAGGAAACAAAGGATAATTTTGTAGATATGTTATTTTTTAAAACAGAATAATATAGAATGGAATAAAGAGATAATTCAAATAAATTTTTATTCCACTCGCTGTTTGGATGAATTGGATGAGTGCTTCATGCTTTCAGTAGATGAGTTATCCTTTTGTTGATAGGTCTCTTCTAGTATTGTTTCTAGTCATCAAACATGTTAACTTACATGCAACATAGTGGTTAACATAAATTTTTTATCTTTGTTTTCATCAAAATCGTAAGGGATGTCTGGGTTAACCAATTATGGATCGTTCAGTGTCTAAAAATCTCTCCTTTTTGATGATGACAAACAATATAAATTTTGAGCAATGAATATAACAAGTATATATTAGAATAATGGTAGTATGAATGAAAACATATTAGAATGCTATGTATGATAGCTTTCAGCTCCCCCTAAGTCTAATATGTATGTGCATGAGTGGATGCAGTTCTAGACATAAATATATCTTCCAAAACACCTTATTTTATTGATTTGACTAGTGTTTACATAAAAATATTCATAAACTTCTCCCCCTTTTGTCATTAGCAAAAATACAGTGGGTTTGAAGGTGAAAGAAGTGATGAAGGACATCACTATGGACCTTGAGTGGGGGGTGGTGGTGGTTGGGTTGGTGGTGATGGATTATTAGAGTGAGTAGGTGGCAGAAGTGTTTCGGAAATGAATTTTTGTGATGGAGGATCAAGGATAAGTGTTTGGGAACCAGGGGTTGGAAGGGTGGGTGGAACACTTACTAGTGGTGGAGGTTAGTTAGGTGGAATGGGAGTTGGTGTTGCCTCATTATCAGTCGAACTAGAGCCGTTAGAGGATGAGATTTTGATAGGTTCTTCTTTTCGCTTCTTTGGGATGATTAGAGGGCCTTGGTCCTCTATTTCACTCATATCCCTCAGTCTTTTTGTTGCTTGCTCAATGATTTTCCTTTGGATCTTCTTGAGTGGAGTAGTCTATGGACAAGTCCTATGGGATTGGACTGGATGTGAGGGTCTGGACTCCTCATGTGTTTTCTTGACCCATTGCTGCTTGGACACAATTTCTTCTTCTTCTTCTTCTTGCTGCTGGGCTTTCTTCCTAGTCTAGACCTTCCCTTGTTTCTCTCTAAGGATCCTTTGCACCTTTTTATCAAGTCCAAAGGTCTCCAAAGCTTTATCTTCATCAGCCACAGTTCTGGCTAGCTTCTTCTACCTCCTCTATTGAATATCATCTTGATCAACTAGAGGAATGGGCTTGTTTCTTCTAGTATCAACCTTCATTGCCTTCAGGTTGAAAACACTAAAGTGTAACTGTTTGGCAACAAAGGTCCCTTTGCTAATGATGGAGTGTTTGGAGTTCTCATCTAGTCTTTCAAAGACATGGAATACCTGGTTCTCAGATAGGAGTTTGTTGATGAGGGAGGCATAGTGGATGTCATCCAATCCTCCTAAGGTCCTCATGTTCCTTAGTATGTTGATATAGATCGTGTGTGGAAGGTCGAATGGAATCTTGTCCATCAGATGGAAAAGCACAAGTTTGTGTATGTTAGACATAGATTCTTTTGAACCAACTTTGTGCATGAAAATCTTCTGAGTGATACTAGACCATATTTTGGCCATGTCACATAAAGGGTTGTACTGACGTTTCTTCTTCCTATCTTCCTCCTTGATGTTTTTCCCATAGAGAGCTTTTGGGATGTCGCTCTCATAGGTCTTTGATATGCTTCTAGCATATATTAGTTTTTAGGATCAATAGATTAGTAAATTGTTCAATAATTAGTAATATAGATTAGGATTAGTTAAGTTTATTACTTAATTTCATATTACTTTAATTTCTTATTTGTTTTGTTAATTAGGAACCATCAAGAGAGGAAAAGAAGCAAAAAGAGCAACCTAGAGCTCTCGACCAAGCCGCGCAGATCGCGTCATGCACCACGCTATCAGCGCCAAGGTGTCAGGAAAACTTTTCAATTCGAACATCCCACGCGTCCCACGTGAGTAGCGCCAGACCTCAAATTCAGCCAGTAAACTCGAACAGCCCACGCGATTAGTTTGGGATTCCGTGTGATCAGTGCCACAGTTAAGCTGCTTCCTTAATTAGGTGATTATGCACTGATTTAAATTTGGGAAAAGGGCTTTCTTACCCTAATTAAGTGAGAAACGTGTGGAAAACAATAAAAGGGGCTTCTGAACAGAAAGAAAGGGACTTTTTGCAGAAGAAGACATTGAAGAAACCTTGGAGAAGATTGGATTCATTAGAGAAAAACTGCAGAATAGCAACTCTGTTTGTAATTTCTTATCTTCCTCTGCTAATTATTCTCTAGGAACATGCTAGTTGTAAGATTTATGTCAGTTCTGAGTATGCTTGGCTAATTTCTTGTATTGTGGTTAGAGCAAGAACCTATGTGAACTCTTCTATGTCTTGATTGGTTTTAATGAGAATTATCATAATTGCTTTGTTTTATTCTGTTCTTCATTGTGTTGTTCTTAATTGGGACTGACCATTCTGTTAAGAAGTTTAGGATTAGGATTCATAATAGGGATATTGGGATTCTAGTTTCTGAAATGAGTAAAACAACAATTTATCCATTACCTAGGGATAGGAATGTGTAGTTGCAGCAATTTCAGGATGTATTTGCTAAATGCTTGGGTTAAGAGGGAATCACTAAGGGATTAGGATTTCTAATTTTACTAAAGGGTTAAATTGCTAAGGGATTAGGATTTAGCTAATTGTGTGAAAATACATCAGCTGAGCAATTAGAAATAATTCAAGTTAATAATCAATTTAAATATAGAAGGTAGGGATCAAAGGGGAATCCGCTTTAACCACAATTGTTTCTCATCACTGCATCAAAATCAATTTAAATTTAGTTTGCGTTCTCGTTAATTTTCTGTGATTTAATTTAAGTTACGTAATCATACAAATGCAACCAATTCTCTCAATTTATTATTTGTCTTCCAATTTCTAAGACGTTAAGTTACAATAAAATTTCATTCAATCCCTGTGGAGACGATACTTTACTTACTCACTTTATTATTTGAAACGAACGGTACACTTACCGATTTCACAACAGTCTTTTCCCAGTCTTCCTAGTATGTGCTTCCTTCTTTAATGCACCCAGTGACTTGTGCGATGGTGTCCATGGACAACACAACCTCTTTTCCAAGAACCTTGGACACAATGGTCTTTTAGTCTTTTAGTTGAGCATTCCTCCAGAACATTCTGATTAGTTCTGGGCATATCATCTGAGGGTCATTGAAGTAACCGCGGATTCCACAGAGAAGCAAAGTACATTGTATGTTAAGGTCAAGACCTTCCAGCTGATGTTGAAGTAGTCTTGGTGTAAACAATAGGTTTTCCATCAATGTGAATGGTGGTAATGTCAATGGTTATAATGGTGGTGGCAAGAGTAGTGTTTTTGTTGGTGTTTGACATGGTGAGTGGAGAAGAAGGATTAAGGCGTCTTAAGAGTTTTTCTTGTGAGAGTTTTGAGATTTCTTATAAAAAGTATGAAGATAGACATTTGTCCTGATTTCTTAGAGTTTATAAAGGGAATATGAGCGGTTTTCTCTAGGCTTTTAAAAAGTATTTAATGTGGTCCTTTACTTAAGGATAGCTTAACAATCAAAATGCTACGTTCTAATAAGATATAGACTTTTCAAAATATTTCTTGTCCACTCATAGTCGTCTAGTCATGCATGTATGTATGGCCATTGGTCAATGTGTCCTTTGGATGTGGAATATGATTTGTGAGACATTTAGACATTAATCATTCCTTTACTAAGAACATTTCTAGTTGATCTCTTAACATAATTAACCTTTCTTCAGTGAGGGGCTTTGTAAAAATGTTAGCATGTTAACTATTAGTGGGTATAAACTATAGTTCCACTATTCCCTTCTGAACATGGTCTTTTAGAAAGTTGTTTTTAATTTCTATATGCTTGGCTTGTGAATGCAAAGTAGGGTTTTTAGAGATACTTATTGCAACTTTATATATTATCACAGTAGATAGGGATGTTTTCTTCATATATATTGTAGTCTTCCAGTTGATTCTTTATGGATATTAGTTGAGTGTAGTGGCTTGCTGCTGATATGTATTATGCTTTTGCAGTGGATAATGCTATTGGTCCTTGCTTTTTTATTGATCTAAGTTACTAGGTTTCCACCAATGATGTGGTAGCATTTGCTAGTGCTTCTTTTTCGATTTTGTCACCAGCATAGTCAGCATCACAGTAACTAATCAACCTGAATTCCTTGTTATACTTAAAGTAAAGACCAAGATTAGAAGTTCCAATTAAATATCTAAATATCCTTCCAATAGTATGCCCAATCTGGATGAAGTTAGATATAGTAGGGATCCAATCATAACTTTGTATTGAGAGTTATCCACTTTACTAGATTCCTCGTCCAGTTCAAGACATGTCATTGGATGCATATGAGTCTTCATTTCTTTTGTGTCTTCCAACTTGAACTTCTTGATAAGTTCTTTGACATACTTGGTTTGATAGATATATTTTCCATTGTTGGTATATTTTATCTGTAGTCCTAAGAAGAACTTCAGTTCACCTATCATACTCATTTCAAATTTAGCATGCATTAACTTAGAGAAATCCTCACAAAGAGGCTTGTCAGTGGCACCAAATATAATGTCGTCCACATAAATTTGAACTAATATAAATTGGGAGTCATAGTTTTTGCAGAATAGGGTTGTATCCACTTTTCCTCTTTTAAAATCGTTGTTTACAAGAAATGAACTAAGACGTTCATACCAAGCTCTTGGAGCTTACTTAAGTCCATACAATGCTTTATAGAGTTTGAAAACATGGTTTGGAAAGTGGTACTCTCAAACCTAGGTGGTTGTTCTACATATGCTTCTTCTTGTATTACTCCATTGAGAAATCCATTTTTACATCCATTTGATATAGTCTCATTTTTGTATGAGCTACAAATGAACCAAAAATATGTATTGCCTCTAGATGAGCAACAAGAGCAAAGGTTTTTGTATAGTCTATACCTTCTTATTGTGAGTAGCCTTTGGTAACTAATCTTGCCTTATTTCTCACAACCTTACCTGCCTTTTCCAACTTGTTTCCCAATACCTACTTATCACTTACTATTTTCTTTCCTTGGGGTAGTTCTACAAGCTTCCAGATGTCATTCTTTTGGAATTGTTCAAGTTTCTTTTGCATGGCTTTTACCCAATTCTCATCTTCCATAGCATCATCAATGTGTTTGGGTTCCACTTTTGAAATGAGAGCTGTGTAGCCTTGTTTTCTAAAAGATTCTTTTGTTTGGACTTTGATTGATGGATCTCCACTTATTTGACTCTTTGGATGGTTCTTCCTAAGGATTCCTCCGGTTGGTTCTCTTTCTTCTTGAGGTTGTTCTGTTGCCTGATTGGACAGGTTTGGTTCTAAAGGTTATTCTGTTAGTTGTCCAATACCTTCATCCAATCTTATATTTGCAAAAAATTCATCAAGCTCTGATATTTTTGTATCAGGTTTTGTGTCATTAAATCTTACATGAATAACTTCTTCCACAACTTAGGTTATAGAGTTGTAAACCCTTTATGCCTTAGATGATTTAGAGTACCTAAGTAATGTTTCATTATCACACTTAGAGTCAAACTTTCCCAAGTTGTCCTTAGTGTTAAGAATAAAGCATTGGCATTCAAAGGGATGAAAGTATGAAATGTTGGGTTTTCGTCCTTTCCATAGTTCATAAGGAGTCATTTTTAGAATAGGTTTTATATAAATACTGTTTCATAAATGATAGGCAATATTCACTACTTAGCCCAAAAATGTTTAGGTATAAAGTTGTCATTGAGCATGGTCTTGACCATTTCTTGCAATGTGTTGGATATAGGGGGAGCAGGAAGAAGATGAAGCTAAAGAAGAAGCTTGTGCCTTAGAAGAAAGATTTTAGCTTTTCACATGCCAAGGAAATTGTAATTTGGTTAAGTGTATGAGAGGCTAATCTTATGATCCTTGCATTGCATGAACATGATTATTAACATGCATACATGATTTCATTAAAACATTAAAGCTATTCAAGTTTTCAAAAGAAACTAATTTCTCATGGTTAAAGTTTTTGGAAAAATGAAATCTCACTACTTTAATCGATTACACAATGATTTAATCAATTACAGGCTTCTATTTGAATTTTGGAAGAACCATGAAGAACATTTTAATCGATTACAGGATACTCGTAATCGATTACATAGCACAAAATGAAAATCATGTTTCTCTATCTTAATCGATTACCATGATATCCTAATCGATTACTTAAGTTCATTGTTAAATATGCATGACTGCTTCAATCGATTACCAAAATATGTAATCGATTACATAAGCTTGTTTTACAACTAAACCTGTTTGCTTTAATCTATTACGACTCAGATTAATTGATTAATTTGCTCGTTACAGTTCCCAGATTGGGTTAAGAACATTTTAATCTATTATTCGACAATTTAATCGATTACATATGATAATTTAATCGATTACATTCTGTCATAAAAATTAGTTATAAATAGATTGAAGGCTTGCCTGAAAAAACAACTTACAGACTTTAATTTTTCTGAGCATATGCAAGCCTTCTCAAAGTTAGAAAGGATTTTCTAAGTTAGCAAAGTTCTTGTCCCACTTTTTAATCTTCATGGTGTGTTGAAAGATTTCTTAGGGAAGATTTTCAAAGAAGTTTTGTATTTGATTTTTGCATTTAAACTCTGATTGGTAAACCATATTAATTCATATTCATTGGATCATCAAGTTGTCTCTCTCCATTATCTTTGTTGTAAATTCATTTTTGTATTATTGGTAGTTTGAAACTATTGTAAAGGGTTCTTTATGAAAATACAACGAACACTCTTCAAATAAACCAAGAGGGGGGGGGTGAATTGGTTTAAAATAGGTCTTTAAAAATTTTCTTGAAACAATTTGCAGAATTTGAAGTTTGGATTGTATCACATAAACCTTTTTCAAACCAGAACTTTTTCTTTCAACCAAGATCAACATTGTTATGCATGTAATGACAAAAACTTTGTCTTGTTGATTATATCTTGATTACCCAAACACAAGCAATGAGAGATAAACATAATTTGAATAAGAGACACAACAATTTATACTGGTTCTCCTCACAAACTTGGAGGCTACATCCAGTGTCTTCCAACCAACACTAGGTTAGAGTTTTCACTAAATCAAAATATTCTTTACAAGCAATTTACAAGTGATTATCTTTATCAACACTAGATAAAGAATCTGAATTCTAAAACCCTATTAGAAAACAAATCACAAAGATCCTGAGAACCCTACTCAGATCTTTCACCTAGAGAACCCTATTCTAGAAAGCTTGATAGAATCAAATTGACTTATCACAACACAACAAAAATATTAGAACATCTAAAAAGAGAGTTTCAAGATAAACACAACCCGTGATCCTTCATGTATGAATGAATGAAATGAATTGAGATTACCATACAATCCAGGTTGTAAGAAATCAAATGCTCATAATCACTATCTTGAAAAACTTCCTTTATTTAACACATCTTCACAAAAAACTCATAAATCTTGATCTTTACAAGATGGGTTTCTCACTCAGAAATCAGTCTCTTGAACTCTTAGATAGCTTTGTGTCTTTTGGGTAAGTCACTCATGTATTTTAAATGATTCGTTCAATCTCTATTTATAGAAAACAGAATCACCAAGCTTTATATAAAACTAATTTAACTGACAATAATCGATTAATCCGTTGGTGTAATCGATTATTTTGCCATATGTAATCGATTATAATAACTAAATAATTGATTAAATTGTTCCTTAACTTTTTGGAAAATGTTTATGAACAGGATAATCGATTAATACACAGTGTAATCGATTAAAGCAGTCTATGTGTATTTGAAACAATGCATAATAATCGATTACGTAATACTGGTAATCGATTAAATCAGTGAAGCTTAAAATATGAGATAGCCTGTGTAATCGATTACAAAGAATAGTAATCAATTATAGTAGTCAAGAATGATTTTCATATAACACTATGTAATCGATTACAAGAAGCCTGTAATCGATTAAACTGTTCTTCAAGGCTTTTCCATGTTTAAAACAAAGACATTTAATCCATTAAAATACTATGTAATCGATTAAAGCAGTAAGTTTCCATTTTTCTAAAACCTTAGCCATGAGAACTTGAATTCATGTAAAATCATTTGAGCAGCTTTAGTTCATTAAACAAAAACATGTATGCATGAGGATGAGAATGCAAATGCAATGAAAGATCACAAGATTATGCACTTGAGCCACTTAGACAAATTACAAATGCCTTCAAACATGATTGGACATGTAAAAAGCAAAAACTTCAAGCCATCCTTGCTTCAATCTTCTTGCAGCTTCCTTAAATCCAACACTTTAAGCTTTTTCTAGAGTGGGTTTCTCTAGAGGGAAGAGTAGAGAAGGGTTCTCTATGTCTTGATCATTAGGAATCTAATAGGGTTTTAGATTTATGTTCTTTATCTAGAGTTGATAAAGAGTGGTTGTTGTAAAGCTTGTAAGAATTGAAATTTTATAATAGTGGAACTCTAATCTAGTGTTTATTAGAAGAACTGGATGTAGCTTCTCTTGAGAAGTGAACCAGTATAAATTCTTGTGTTGATTTTCTATTCCTTAAATTCTTCTTATTATCTTGATCATTAGTTCTTGGTGTTATTTTCATTACTCAACAAGTTATGTTTTGAAGCAATTATTTTCTTGGGCTGAGTGGTTTGATTGATTTGAAGCATTCTTGGTTTAATTGTTATTAAGATCCTATAACTCTGATTTTTTAAATAATTTTAAAAGACCAAGTTTAAACCAATTCACCCCCTCTTGGTTATTGTGGGTATTCCTATTGTTTTCACAATGTTCTCTTCTTTCTCTCAACATCACCATTTTTTTGAGGTGTTTTAGCAGTGGAGAAATTATGAAGAATTCCATTTTCTTCATAGAATAGATGAAAGCTCTCATTTTCAAACTCTTCACCATGAGCACTTTTGATTGAAGTAATGCATACTCCTTTTCATTGTGAATTATTTTATAGAATTTAAAGAATACCTCAAAGGACTCATTCTTGTGAGCAAGGAACATAAAGAGTACTCATATGCTCCATTTGTAGTTTTGTAGCGTCCTATAGGTCCTGCACAATGCAAATAGGTCAAGTAAGCACAAAGTCCGAAAATAAGCAACAATTATCAATTAAGCCCAATTATTTGCCTAAAACCAAAACTGAATTAAAGTGAGAAAATAATAGTCAAAGGAAAGTCAAATAAGCTAAGAAGAATAGGAAAAAAATAAACTAAAAATGCTCTATCATTTCCTCATCGGACGATGTGTTGTCTAGTTCTTCCCATGTGTTTGTTAGTACTTCCTTGTCCTTTGGTTTGAAGTACCTTTTCTTGTGAGAGTCTTATCAAGGTCTGGACATTCTGACTTGAAGTGTTCTTGTAAGGACCCTCCCTGTGGCGCGGCTGGCGCCAGATCCCACGCGGA
>QARZ01000598.1:232040-262476 GCA_013407115.1 Glycine latifolia | reverse complement strand
TAGCGCGCTTATGATATTGTTAATGATAACACGTCCGGGGTGTTACAGTTCTGATTTCTTACAATCATAGTATATGATGGCTTCTGTCCTTGTCCTTTCTTTCTCTATATGGTTTCTTTGATCCCTTGTAGTATGATCCACTTATTTTCTTCTACATGTTCATTATCTTCCTTGAAATAAAGGCTAACTGATAATCTTCGTCTGAGCTTTCATCTTTGGACTCATCATCATAAGATGTATCAGTTTTGATAGCTTTGGATGAGCTTCTGGACGCAAGTCTGGATGAGGATTCTTTACATGTTGGAAAGGCTTTGGCTTTTTATATAGCCAAAAATTTTCTCTTTTTAAAACCTTCATCTTGTTGAAGATCTTGCTCGTGAACCTCTGAGGTTCCAATTAGTTCTTCAATGGATATGAAGTCCAAGTTCTTTATAGTTCTCAATGTTGTCACCTGTGGTCTCCACTTTTTGGACAAACTTCTTAGAATTTTGTCCATGTTATCATAATTATCAAAAGTTATGTTAAGACAACGTAGTTCATTTAAAATTGTTTGGAAGCGTCTAAACATTGTTTGTATATCTTCATTGTTTTGTGATAGTAATGGACAATGAAATGCTATAATAAGCTAATGAAGAACAATAAAAATACTTTGTTTTATACTTGTTCACTCAACCGAGCTATGTCTAGTTCTCCTTTATCAATCAGTAAAGTGTTCTACTAATCAACTTTGATTACAACAAGTATTCTTCCGTGCTACTTCTGTCTTACAAGCATTCTTAAGGCCACTCCTGGCACACCCTAAGACTTCTAAATCGAAGAACACCCAAATATTATTTTGTCACTAAGCCACTCCTAGCTTTCACAAACAAATGTTTGATATAGAATCAAAGAATATTTACAACACTCAGAGAGTGGATTTAGAATAAGGTTCTTATCTCTCACTGATACTTTGTATACACAAAGGATGGACTATCTTAGGTTTAGTGTGTTTCTCATCGGTTGTTCTTCTTCTCTCATTTCTTAATTCACAGCTTTTTGTCTTTCTATGTACATTCATCAAAATTCTTCAATATTTGATGTTGTATTTATAGGTAGGGAGACACTTATAATTTTTGAGAGTATCTTGGAAATTGAATATTATGACTGTTGTGCAGATTGATTCTTGTTTCCTGAATTAACCGGATACTACTTGTTCCTTGTATGATAGGATCATAACTTTTCATTTCTGTCATTGATAACTCAATATGACCGTTAATCAAAAACAAAGGATAATTTTGGATATATGTTCCTTTTTAAGACAAAATCATATAAAATGAAATAAATATATAATTCAAATAAATGCTTATTCCACTTTCTATTTGGATGCATTGGGTAAGTGCTTCATACTTCCAGTAGATGAGTTATCCATTTGTGGATGGTCTCTTTTGGTGTTGTTTCCAGTCTTCAAACCTATTGACTTACATGCAACATAGTGGTTAACATAAATCTATATTTTTGTTTTCATCAAAATCGTAAGGGATGTCTGAGTCATCCAGTGATGGACTGTCTAATGTCTGACATATGTGTGTATATATATATACTATATATTTTTATTAATTAAATATAATAGATAAATACATTAAAAAGTTATAATATATAAAAAATTATAAATTATAAATAAAATTAATACCCGTTCAAGGCATTAAGCTTGTTAGATTTTGAAATTATAGTAGTATTAATTTGTGATGTCATTATTTTTTTGGCTTTTATTAAGACGTGATATGATGTTTTCTTTTTTATTTATTAAAGATCGGGTCATGTGGTTGAATAAGTGGCTCAGTGGTTTGACCATTGTGCTTTGACTGGGCTGATTATCGCTTTAATTTTTAAAACTAGGCTTAAATGCAACTTTGGTCCCTCTATTTTACCCAATCCACAATTTTGATCCTTCTATTTTAAAATTGATAAATTTGGTCCTCCTATTTTAAAAATATGCAATTTTGGTCCTCTTATTTCAAAATACAAACATTTGGTTCCCATATTTTAGAAAATTCGTAGTTTTGGTTCCTGTAATTTAGAAAATCTACAATTTTGGTTTAATCTTTAATTTTGCTTATGTTTTATTTCTTATTTTTAATTAATTAAATCATTTCTTGATGAGACCTTAAATGAATATGTTAGTTTTAAGGCTCAATCGGACCAAAAGAAAAGAAATAAAACATAGACAAAATTTAGAATTTGACCAAAATTGTAGTTTTCCTAAGATAGGAGGACTAAATATCTCTATTTTAAAATGGAAGGACTATACTTATGTATTTTTTTTAAATAAGAGGATCATATGTCTCAATTTTTTTTTAACAAAAGACCGAAATTACAAATCAAATAAAATAGAGAACCATAATTGCATTTAAACGTTAAAACTATGGTTGTGATAAATGTTTGGACGAGGTCCAAGTCTGGTGGTGGTCTTCGCATGTGTCACCCATGATTTGAAATGCTCTTGTTGTTTCATAGGCTATCACTAGTTAATTTAAATAGAAAAATGTAAAAACTTCATTCATTGAAAATTTAACCCATGACATGTGACATCTTTAGCATCACAACTTACCATTACACCAATTTCATTCTTCATGAAATATATAACATATAATATAGATATATTTAAACATTATGTTAGTTATACCAGTGGAAGGATGTAGTTGTACTAACCTATTAGTTCGACCAATGACCCATCAATTCAATAACGTAACCAAAACGGTGACTGAACCGACTTTTAAATCATTGATTCTTAGTTCATATTTTCCCTTCATGACCAAACACTCAATAATTCACTTCTTATATAGGAAAAAAAGAGCTAAATGAGTGTTCATTTTTCACGTGGGACTTTGGTGATAAAGATGTAACATAAATCTCACTTTTAAGTCTATTCTTTTTTCAATGAGGGACTTTTAAGATAGAGGCAAAACAAAAATTGTGCTTATATGGTTTGAAAAGAAAAAAAATACTTATAGCCATCATTGTGTACAAAGTTCATTTATAGACACTTTATGAATTTAAACTAAAATCAAATGATATATTTACTTTGAGAGCTACAACTCTTGATATTCAATATTTTTCTCCACGTGAACATTTAATAAATAACTCCTTATATAGGAAAGAAGGGTTGAGAGGACTTTTTTTTTTTTTTTTTTTTTCCTGATGTGGGACTTTGTAGATAAAGGTGTAACATAATCTTTCACTTACTTCTCTTCATTTTCAATGTGGGACTTTGTAGATAGAAGTGAAACACAAATAATTTTATTTTCAATGTGAGATTTCCAAGATATTTAGTATTTCAAGGCTTCTTTTTGGTATTTTTATTTCAGTTTTTATAAAATTTAGTTAAAATCACATGCTTTGCATTTAGAGGTGGGTATATTCATTATACGAATTCCATTGATAGGTATACTTTGTGAATTTTAACTAAGAAATAAAATAATAGATAGATATACTTACTATGAATGTGACAAATCTTGATATCCTTATTTAATTTTATTTCTCCATGTATGAACACTTAGTAAATCACTCCTTATATAGGAAAAACAGGGGTTGGAAGAGTGTTTATTTTTCTATGTGAGGACTTTGAAGACACAGGTGAAAGATAAATCTCTCTTTTACTTATCTTCATTTTCAGTGTGGGACTTTGGAGATAAAGGTGAAACACAAATCTCCTTTTTTTTGTCTTTCTTTTTATTGTGGGACTTCCTAGGTATATTGTACTTCAAGGCTTATTTTTTGTTTTAAATGAAATTCAATTAAAAATAGGTGCTTACATGATTTAAAAAGGAAAAGGTTTTGAGGTAATTATATTTATTGTAATAGACTTTGTAAATTTAAACTAAAAAGTCAAAAAGTATACTTCCTTTGAATGCGACAGCACATCGTGTCCTTAATTAATCTTTATTGCTTGCTAGTTTATATGGATATCAAAAAATGAAAAAAATTTCAATAACAATCTATGGTCAACTTGGTTTACTATAAATTAGATTCAATCCATGCATCATGTGCTCCTCAGCACTTCTTCTACTTGAATTCAACCTCAATGTCATATCCAAGTCAAATGGATTCCTCTATTTTTTAATACTATGAAATTGAATAATTATGGTAGTTTCGTGGACAACTTAGGGACTTCGGGCTTTGGAGCGATTATTTGTGATGAAATCTATTTTTACCAAAATATGGAAGTGCCATGCTTGAGGATGGATGTGATCTAGATGGGTTCCAGACTCTAAACGTCAGATGATAAGTCAACCTTGTTAAGAAGGGGACCTGCAAAGCAAAAGAGAGGACTCTGACACTCAAGTAAGTACATCAATTATAAAGAAAGAAAAGCATATAGATGAGTGAGTATGATATATATGAGTGAATGTGGTCTGTTGAAGGAAATCGCAAGAATTTGGTAAGACTCATAAGTGGAGATGGCATACCACCAAGCTAGCTTCAATGCAAGCTGAACTTTGCAACTTGAAACAAGAAAATGAAAAACTTGTTTCAAGCTACAAAGCAAATGGTTGTGTGTGTGCCTCTTCTTTTGCAAAAGTAGATGAAAACAAAGTTTTACAAAAGGAATTTGATGATTTCAAAAAGAGCCATCTTGAAAAATGCATGACTTTACAAACAGAAAATTCCTACTTGGTAGATCTCTTGAAAAAGCTCTATTGAGGGAAATGTAGTTTAAACCAAATGTTAAGTGTGCAAAAGTATGCTTCTAATAAATCTAGATTCAAATGAATCGAAAAAGGTTTTCAAAAGCAAAACATACTAAAATGACTCATTTTGAAAAGAATCAAAATTTGTAACATGTCATTACTGCATGAAGAAAGGTCACACCTCACACAAGTGTTATGCTAGAAGGTTCTTTGTACCAAATGGAGAATGCATATGGGTTCTTAAGAAAGAGAAAAAATAGCTAACCCCTATGGACCCAACCTTAATTGGGTGCCTTTCTTTGCAACTTGATTTAATTGTTGCAGGTGTGTCTAAGAGCTAAAGCTTCAAATGGTACTTGGATAGTGGATGCTCTAGGCACATGACAGGTGATAAATCCATGCTTACTAATTTGATATTAAAGGAAGGAAGATTTTTCATCCATGGAGACAACAACAAAGGAAAAATAATTGGAGAAGACAATACTGGTGATAGCTTCAAAACCAAAATCAGAAATGTGCTTTATGTTGAAGGACTGAAGCATAATCTTCTTAGCATAAGCCAGCTTTGCGACAAAGGATTAAAAGTATCCTTTAACAATAATTGTTGCTTGATATGTGATGGAAAAACTAGTGAGGTAATCCATGTTAGGAAAAGAAAAGGAAACATTTACTTGCTTGCAATAGAACATGCATTCATTCATAACATAAACTGCATAGTGAGTAAAATTGATGAATCATGGCTTTGGCATAGAAGAGCAAGTCACATTAACATGCATCATATGAACAAGCTCATAAGGATGGACTTAGTAATTGGATTGCCTAAACTCAAGTTTGAAAAGGACAAACTTTGTGATGCTTGTCAAAAGGGGAAACAAACAAAAATCTCTTTTCAGAACAAAAACATTGTTTCCACCTCAAGACCTCTTGAATTACTTCACATGGATTTGTTTGGTCCTTCTAGAACTATGAGTTTGGGTGGCAATTACTATGGACTTGTCATAGTTAATGATTACTCAAGATTTACATGGACTTTGTTTTTGAAATCCAAGAGTGATGCTTTTAATCAGAAAATTAGCCAAGCTTTTACAAAATGAAAAGGACTGCAAGATAGTTTCAATAAGAAGTGATCATGGTGGTGAATTCCAAAAATGAACATTTTGAAATTTTCTGTGAAGAACACAGAATAAACCACAATTTTTTAGCTCCAAGAACACCTCAAAAAATGGTATTGTGGAAAGGAAAAAAAATGTCACTTAAAGAAGATGCAACAACTCTTCTTAATGAAACTAATTTGCCAAAATATTTTTGGGCTGATGCAGTGAGCACTGCTTGCTATACTCTAAATAGATTGCTCATAAGGCCCATTTTAAAGAAAACTCCTTATGAACTTTACAAAGGTGGAAAACCAAACATTTCACACCTTAGAGTTTTTGGTTGTAAATATTTTGTTTTAAACAACAGAAAAGAATTTCTTGGCAAATTTGATGCAAAAGCTGATGAAGCAATCTTCCTTGGATATTCAATGCAAAGTAAAACATATAGAGTTTTCAACAAAAGAATCTTATGCATGGAAGAATCTATACATGTTATTTGGAATGAATCTAACTCCTCAGAAGAGGAAAAAAGTTGTGAAAAGGATGCAAGACCATTGGAAGAAAATGTCACTACCAATGAAATTGATGAGAGGAGAAAGGATGAAACAAATGAAGAAGTTGATCCTTCAACTCCAACTCAAAGGCCAAAAGACTGGAGAACTACAAGAGATCTCTCCCTTGACAAAATTATTGGTGAAGTAACTAAGGGAGTATCCACTAGATCATCTCTCAGGAATTTATGTTGTGATATGGCCTTTGTATCTCAAATTGAACCTAAAAATATTGATCAAGCATTACTTGATGAACACTGGATGCTTACCATGCATGATGAACTAAACTAGTTCAAGAGAAATGAAGTATGAGAACTTGTTCCTAGACCTCCTTCTCATAAGCCAATAGGCACCAAGTGGGTTTTCAAAAACAAACCTGATGAAAGTGGCATCATAGTCAGAAACAAGGCCAGATTTGTTGCAAAGGGTTACAACCAAAAGGAAGGCATTGACTATGAAGAAACCTATGCTCCTGTTGCTAGGTTGGAAGCCATAAGATTGCTGCTTGCATTTGCATGTTATGGACTTCAATTATTTCAAATGGATGTAAAAAGTGCCTTTCTAAATGGTTACATAGAGGAGGAAATATATTGTTAGAGTCAGGGGGAGCTCAAGAGGATCAAGAAGCTGAGTCTCTTAGGCAGTAAAGTGTTTAGGCTTTTTACATTCCAATTCAATTGATTGGTAGTTGTAATTTGTGTATATCTAAGATGAGACTTCCTATGATCCATTGCATAAAGCTCATTCATATTTTTGCATTCATGTATAGTGGAAAAATATTTTTTCACTGGTTTAATTGATTACCAGAAAGTGGTAATCTATTACTTGAGATTTAAGAACACTTTAATCGATTACAAGATTATGGTAATAGATTACACAACACAGAATCACAGAATGGACTTTCTGTGATAATCGATTACGGCATGGTGGTAATCAATTACTTGGCAACATTTTCAAACAAAGACTTCTTGTGATAATCGATTAGATTACGAGTTAATCGATTACATTGTTCATAAGTATTTTCTAGAAAGCTCAAGAACACTTTAATTGATTAAATGAGTCAATTAATTGATTACATTAGTGAATTAATCGATTATTGACAGTTACAACAATTTTCTATAAATAGATATTGAGTGTTTTAACAAAAGTCACCACGAAATATCAAAGAATTTTCATAAGCTTTCTTAGGAGAGAAAAGATGCAAAGTGTTATTCTGTGTTAATCCCTCAAATCCTCAAGCTTCAAGATTCCTTGAGAGGATTTCTTTTTGGGCAAAGTTTCTAAAGAAGATTTTGGAGAGAAAGTTCTGAGACAGTTTTCTTTCAAGCTTGATTTCTATTTGGTAAACTTTTGCATTCATCTATAGTGGATCATCAGGTGATTTCTCTCTATACAACTTGTTTGTAATTTCTTTTTAGAATTTCTGTTTGTATAACTATAGCAATAGTCTTTCTTAAAGCTTGTCTAGAATAGGTGTTTCTAGAGGGAATAGTAGAGAAGGGTTTTTTCTATGTCTTGATCACTAAGAGTCTAAGTGAGTTAGATTTTTTGTTCTTGATCTAGGTGTGATTGAGAGTGATTGTATGAACTTGTAAGAAACAGATTGTTAATAGTGGAACTCTAACTAGTAGGTTAGTAGAACTGAATGTAGCTTCTCTAGGTTGAAAAGTGAACAAGTATAAATATTGGTATTGACTACTTCATATTTATCTTTTCTTGTGGTTATTTATTGTCATTGATTGGTGTAACTTTTCAGAATCAACAAAAAACATTTTGGTTGCATTCTTTAAAGATTGGTGTTTGATTGATTGAAAGTGTTCTTGGATTGTTTAGTGATACGATCTTTTTAACTCTGATTGTTTAAGAAATTTTTAATTGGTTAAGAACAACCAATTCACCCTCCCTCTTGGTTCTTGTGTGCTGTTCATACCATTTTCATATATGTTGATCAACCTCCTGGTTTTGTAGACTTCAAACAACCAAATCATGTCTTCAAACTAAAGAAAGTCCTTTATGGCTTAGAACAAACACTCAGGTCTTGGTATGAAAGATTGAGCAACTTTCTAATTAGTCAATCTTTCATAAGAGGACAAGTTGATAAAACTCTGTTCATCAAGAAATCTGATAGTGATATATTACTTGTTCAAATCTATGTTGATGACATTGTCCTTGGTTAAACTAACAACTCTTTGTGCAAGGAATTCTCATCTTCAATGCAGAATGAGTCTGAAATGTCAATAATGGGAGATCTAACATTCTTCCTTGGACTTCAAGTGAAACAAATGAAGAATGACACATTTCTCAGTCAAACAAAATACTACAATGAATTGATTAGAAAATTTGAAATGGAGAAAAGCAAGGATGCTGCAACTCCTATGGCAACCACAACTTATCTTGACTTTGATGAAAAAGACAAAAAGGTTGATGAGTCAAGATATAGATGAATGATTGGATCCCTGCTGTATTTGACTGCAAGTCACCCAGACATTGTGCTGAGTGTATGCCTATGTGCAAGATATCAAACTAATCCAAAAGAGTCACACCTCACAGTAGTCAAAAGGATCATTAAATACCTAAAATCAACTCCAAAAGTTGGTCTATGGTATCCTAAAAGTGCATCACTAAATTTAATTGGTTATTCAGATTCTGACTTTGCAGGCTGCAAGTTAGATTCTGACTTTGCATCACTAAATACAAATGAATCATAATATTTTAAATATCTTAAATAAATAATAAAATAAATTAAAATTAGGTCATGCGAGTAAGATTTCCTTTTCTCCCATCTTTACTTTTTTCCTTTTTTTTCTTCTTCAAGATTAATCAATTTGAGGGTTTTTGCTCCACCCTTCCCTCATTGGTGGGTGGGGCTTTTGGAATGATGACCAAATGGGGTTTACATTGTGTAGTTAATTCACTATAGAAAAATAATCTTCTACTAGCTTCAGGAATTAAATCTAACCAAGTAATTTTTCTTATAAAACTTACTACTTAACATATTTGTTTCTATAATTTAATAAATTGCTATGATCAAAATATATGTTCTTCCCTTACAACAAATTAAATCAACACCAAAATATTGCAGACCAAATAATTGTGAGTGAACAATCATAGACAATCACTATGAATAAATTAACACTATGCTTTTTAATTAAATCATAGTCTATAACCAATTTAATCACAAGCAAAAACCCAGATAAGACTAACTACACACATATACTAAGTTGTAATTTTCAGAGTGTTACATAAAAAATATTTGTATACAATATATGACAAAATGTTTATTAATGTGTTTTCGTTATCTTTAACATTTGATAGAGAAATCAAAAGAGCTAACCATTTTTCAATACTTATAGTAAAGAAGGTAAGAATTGATTGGGATTTAGATCATCATGGGCAATTGCTTCTCCCACTTCCATTATTTTTGATACACTTCATCTACCTTAATTCTTATTTTAATTCCAAACTAGCTACATTCTCGATTTCCCCATTACCACTTTGGACCATCCGAATGTATCCATAACCAACTCTTCCAATACAAATTCTTCCTTAGTACTAATATGAAAGAACACGATATTCAAATTTACTAGTGATTTAATCATAACTATAAACGAGAAAATCTTAACTAGATACAAGTATTGGAAAAATCAAAATTTAACATCAATCTAAAACAAATGATATCAGTATTGTAAAAATCAAATTTTTATAATTTAGAGAGAAATAACGAGGGCATAGATGGGTAGGATAACTAGTATATGATGTGCACAAAGTAGGGCAATTACTATAGTACCTATACCTACACCGATAATCACAAAAAAATGTGGGTAAATATCTACCCCATCCCCAGCCCCAATAAGTGAGTAATTATTCTCCCTGCTTGTGGATTTTTTGCTGTTACCTATAGGATCCAATCCACTTTGTCATCCCTAACTAGGTGATGAAGTGGATCCAAAGGTCACTAGAAAGGGGTTGAATAATGATAGTTGATTGAATATGACACTTTTTGCAAAAGAATACACAACTTCTGAAGTTTCCTATTTCTCCTTGAATTTATATTTCAAAAGTACTTTGGATGAAATTGATTTTCTAATAAAATGCTTCAAAGTTAGTTAATGTATATTACTTCAGAAGATACTTAAAAAGTTTCTTAATGTATATTGGATGAAAACTCATTAGTAAGTCTCCTCTAAGAAGATGTTCATAGGCACTCTATGGTTAAGTAGATTTAGCTCTAAAGTCCTAAACATATTGGGATATGGAAGATGTAACGACCCGCCTCATCGCTACAATATCACTACTCTTAACTGTGCATATCTCAATTTTTAATGAAAACTTCATTAATTTGATTATGAAAATGGTAGCAAATTTTTTTCGCGATAATACAACTATCATACACACGATACAATTACATAATTGTGTATATATATATATATATATCGTATCAGGGCATATCACTCACATATCAGTACTTAATTCAATTTTACATGTAATTACACCTAGAATCTTACATATCTAACCAAAGAATTCAAGGAACTAACTTAGAAAAAGTTGATTAACAAAACACAACTCTTTTCCAAAAAGAACTCCAACGTCATCACGTCGGCTTGGCGGCTCCAACAATAAAGAATCTCCCTCCAGAGTCACCTACTATTGCTCATCTGCTCACACGAAAGAAAGTTCACGATCATCACAAGTACAAACCACACGATACAACAAAAGAAAGGGTGAGTTTATTATATAAAACCAACAAGTATCAAATAACAACAATTGGAAAAGAACAACAATAACAACCACAATTATTACTAGAACTTCATCAGTCCATTACACACTCGACAAAACCAATCATCCAATTCATTTATAAATCAAACAATCATGATCAGAATGATGCATGCACCTGACTCATCTATCAGCATGCAATGTGGTACCATATCCCGAAAATAGCCTCTCACAGGAAAAATGATTCACTGCCTATCAGGGCCACCATGTCATGCACTGGCCATTCCCCCCAGTGATCAGCTAGCATCGCTAGGGAATTCCAAACCGATGACCCCTTAGTACCTGTGTTTTCAGTCCACTGAAACCCACAGGTACGCAAGTGCCTTTATTCTATTTCCATCCATGCAATATGAAGTATGAAACATGGGCATCATCAATGCATGACCTGACTAAGAACAAATCCTTCCTCGCAAGGGTAACCTGTCATGCACCCCCCATGCACATACATAACACACCAATGTGGGCTCACTGATGCACTGACCATGGCTAGGAACCAATCCATCCTTGCAAGGGTAACCAATCGGTCATTGCACCCCACATGTACATACACAGCCTACAACCATGGGCACCATCAATGTATGACCTGGCTAGGAACAAATCCTTCCTCGCAAATATTATTAGCCACATCAATGTTACCACATTTAAGCATCACAAACCATATAAATGTCATCTCATTTCATTCACAATTCATATTACCGCGAGACTGATATTTTAGGAAAATTATAAATTAAAGAGGATGACTACAATATAGAAAACACACTCTTATGCCCATTTAAAAATTTATTAAATAATTAAATAGGAAAACATATTATAAAATTTTGGGCAAAGTCTCCTCTGTAATTAAGACTTTTCCCAAAAATCCAATCAATTACAACACAACATCATTCACATTTTTATTCATCAACAAACCAATTCATCGCATTCCATTAGTTAAAAACACAGTTTTTCTTGAAAACAAGCACACACAGGAACAAACACACATCAGTCATAAATACATCGCATCCCATTAGTTAAAAATGTAGTTTTTCTTGAAAACCAGCACACAGCAGGGACATGCAGTCCTGGCCCCCAACTATGGTATCTAAACTATCGCCAAAATAATAAACTTCCCTTACCCAACTAGGAGTTCTCCTGTTAAAATCTCACAGTGTTGTTTTGGAGATCCTTCAATACGCATGTTTTCGTCCAAATGCAGAGCTCTATATATCAAATCAAAGACAATTTAATATAGATTTCCAAGGTAAGATCAATATTAACATTTGGGGTCGCATACCCACTCAAATCAAAAGGGATAAAAGGGTGTTTTGGGAGTTTACATCAAAAGACATCATTTTGAAATGCTGCTATACTATTTATCATCACCTTCACTTGCCCAGGTGAGCAAAAATGCTTGCAAAATTCGCCTAGGCAAGCTGACCAAAATTTAAAATTTCTACTTCTGTGAAAAAATTAATTTCTCATGATCCAGACATTATTTTGACAATCTCAACGGTAAAAAGTTACATATGTGAGTTAGAAACCTCCCTTGAAAATGTGAAGATGATTCAATGGTTAACCAATCGAGAATAATGATTTTACTAAATAGGTTTCCGGTCAAACTCGAAATCACTCAAATACAACGTATCTCAAACAAACTCCACATAACTTGACCTCTACATCAAGCAATTGCACACGGATAATTCACATAACATTTCAACTAATCCTAATTAATAAAGTAATCAAATTATACAAGGAATACATCACACATATATTTTAAGTTACCTAAATTTTAGGGTGTTCAACTCCCTCACCCTTTTAGAAATTTCATCCCCGAAATTTACCTGATTCAAACAATGTTGGATAGGCTTCTTGCATCTGACTCTCTAGTTCCTATGTTGCATCCTCTCCTGATGTACCTCCCCAGATCACCTTGACCAAAGGAATTTCTTTCCCTCTTAGGTGCTTCATTCGGCGATCATCGATCCTCAAAGGCAATGTTTGATATGTCAAGTTTCTTTTACTTGAACGTCATTTAACTCGACCACATGAGAAGGATCATGGACATGCTTATGTAGTTCAGGAGTTGGGACACATGGAAAACATTATGAAGATTAGAAAGGGACGGAGGTAATGCAATTTGATATGCTACAGGGCCGACTCTTTTGAGAATTTGGAAGGGACCAATAAAATGAGGTGTGAGTTTTCGAGATTTCAATGCTCTGCCAACCCCAGTCCACGAAGTAACTCTCAAGAATACATGATCACCAACCTCAAATTCTAGGTCTTTCCTCCTCCTCTCCTGGTAACTCTTCTGCCTACTTTGAGCAGTTCTCATCCTCTCCTGGATCAACTTGACCTTCTCAATGGTTTGTTGTACCACTTCAGGTCCTAAAATGAGGTTCTCTCTGGGTTCTAGCCAACACAAGGGTGTCCTACACCTCCTACCATACAGAGCTTTGTAGGGAGCCATGCCAATGGTAGAATGAAAACTATTGTTATAGGTAAACTCTATCAATGGAAGAAAACTCTCCCAACTGTAACGACCTAAAATTATTCTAGATGGTATATTTTTACTATGGTTTAATTTTAAGAAGTGTATATTAGTAAAAATTCTAAAACGTATAAATTATAGAAGTTGTTAAACTAATATATATTATATGTAGCCACAGTCCTTGTTACAAAAGTCATTATTAAACAAGTACAGGATTTTCCATACACCAGCCTAGTTCATATCATCATTCCTACACCATCACCAATCTAGGGCATCAAGGAATTTGACCACTGTTGCCATCTAAAAAAACAAATGAAACCAATCTAGTGAGAAATAAAATTTCACAATAGGCAAAACTAAACCACCAAACACGTTAGTACATTAGTAAATCATCAATATATTCAAATGAATCCATAAAATAATTATGCAAACTATATGAATGCATGAAATGAATTTTCCCAGGGTGCACATGGCCTCTACATATTGTACTCTATGTAGCTACACATCATACTGGATGTAGACGCTGCGATCGTCTTACGCAAACATGCATGATTTATGCCATATATTTGCACCTGATCACTACATATCTTACTGTATGTAGTATCAAATTCTGTTTCACAAAATCTCGTACTGGACTTGGAAACATGAATCAACCTATCATCACCTCAACATCCATCCATAATAAAATCCATAAGAAAATACATACTACCTTATGGAAAGATATTTACATCATAACATCACACGTACCAAAAGTATGGTTAGGCTACCATACCTTATTCAAGAAAATCCTACCAACTTGGGTAGGATAATTAAATATCCTCAAGCTACAGAAAATCATGTTAGTAGTCTAACTAATAACCCATAATACTACTTCTTTCACTTAATAATATATGGCTATCTAACGTGGTAGGAAAAACCGGGTTGGTGTAGCCGAGATGATCAGAATGGGTTCAACCTGGATGATTATATCATAAATAGTTGTATCCAGGATGGCCAAGGTGAGTTTATCCTGGATGGATGTATCATAAGTAATTGTATCCGGGATGGTCGGGGTGAGTACAACCAGGATGGTTGTAGCCTGGATGGCCGGTTTGGTTGTAGCCTGGATGGCTGGGATGCCTGGATGGTCAGGACGAGTTTGACTTGGATGGTTATAATACATGGATAGGGTTATCTGGGATGGCCGGGATGAGTTTAACTTGGATGGGTGTATTATAAGTAGGCCGAGTTGCCTAAATGGTCGGGTTGAGTTTAACTTGGATGATTATAATACATGGATAGGGTTATCCAGGATGACCGGGATGAGTTTAACTTGGATGGGTGTATTATAAGTAGGCCGAGTTGCCTGGATGGCCAATTTGAGTTTAACTTGGATGGTTATGTTATAGATAGTGGTATCCAGGATGGCCGGGATAAGAGGGAGTCTGGAATGATATATCCTGGAAAGTTGGGACCGGGTTGTCCGGGTTTCGATATTCTCGTAAATAAGGAAATCATCACTTACCACCTTACTACTTCATTCTCAAATTTAATATTCAAGCATTTGAACCATTTGACTCCATACCATTCAACCTCTACTTTCAAAATTAATATTACGCATTCCTATAGATCATCAAATCACTTCTAAAAATCATTAAGTGTGACTTCCAATATCGCTAATAATTTTAACTTAAAAATCATCACCTATCCTATGGTTAAAATCAACATTTTCCATAATAAAATATCCTTCAAATAACATAAATTTCCAGCCTAAATAATAATTACAAATCTGCCTAATTAAGCATATAAGTTAATCTAAACAAAAGCTTAATTAGAGATTGAAGCCTAGCCTACCTCAAGTACATTTGATTTTTGAGAAGGAATAAAGTAAGGGCTGTTTTCCTTGAGAAAATACTCTAAGAAATGAGGTCTTGAAAAAGAAAATGGCTGATTGGTGAGGTGGTATAGAGATGACACGATTAAAGCAAAGGTGGTAGAAAATAGAAAGCTTGATGCAGGAGCAAGTGGTAGTATGGTAGATTTTGGAGCTGAAATTTACATGCATAAATTTTTGAATGGCAAGGCTATTTATACTACTTTAATCAATTGGGTTTTAAGTGATTTAATTGGTTTATAATTGAATTAGGATTTAGTTTAGTTAGAATTTAACTAGGTAATCATTACCTTAGAAGATATTTTAATTTTATATAGTAAGTACATAATGACTAAGCAAAAGCAAAGATTCCTTTAATAAATGGCTAAGGGTACGTGTGAATGGAGTTTACAATTAGCCAAATCTAATTGGTTTAATGCTTTTGGCTGAAAATTATCTCTTGGTCCTAAGTTAATTGGCTTCCATGTGTAATATTTTTTTTCCCACTCTCAAGTTGCCTAGAAAGTTCACGTATGACTTGCCTTGTGCTTGGCTGTTTTGTAGCACATGGAAATGGAGCTTTCATGAAGAAAACATTTGATTGGTCCAAGCTTGGCTGATTGCTCTTAAGTTCCTAGGCTTCCACATTGATGGCCATACAAGACCATTCAAGAATCTTGTTTTTAATTTTGTCTCATTTACTTTATTGACTTCACATTGACTTTTGTTTACCAATTTTCTTTTTATATTCTGTACGAATATACCAGGCCATAACTTCTCAATTTTTAGTAAGTTAAACTAGACTTCCTAATCTTTCTAACAAGATATCATATGCCTTATTTGGAGTTATAAAACTCAAGATATAATTTTGAGGATGTTACAACTTAGGGGTGTATAACTCATGTGTTGGTTACTTGGTCTTCCTTTTGATGCATGGAAACATCAATGATTCCTATACCAAGATAGTGGAGGAACAAATCTTAGTTCTCTGAGTAGGATGGTGTTGAGTTCAAGTGTCCAAAATTTGGTTGGGTAATTTTTACCAAAGTCATAAGGGTGAAGTTCTTTCAAGATTAGTGGTTACCTTGTTCATTAAAAATTAGATTTCCAACTTGTATAGTGGAAAACTTAGAATGGAAGAATTTTTGTTGAAGAATACTTGTGGCTAAAGGTTGTGGTTATTGGTTTGATATTTGATCTTGTGTTTGACGTTTGGTGGACGTTGGTTCTATTTTGCTAGTGTTTGTGGGTTACATGGATGATTCATGTTGAACGAATAATATCGGTTGGACAAAGGGAAGCGTTTGGATCAAATATGTAGATTAGAAGATGGGATGTGTAGGAATGGAAAAAGGTTGGACAAGGCATTCTATTGTTACCTTTTGGATGTAAGTTTTTTCCTCAAATTTAGTTTCTCAAAAACTTTCTTATTTTCTCCAAGAGCCCCTTCATCCTTCTTTGACGCTTAGTCAAGTTATGGGAGCCTCAACTTCATCAACTATTTCATCTACTTGTTTTCACTTCAGAGTTTCTTCCTAAGTCTCCTTACTCTCTGAATCACTATGCAACTTTAGAGTTCTAATGGGAATAGAATGAGGCTTTGTCCTTTTTCTTCAAGCGTTTGGACATTGGTGATTTTATACATAGCAGTGGCAGTAATGGACGCAATGACATGAGTTCTCTTTTGATTGGATGCACGTGTTTTAGGAGTTGTTTTCTTTGCTTCTTCATTATGTTTAGAGATATTCCTCTCATATCAAAGAAGTCAAAGTCTTCTTCATCCACCACAATTGGCTTTGGCTTCTATTCAACTTCAACCTTGGCCAACTACTCTTTAAGAAAAAATTTTCTCTTCAAGCTTCTCCTTCAAATCTAAATTCAACTTCATTTTCATGATGTTTTTTGTCCCAAAGAACACTCACTTCACCTTTTTTTTCATCTTTAAGAATTATTGCACTTCGTTTCTTCTTAGGAAATTTATAGAAGGCAACATACACTCCTTGATCCCAAAATAGCTTATTTAGTAGAGCAACATAAATGATATATTTTTTTACCCTTCCCTTTCATGTTTCTTGCAATGTTTATGTAGATAGTATAGGAAGGTTGGATGAGATACCGTACAAGAGTTGAAACAACACAAATATGTGGATGAGGGTAATGCGGTCCTTCAACCCAACTTAATATATGCAAAATCGCTTTGTTCAGGATTTATTGGTACACCTTAGCAGATTAGCATAACTAAGCCAAGATTAACTTTTTCTCCTAATATCACTTTTAATCCATATTGTCCTCAACATAGGGAGAGTCCCAATATATCCTCAAGTAATTTTCAACCTTCTTGCAACTAGTAGCAATGGCTACTATTCCTGGGTTAATCTTCATTATTTTACTAAGAGCTTCTCCACAGATCTCTCCACTTGCAAAGAATTTGGAGTTCCTCTAGAAGTCTCAAATCATCTTAGGTTAGATTACTTTCTTCATGTTGAAGTAAATTTGAAATCCACAACCAATGATGTTTTTTTTTATCTTCAGGCCCACTCTATTTGGATAATTAATGTCAAAGGTATACTCAACATTGATTGTTACACTATTAGAATTGATGGCTAGGTACCTTTCCTAGTAATTTTCCTCTGTGTGTCAATATCTTCTCGACCTTCCTTTTTCATATGACGGTCGGGGGGAAACATACAAAGATATTTCAACGCTCAAGTTAGGATTGTGTACTAGCCAACTAGTGTAAGAAAGTGAATATAATAGTGTGTGTTACCTTGAGAATTTAACGATTTATATACAATATTTTTGGGCTTCAACATCTATGAGTCTTACCTCTCGATTACGGGATATAATATGAGATTACCTGATAGAGTTAAGATAGGATTAAGATAAGTTAAATTCCTTAACCTTCATGTGGTCATGACTGAAGGGGTTTTAGGTATGTTCAAGAGGGTTTTAGGCCATGGCTGAGTGGATTCTAGACCATGATCATAGGGCTATCAGCCATATCAGTACAAATATAATTGCTAGAGAGATTTTTTAGTTAGTTGTAAAAACAAACATGTGAAATGTACTTCTCAAAGAAAGAAGAGATCATGTTTAAGATTTCTAATTGAAAAAATTCATGGACACCTAAATGTTATATGACACTTGAAAAAAGATAGAGAGAGATGAGAGAAAAATATACATAAGATAAATGATATGATGTGATAAAAAGAGAGAAATAGACAGAAAATAATGATGTTAATGGAGTGTTTGATATTTAGAAGTGTCTAATATCATTGCTCTTTCTAATTAAAAGACTTAGATAATAAAACCTTTATTACTGAAATTATATATTCTAGTTTTTTAACGATAGGAATCAAAGATAGTGTCAAAAAATTTATAATAACTCATGCATCTTGCTTAACTAACTAAACTATAAATTAGAGATTCTAATTTACAGTAAAACAATATATTTATTTGGTGTTATGGCATAGTAATTTTAAATATTTAATATGGTCACCGAACTTGTGAATGTATGTAGTTATTCCAAATGAAACAATGATTTTAAATACAAGTTTTCAGCATGTAACTATGTTAACTACTAAAAAAAAATTGTCCCTTAAATATTTAAAAATAAATTTATTATTTATAATAGTCTTATTCATCTAAAATATGTTGTCATATGTATCAAAACAAATCTTCTTTTCCATGTAATGTTTTTTTAATTATTTCCATGTAATGTAATGTGACGTTATACATACTAAATTTCAACATTTAATCTGCATATGCACATATCACTACTAAAAAAAACCTTTAAACGATGGTTCTTTGGGCCTTTTAACGACGGTTGCACAACCATTTTTGAAGCGAGCGTCGTCGAAAATCAATGCCTTCGACAACAATTTTCTAACTGTCTTAGAAGGGTACAATTTCTAAGACGATTTTGTCAAGAACTATCTTAGAATTTTTTTTAATGTATGTTTTCTAAGACGGATTTCAAGAGAACCATCTTAGAATTTTCAATTTTATTATTTTAAAAAAAAGACATTTCTTAGACTATTTTCCACAAAAAAACGTCTTAGAAGTTTACTTTCTAAAACGGTTTTTGCGGAGAACCATCTTAGAATTCTCAGTTGTTTGTTTTTTTTGAAAAAAAGACATTTCTAAGATTGTTTTTTTTTAGCAAAAACCATCTTAGAAAGTTTAATTTCTTAGACGGTTTTTCAGATAATCGTCTTAGAAATGTCTTTCTGTTTAAAAAAATAAAAATTAAGAATTATGAGACGGTTCTCTGAAAAATCGTCTTATAAAGTAGACTTTCTAAGACGATTTTCCATAGAATCGTCTTAGAATGTATTTTTTTAAACAAAAAAAAGTTCCCAATATTTTTTTATTTCACAACCTTACCAAATTATGATTATTGTTCATAACTATAAGACTTATAAAGAAAAATAGAAGATTCAATAGCTGCTTAAGCAACCACACAAACTCAACTAGAAAAGTTTACAGATAGTTTCAAAACTAATCACACTACTCTGAAAATCCAAACACCAAAATCATTAGAGAATAATAAATCAGTAATGTCAATGTACAATACCACATGCATAAGTGCTTTCTACCTCAAAACTGCATTGTCCCTCAAGGTGTGCTCAGTTGCTGCATTGAAAAACAACCCAACTGACATAAAAACTAGGCATTGCATTTCACACAAAGTTTAACATAGTGTATACTTCTTAAAGGAAAACCAAACAACAACTTAAAGACAAGCCTCTTCGGATTAAGTTATGGCTGCTAGATAATTAATTAACTAAGCTAGTGCAGTCATAGACCCATAGTGTATAATTAAGAAAGATTGTTTGGATTATTTCCTACACAAGCTTGTGAAATTTAGAATTGAGTTAAGTAAAAAAAAAACTAATTAATTATGGGCATGATTGACATATAACAAATGCATATTTTATCAAGCCAACATCACAAACATGCCTACAAAATATTATTTATAACCAACACATACCAGCAAATGATTTGTACCATCATTAGTTAATATCCAAGGAGAATGCTCTACCTTCTGCGCCTTAGGTTGTTCTTCTTCCTCTTCCACTGACTCTTCCTCATTGACTTCTTCAACTTGTTCTTCATTTGCTTGAGGCTCTGCTGATTCATTGGATTTTAATTCTTCTTTAGATGATTTTTCATTTTCCTGATACTCCTAGTGGTGAACAAAATTTATTAATGAACCATAAATAATTACATTACAAACATAGGTAAGAACAATTATAGTTGAAAGCATTAGAGAAATTTTGTTTATGAACAATTAGCACTTTTGCCCATTACATTGGTTTCTCCACGGTGCTAGTTATAGCAAATAATGAAACCTTAACAAGGTAGTGTCATGTGACAAGTGGCAGAACCAATAGACAATAACATGGATGCAAAGTTTGGGTTAGCCATAGTTATAAGAATAAATTGTGAAATGGGTTTTGGAAAATGCTAACAAATGCTTTGGAAGCCAATGAAGAATAAATTAGTAGCTCAAATTTTTTTATTAATAGCTAAGATGTTTTGGAGACATTTGCCATTCCTTCATGTTATTAAACATAATGCATAATACACTAAAAGCCTTTTCCCAAAGGAAATGGCTTCAGCCTCATGTGTTATAATGTATATGATAAGTCTTGTAATTTGTAATATTAGAGAGTTCAGTTTGGATTTGACTCACTCATTTTATCACACCATCATGTTAGAAAGAAATGCATATGGGTTTGTTAAAGTTCATATACAAACATAAGAACATGTATAACACTAAACACAACAAGTTTACCTCAAGGAGTTTGTACATCACTTTTTCTTACCAGTCTTTTATTAACATAGCCTATTTGTGGTGCTTCTTTAATGTATTCTTCCATTGTTGCAAGGAAAGAGGGAGGTGTATGTTCATCAAAGTAAAAAGCTTTATGAGATTCTTCCTGTCATGATAGCACACGAGGCTTACTCTAACAAACAGAAGGAACCTGTCTTAGTGTTGGAAATTGGAAATTTCTAGTAAGGTTCAAACCTTTGCAATATTCATAAAAGTTAGCAAGATTTTCAGCCTACATAGTATTCATAAGGAAAACCATCAACACCTTATAAATCACAATACTCAATCCATATTGGTCATCAACAAGAATGTTTGAAGAAATCATTGTTATAGACCTTTTGACCAGCTATTTTATAAATGTTTAGAGCTTTCACTGCGTCATGTCTTATCATATCAAAGAACTGTAATTTTCATTAGTTTGTGTAATTTAAAATTTAAATGAAGCAACCAAGTAGTAAATTAAATTCAGATAGGCACTACCATGTCTACAAGATTCAAATTGTCTATTGGGATTTGGGACACTACAGACAATTATTTTCTAATGCCTTTCTGTGACTTCCATAAAATGACCACTAGTAGCTTTAGGACAATCTCAAATTTCAGCCACCTCATCCAAGTTTTCAAGGTAGAGTTCTTATGCTTTTTTTTTTCAAATAACACACATGCACACACATTTAACATTTTAGCACGCCACTTTACTAAATTTATTATATTTGATAAATCTAATTAAAAACTATTATAAAAAGATCTAAATAATTAATTAATACTTTAGCACACACAAATAAATTTGCTACATTCAATTAAAATTTATAATAAAATAGATCAAAAAAAGTAATTAATATTATATCAAACCACTTTATTTTATTTTTATACCGAGCAACCTTATTAGGTTTCCCATTTCTCTTCACAATCTCTTGGTTTTTCACTCCACACCCCAAAACTTCCAACCACTTTTCATGCAATAAAAGATATATTAAACATTACTTAATTTTATTACAAATTTTAATCACACATATAAAATAGTCAAATATTGATGGTAAAATATTAAATTTGAAAGTTCAAAATCTATTTAGGATGAATCTAGTGCACTTTAATGAATATATTTTTTTATATATAATATACAGTATTCTTTTCATATTATTTTAACCATACTAGTACATAACATTTGTTGTCACCATGTTATATAGATAACTATGCATACCATACCTAGAAATATATTTCAAGTTCAAACGATGGATTAGTAAATGGGAAAGAAGTATCCACATGTAAATTATATTGGCCATTTGGGAATACCAAATAAATGGCATGCTAGATCCTCAAGGCATTGCTTTAAGTCTGTTGCTACTAATGATGTGGCATCCATTCCAAATCCCTCCCATTCTTCTGGAATAAAAACCCGAAAGCCTTCCATCTACATAATAAAAAATATGAAATTATATAAAGTTAACTAATATTAGATTATGCCAATTACTGCATATGGGGACATATTAGATGGAAGACATGATAATGAGTTGAATCAATTGAATTCCTACGGTAAACATCTCCTGCATATGGGTGTATTCACTTCTCAATAATTTTGTCTGATGAGCACTTGTGTGGCACCTTAAAACAATCTGAGGGTCTATGTAGTAAGTATCATTATAGCTTCTACATACATGGTCTTTAGGAACCAAGACATCATCAAAATTCTACAAGAAGATTGTCGTAAAGAAACCCAACCAGAGTTCAAACCACCTTATGAACAAAAAAGAAGTGATAAGATAAGAAAACAAAATGAATGGGATAAAAACAATGGATAGAAGAACTATATTAGCAGAGCTGAGGAGGCACATTTACTCTTATGTAGAAAATGTATCATTGACAAGACATGGTAGTATTCTTAAGTCTTAACTGAGATTTCAATAATTAACTATATTAGTTTAATTGACTATGATTGTGAAACTTGAACTTCATTCAACCTTTAAATATAGTTGATGCATCACAAATTTTTGTTTACTATCAGGAATACAGTAAAATTATACTCAAACGCTAGCATTAAAAGGTTTTATTATATATGGAGTCATGTCCAAACTATGTTACTATAGTCATTGTAACACCCAGAAATTTCGATAATTGAAAATATATGTTTGATATATTTCTTGTGTTATTTAATTACTTGATTATTTTAGATTAGTTGAATTGTTGTGTAAATTATCCTGGTGCAATTGCTTGGTGTGGATGTTAAGTTATGTCAAATTTGTTTGATCTATGTTTGACCCAAAACCTATTTTAGTATAACTATAATCCCGGACATGTTAACCGTTGGATTGCCTTCAAATGTTGATAGTCGGTATATAACTCATCTCTGCATGTTTTCACCATTGTGATTTGCAAACTAACAACTTTTGATGTCCTGCTAAGGGCGACAAGTGCGCTACGCACGATTCCCAACAGAGAGTAATTGCGTTGAGCGAGCATAGCTCGTTAAGCAAAATCTGCAGCTTATAAATACGTTTAGCAATGCCAAAATTTCATTTTTCACTTTTCTCTCTAAACTCTCACCCAAACCATAGAACCTCCTCTTCCACCACCTATAGCCACTAGTGACCACCACGAGCCGTCGCCGCTTGCCATCGGACCACCGCACGAAGAGGAACACTTTAATCAGAGCAGAATCTTCAAAACTCAACTTAAGGATTTAGTAGAGAATGGAGCCTCCAATCCTCCTTTCTTGGTTTCTTCAAGGTAACTATGATTTCGTTGTTTTCTCTTAGTTAGTTTAAACTGCTCTTAGTATCTCTTGTAATTTGGGTACCGTTATGAGGTGTTTTTACACTTCCTTTGTAAACCCTTTGAAAATGAGACATTGTAAAAGTTTCCTTTTTATAAAATTGATGTCATTTTTGTGACTTTCGTTGAGCCCTGGTCACATTGGTGTGATCGGAATTTCAAAATGATGTCCTTTTGATGTGGACTTCCAAAACATCATTTTAGCCCCTTTTAAATTTGAGTGGGTATTTGACCCCAATGCTAATATTAACCTTGTCTTTGAAATCAATACTAAATTATCTTTGATTTGGTATATAGAGCTTTACGTTTGGGCCAAAGCACGTGAACTTGAGAGATCTCAAAACGACTCTACAATGAGCTAACAGAGGGAGATATATGGGTGATGAGAGTTTATTATTTGTTTACAACTTTTGATACCATAGTTGGGGTCAGGGAACCCAATTATGGGGATGTATGTTTGTCCCTATTGTGTGTTGGTTTTCAATAAAAAAATTGTGTTTTTAACTAATGGGATGCAATATATTTATTATTGACGTATGTTTGTCTCTATTGTGTGCTCGTTTTCAAGAAAGATAGTGTTTTTAACTTATGGAATGTGATGAATTTGTTATTGATGGATAAAACTGTGAATAATGTTGTTGTTATAATGATTAGATTTTTGGGAAAATTCTTAATTAGAGAGGAGACTCTGCCCAAAATTTTATAATATGTTCTCCTATTTAATTCTTTATTAAATTTTTAAATGGGCATAAGAGTTTGTTTTCTATATTATAGTCTTCCTCTTTAATTTAGAGTTTTCCTAAAATACCAGTCTTGTGGTATTATGGATTGTGAATGTATGAGATTATATTGTTGATGATGTTGAAATGAGATAATGTTGATGTGGTTGATGATGTTGAAATGAGATAATGTTAATGTAGTTGATGATATTGAAATGAGATAATGTTGATGTAGTTGATAATATTGAAAAGAAATGATGTTGATGACATTGAGATAATATTGACGTTGATCATGACATTGAGATGAGATGATGTTGATGATGATGATGACATTGATGAGAGATAATGTTGATGTTGACAATATCATTATAATGGATGTATGTTGTGTATGTACATGGGGGGTGCAGTGACTTGTTGGATATCCCTGGGAGGGAAGATGATGAGTTTAAGAATTTTAAGCATCCCTAAAGAAGGAAAGGGATTGCTTAGAATTTTTAACTATCCACGGTCAGTGCATTGATGGGCCTATGTTTCATACTTCATAATTGCATGGAAATAGAATGAAGGCAGTACTTACCTGTGGTTTTTCTGAGGATTAAAATGCAGGTACTAGGGGGCATGTCACTCGATTTGGAACTCCCTTGTGACTTAGGCTGGCCACTCGGGTAACCCCGACGAATTACTGAATCATTTTCTTAAGTGAGAGTGTTGTGTAGGCATGGTTAGGCTATTTCTTGAGGAATGATACCACATTGCATTTTGAGAGTTGAGTCAGGTGCATGCATCATTTTGAGCACAATTCAGAGCATAATTTATTTGAATTGTGGAAAAAGTTGATGACTAGTTTGTTGAGCATATGTTGAACTGATTGATTATTGAGAATGGTTGTGATTATTATTTTTATTGTTTTCTTTCTATCCATTAGCCTTTGGTATTTGTTAATCTTGTATAATAAACTCACCCTTGCAATTTTGGTACCATGTGGTTGGTACCTTTGATGATCGCAAACCTTTGTTCATGGGAGCAGAAAAGTAACAGTAGGTGACGTTGGAGGGAGATCTTTTTTGTTGGAGCTGTCAAGCTGACGTGATAACATTGGAATTCTTTTTGGGAAAGAGATATGTTTTGTTATCAACTCTTTCTTAGTTGGCTCCTTGATTCTTTTTGGTTGGGCATGTAATTTCTAGGCTTAAATACATGTAAAAACTAAACTAAGTTCTAATATGTGAATGACATATAATGGTTCAATTTATATATATATGTATATTTATTTATTTACGTATTTGTGCGATGTCTGGTGAGTGTAGTATCGCGAAAAATTTACTCTCATTTTCATAATTAAATTAATGGAGTTTTCATTAAAAATTGAAATTACGCGTTTAGAGTAGTGATATCGTAGCGACAAGGCAAGTCGTTACATTAGTGGTATCAGAGCAGGTCAAACATTTTCGGCTGATGAGTTGTGTGTCTATTGTGTTTCTCTGTGCATTTTGTGTTTGTTTGTTGAAAGTTTGATGTTTGAGTGTTTGACTCTTTTGTAGTTGCTTTGATTGTTTGTTTTTGAGACTTACGCACATTGTTGTTTTGCATGGGTTATGGAAATTTGTCAGTGCTATCATAATATGTTTGTATTCTTTATGTCTATTAGGCATTGTCACGAGCTATTAGACTGGCCATCTGTATAATTCGTGAAGTGCAATGGAAAAAACATGGCAAGCGATCAAGAATACAAAGGGTAGAGAATGAGCGTTAATGTCTCAAGAGAGAACTGTTGTGAAGGAGTGATTTCTCGAGGCATCAACTCTCAATAGTAATTAGTAGGTGTGAAATTGTCTTATTCCTTTTGTTGTGTGTATTCCTTCCAAGTTCTCACTTTTTGGTGTGCGCAGGAAGTGATGGTTGGTAGAAATGATTGTGCGATAGCTAATGCTCTCCAAGCCTTAGCCAAGGCTATGGGGAATCAGAATAGAGGAGAAACTACTGGAGCTGCTGAGTATCAAGGGTTGGATCGCTTTGAACAAAACCATCCCCTACTTTAAATGGAGGATACAACCCTGATGGTGTTCAGAATTAGATACGGGAGATTGAGAAAATATTTCGAGTGATGGTATGTTCAGAGGAGCAGAAGGTTGCTTTGGGCATCTACACTCTGGTAGAAGAAGCTGAGTATTGGTGGGAGAACACTTGCCAATGCTTGGAGGCTGAAGGTCAAGTTGTGAACTGGGAAACCTTCAAGAGGGTATTTCTGGAGAAATACTTTCCTGACGATGTTAGAAACAAGAAGATGGAATTTCTAGAGCTTAAGCAAGGGAGCATGATTGTGGCTGAGTATGTAGCTAAGTTCAAAGAGTTAGTGAGGTACTTTCCTCATTACCAAGGAAGATATGGTGAAAGCTCAAAATGTGTGAAGTTTCTGAATGGCTTTCGACGTGAGGTGAAGCAAGCTGTGAATTATCAAGGTGTTCGTCAGTTCCCACTATTGGTTAACATGTGTAGGATATGGGATGAAGACTCTTGAGATAGGGCGACATATTATTGGAATATAGGCCCTACGAAGAACAAGAAGACTGGATCTCAAAATCATGGAAAACCATACCCAACCCTTCCTAAGCAATATGGTAATCGTCCCAACAATCAACGGACTGCTGCTACGAGGTTTTTTGGTGGTAGTGGTAGCAAACCCACTACTTTTTCGACTCAGATCATTTGTTTCAAGTGTCATAAGCCAGACCATATCTCTTCAAATTGTGTGAATGTAGACAAGGCATGTTTCAGCTATAGATAGAAGGGTCACATTCAAAGAGACTACCCATATCCCAAGAAAAAGCATAATGGTGGAGGTCTGAATGACAAAATTGGATGCTCGAAGGCAACAAGAAGAGTCTTTTCTGTTAATGGTGTTGAAGCTTCAAAATCTAAAGATCTAATCCAAGGTAAATGTTTCATAACTAGGATTCCATTACTTTTGCTATTCGATTCCGGTGCAACCCATTCGTTTATATCTTGCTTGTGTGTGGAGAAACTTAAGATTTTTGTGTCTTCTTTGATTGATGATCTTGTGGCAGAGGCCCCAACTAGTGGTTTAGTTTTAACTTTTGATGTGTGTTTGAATTGTCTGGTAGAGATTTTTGGTAGAAAATTCTTTATTGATCTAATTTGTTTGCCTCTCAGCCAAATTGATGTTATTCTGGGTATGGATTGGTTATCTTCCAACCATGTCTTGTTAAACTATTTGGATAAAACTATGGTGTTTGGTGATTCTGAAGTGAGTAGGGATAGGATGTTTATCTTTGCCAACCAAATTGTGACATCTTTAAAAGAAGATGCTCAAGTGTACATAATCATGTCTAACCTAGAAGTAGAGACCAAGGTTTCTATAGGTGACCTCCCTGTTGTTAGAGAGTTTCAAGAAGTGTTTCCTGAGGATATATCCGGTTTACCGCCTGAGAGAGAGATAGAGTTTTCTATAGATTTGGTACCTGGTGCTGGACCCATATCCATAGCCCCTTATAGGATGTCTCCTTTAGAGTTAGCCAAGCTTAAGAAACAATTATAAGAGTTGTTGGATAAGCAGTTTGTGAGACCTAGTGTGTCTCCATGGGGAGCACTAGTGTTGTTAGTGAAGAAGAAAGATGGGACCATGAGATTGTGTGTAGATTACCGCCAGTTAAATAAGATGACGATTAAGAATAAGTACCTTTTGCCTAGAATAGACGACCTTATGGACCAGCTAGTAGGGTTCTGTGTGTTTAGCAAGATAGACCTTAGGTCGGGTTACCATTAAATTTGAGTTAAGTCTAAGAATATTTTGAAGACTGCCTTTAGGACCAGTTATGGTCACTACGAGTATTTAGTCATGCCCTTCGATGTGACTAATTCCCCTGGTGTGTTTATGGATTACACGAATAGGATTTTTCACCCCTATCTCGATAGTTTTGTTGTTGTAGTATTCATAAATGATACTTTGGTATACTCTAAGACTAGAGAGAAGCATGAGAAGCACTTGAGGATTGTGCTGTAAACCCTTAAAGACCAACAACTTTATGATAAGTTGTCCAAGTGTGAGTTTTGGTTAGAGAAAGTTAGTTTCTTAGGACCTGTGAAATCCCAAGGTGGTATAGTTGTAGATCCTTCTAAGGTAGAAGTTGTTCTTAAGTGGGAAAGTCCTAAGTCAGTGTTTGGGATTAAAAGTTTTCTGGGTTTAGCAGGATATTACCAGAGATTCATAGAAGGTTTCTCCAAGTTAGCCTTGCCTTTGACCAAGCTAACTTGTAAGGGTCAAGTTTTTGTGTGGGATGCCTAGTGTGAGTATAGTTTCCAAACTCTTAAGGAGAAACTAACAACCACGCCTGTGTTAGTTTTGCCTAACCCAAGAGAACCCATTGAGGTGTATTCTGATGCATCAAAGATGGGTTTGGGAGGAGTTTTGATGCAGAATGGCCAGGTAGTGGCCTATGATTCTAGATAACTCAAGACGCATGAGAGGAATTATCCTACCCATGAGCTGGAGTTAGCTACTGTAGTTTTTGCTTTTAAGATGTGGAGGCACTACCTGTTTGACTCTAAGTTTGAAGTGTTTAGTGATCATAAAAGCCTTAAGTATTTGTTTAGTCAGAAATAGTTGAACATGTGTCAGAGAGATGGTTAGAGTTTCTTAAGGACTATGATTTTGAGCTTAGCTATCATCCTAGCAAAGCCAATGTAGTGGATGATGCTTTGAGTAAGAAGTCCCTACATGTATCTGCTTTGATGTTTTGGGAGTTAGATCTTTTAGAACAGTTTAGGGACCTTAGCCTTGCGTGTGAGGTTACCCCTAACAGTGAGAGACTATGAGCTTTGATAATTACTAGTGAGTTGCTCAGAGAGATCAGAGAGGGCCAAAAGTCTGATCCTTTTCTAAGGACTTAGTTAGAAGCCATAGCATCAGAGAGAGATAGTAGTTTCAATGTGGGATTAGATGGAGTCCTGAGACTTTCAGATAGAATCTATGTCCCCAATTACCTGAGCTTAGGAAGATGATCTTGGAGGAAGGGTATAGGACCAACTTGAGCATCCACCTTGGTGCTACTAAGATCTATCAGGATCTCAAGACAATGCTTTGGTGGCCAAACATGAAGAAAGAGGTTAATGAGTTTGTGTATGCATGTTTAGTCTGTCAGAAGGCTAAGATAGAACATCAAAGACCCTCAGGTAAATTACAACCCTTAGAGATACCCCAATGAAAGTGGGATATTATCTCCATGGATTTTGTTGTAGGACTACCTAAAATCCCGAGAGGTTTAGATTTTATCTGGGTTATTGTTGACAGATTGACCAAATCGGCTCACTTTATCCCCATTAATATCAAGTTTTCCTTATAGAAGTTGACCTTCCTGTATATTAGTGAGATTGTCAGATTACATGGTGTGTCGTCTAGCATAGTATCTAATAGAGATCTTAGATTCACCTCTAGATTTTCGGAGAGTCTGAATAAAGCGTTGGGAACCAAGGCTTAGGCTAAGTTTAGCCTACCACCCTCAAACTGATGGTCAGACTGAATGAACCATTCAGTCTCTAGAGGACCTTTTGAGGACGTGTGTATTAGAACAAAAAGGTAGTTGAGTGAGTTTTCTACCATTGATAGAGTTCACCTATAACAATAGTTTTCATTCTACCTGATGTGTTGCAAACACATCCTAATTATAGCTTAGTTTTAGGTCATA
>QARZ01000598.1:191058-222040 GCA_013407115.1 Glycine latifolia | reverse complement strand
ACGATCGGTGCACTTGCCGTAAACATATTCGCATAAATCGCGCAACACTACCATTGGCATGGCTCCCTACGAAGCTCTGTTGGTAGAAGATGTAGGACACCCTTGTGTTTGCGAGAATCTGGAGAGAACCTCACTTTAGGACCTAAAGTGGTACAACAAACCACTGAGAAGGTCAAGTTGATCCAAGAGAGAATGAGAACTGCTCATAGTAGGCAGAAGAGTTATTAGCACAAGAGGAGGAAGGACCTGGAATTCGAGGTTGGTGATCATATATTCTTGAGAGTCACTCTGTGGATTGGGATTGGTGGAGCTTAGAAATCTCAAAAACTCATACATCGTTTTATTGGTCCCTTCTAAATTCTCAAAAGAGTCAGCCCTGTGGCATATCAAATTGCATTACCCCCGTCCTTTTCTAGCCTCTACAATGTCTTTCATGTGTCTCAACTCCATAAATATATCCATGATCCTTCTCATGTAATTGAATTAGAAGACATTCAAGTGAAGGAAAACTTGACATATGAAATATTGCCTTTGAAGATTGAGGATCAGCGAACAAAACACTTAAGAGGGAAAGAGATTATGTTGGTCAAGGTGATCTGGGAGGTACATCAGGAGAGGACGTAACATGGGAACTAGAGAGTCAAATGCAAGAAGTGTATCCAACCTTATTTGAGTCAGGTAAATTTCGGGGACAAAATTTCAAAAAGGGGGCGAGAGTTGTAACACCCTGAAATTTCGATAACTAAAAATATGTGTTTGATGTATTTCTTGGGTTATTTGATTAGTTTATACTAGTTGAATTATTGTGTAAATTATCCTTGTGCAATTTCTTGGTGTGGATGTTAAGTTATGTGAAGTCTATTTGATCTATGTTTGAAATATGTGATTGATAGTTTGACCCAAAATCTATTTTAGTAAAACTACAATCTCGGACTCGTTAACCCTTGGATCGCCTTCAAATGTTGATAATCGGTTTACAACCCATCTTTACATGTTTTAACCATTGTGATTTGCAAAATAAAAACTTTTGATGTCCTGCTAAGCGCGACCAACACGCTAAGCGCAATTCCAAACAAAGGAAATTGCACTGAGCGAGCAGAGCTCGCTAAGCGAAATCTGCAACTTATAAATATGTTCAGCATTGCCAAAATCGCGTTTTCACTTCTCTCTCTCTAAACTCTCAACCAAACCCGAGAACCTCCTCTTCCACCACCTATTGCCACCGTTGACCACCACGAGCCGCCGCTGCTTGCCGTCGGACCACTGCACGAAGAGGAACACTTTAATCTCAAAACTCAACTCGAGGATTCGGTAGAGAATGGAGCCTCCAATCCTCCTTTCTTGGTTTTGTCGAGGTAACAATAGTTTCCTTGTCTTCTCTTAGTTAGTTTAAACCTCTCTTAATATCTCTTGTAATTTGGGTACCGTTATGGAGTGTTTTAACATTTCCTTTAAAACCTTTGAAAATGAGACGGTGTAATAGTTTCCTTTTTATAAAATTGATGTCATTTTTGTGACCTTTGTTGAGCCCCAGTCACATTGATGTGATCGGAATTTCAAAATGATGTCTTTTGATGTAGACTTCCAAAACATCATTTTAGTTCCTTTTAAATTTGAGTGGGTATTTGACCCCGAATGTTAATATTAACCTTGTCTTTGAAATCTATACTAAATTATCTTTGATTTGGTATATAGAGCTTTACGTTTGGGCCAAAGCACGTGAACTTGAGAGATCTCAAAACGACTCTACAAGGAGCTAACAGAGGGAGATATATGGGTGATGAGAGTTTATTATTTGTTTATAGCTTTTGATACCATAGTTGGGGTCAGGGAACCCAATTATGGGGATGTATGTTTGTCCTTGTTGTGTGTTGGTTTTCAATAAAAAAAATTGTGTTTTTAACTAATGGGATGCGATGAATTTGTTATTGATGGATAAAACTATGAATAATGTTGTTGTTATAATGATTGGATTTTCGAGAAAAGTCTTAATTACAGAGGAGACTCTGCCCAAAATTTTATAATTTGTTCTCCTATTTAATTCTTTATTAAATTTTTAAATGGGTATAAGAGTCTGTTTTCTATATTGTAGTCCTTCTTTATAATTTAGAATTTTTCTAAAATACCAGTCTCGTGGTATTTTGTATTGTGAATGTATGAGATTATATTGTTGATGATGTTGAAATGAGATAATGTTGATGTGGTTGATGATGTTGAAATGAGATAATGTTAATGTAGTTGATGATATTGAAATGAGATAATGTTGATGTAGTTGATAATATTGAAATGAAATGATGTTGATGACATTGAGATTGAGATAATATTGACGTTGATCATGACATTGATGAGAGATAATGTTGATGTTGACAATGTCATTGTGATGGATGTATGTTGTATATGTACATGGGAGGTGCAGTGACTTGTTGGATATTGATAAGCGTTTGTCGTGTCACTTCAAAATAATTAAACTAAGCTAATTCTGTAGCACAGGATTAACCTATGTCGACTCAAAGACACTATCAATATGGTTCTATCTTCAATTCATTAGTAAATAAAAGGGAATTTTTATCAAACAGTTTGCATGCGCTAAATGAAAATTGAAAAAACACAAAGTACGATTAAAGACCAATGCAGAAACTAACAAAATTGATAACAAGTAATGTAAAACAGATTAAAGAGCATCAATCCAATTCACCAAACCAAGCTATTCGAATCATCATCATTCTCAGTAATTTATTCTATTGTGAAAGTTCATTCAATTTCATTAGAAGCAGTTCAATTGAGTTAACCCCTAAATTAATTGAAACCACAACCCTAATTGAAATATCATCCAATTAATCTGTGATTTATATTCGAAGTTAGGAAATGAATCCATAACCTAATCCGCTTTCAATCTAAATGCATTCATAATCATGAAAACAGAACAACAATTGAAGAAGAAAGTGAACATTCACACAGAATTCGAAATACTAAACCAGAACTCAAAGTCTTCTCTTGCTTGGGTTGGATCCTTGGATTAATTGATTATTTAGCCTTCCATGATAATCATCAATGAAAGCCCTATGAAATAAGTGCACGAAAATGGAAGAAGGGAAAACGAAAATGAAGAACAATGAAGAACAATGAAGAACAAGGAAGAACAGTTGAGAGAAAATAAGAGAAAGAGTTTTAATTCTAAAAACTTAAAAAGAGAATGTAAAACGGTTTTTGTAAAATGAAATGTAATGTAATAATTCCTCCTAATGTCACTAATATATAGTGACTAAGTCTAAAGAAAAGAATGGGCCATGAACAACCTACCAACTCTAATTATTTATGCTATTTACACCAATAAAAGTCCAACTCGCAGCCCAAAATACAAGTGCAATGGTTCTGACTTCAAAGCCTAAAATGACCCTCCAAATGGCAGAATTGGCCTCGGCTTATTTCTGGCAAACTTGTATATCTTTTTGTTATATTTCCAAGGACTACAAGAACGCTCAATTCGGAGCTCTGTAGAGCTCTGTAGGTCCTGCACAAGGCAGATACGTCAAGTGAGCATAAAATCCAAAAATATGCAACAATTAGCAATTAAGCCCACTAACTTGCCTAAGACAAAAACTGAATTAGAATGGAAAAATAAAAGTCCAAGAGAATTCAAATAAGCTAAGAATGATAGAAAAAATATTTAACTAAAGGCACTCCATCAGATATCCCTGGTGAAAACAATATGAACAACACACAAGAATCAAGAGGGGGGTGAATTGGTTGGTCTTGGTCAATTAAAAATTCTTAAATAATCAGAGTTAAAAAGATCGTATCACAAAACAATCCAATAAAGCTTTCAACCACCAAAACACTAATCTTTAAAGAATGCAATCAAAAAACTTTTTTTGTTGATTGTGAAATGTTGCACCAATGAATGACAAGTTATTACCACAAGAAAAGACAAATATGAAGTAGTCAATACAAGGATTTATGTTGGTTCACTTCTCAACCTAGAGAAGCTACATCCTTTTGCTGGTTCACTTCTCAGCAGCCTTAGAATTTGGTCATCTTTCCTTATACTGGTTTTGATTTTTTAGATGCAAATGGTTGAGACATGGTGATTTAGGAATAAGTATAGGCAGAGGTTTGGTTGAAAAGAGGAAAAGGTAGAGCAAAAGATAACTCAGCTTTGCTAAAGGAGACAGTGAATTTTAGGTGTGAGGAGTTTAAGCTTATGGAATCTGAATTCATATAGCTTTTCAAGTTTAAAATTTGAATTTTGAAATCTTAATAATAGCTATCTCGAATTCCAAGGTGGTCTGGATTCACTGAACCAAAATTTGAATTTAAATTTGGAGATAAGATGTCAGTTATTTTTCATTGAAAGCTATGCAAATTTGCAGAAACGCCATAAGTAATCGATTACAGAACCCTTGTAATCAATTATTCCAGGGCAAAGCATGCCTCTGAGCTTAGTGTAATCGATTAATTCATTGTCATATTCAATTACTCCAGAGAGTTTTTAACTTGAAATTGCCTTTAAGCATCATGTAATCAATTAATTCGAAAGCGTGATCGATTACAATGAAGGATTATGCAGCATGAATAGTGCCATTTATCAGAATTCGTGTTTTAGCCAAATGTGATGCATAATGAATTTGTAAGTTGAATTTCATGTAATCAGACACATCATAAGCATTCTATCAGATATTATATTCATCAAGAATTCCTAGCATGTTCCTAAGAGCATAGAATCTATTTATAGGATTCTTTGATAGGTTGATAGCACTTGTGTTGTCATATAGCAAAGGAATTTCTTTCAATTCAACACCATAGTCTTGTATTTGTTGCTTTAGCCACAAGCTTTGAGCACAACAACTCCCAGCTGCAATGTGCTCTGCCTTAGCTGTTGATAGAGCAACACAAAATTGTTTCTTGCAGTGCCATAAGATCAATGAACTTCCCAATAAATGGCATGTTCCACTTGTGCTTTTCCTATCTAATTTGTAGTCTGCAAAATCAGAATCTGAGTAACCAATTAAATTTAGTAATGCACCTTTGGGATATCATAGACCAACTTTTGGAGTTGATTTAAGATATTTGATGATTCTCTTGATTGCTGTGAGGTGTGTGATTATTGTGGATTAACTTGATATCTTGCACATAAGCACACACTCAACATTATATCTGGACAGCTTGCAATCAAGTACAATAGTGATCCAATCATTCCTCTGTATTTTGAATCATCAACCTTCTTGCCTTTTTCATCTGGATCAAGGTAAGTTGTGGTTGCCATAGGAGTTGTAGCATCCTTGCTTTTCTCCATGTCAAATTTCTTGATCAATTTATTGCAATACTTTGTTTGACTGAGAAATGTTTCATTCTTCATTTGTTTCACTTGAAGTCCAAGAAAGAATGTTAGTTTTCCCATCATTGACATTTCAAATTCATTTTGCATAGAGATTGAGAATTCTTTGCATAAGGAATTGTTAGTTGAACCAAAAACAATATTATCAACATATATTTAAACTAGTAATATGTCATAGGCAAATTTCTTGATGAACAATGTTTTATCCACTTGTCCTCTTATGAATGATTGACTAAGTAGAAAGTTGCTCAATCTTTCATACCAGGACCTAGCAGCTTGCTTTAAGCCATAGAGAGCTTTCTTTAGTTTGAAAGCATGATTTGGATGTTTAAAATCAACAAAACCAGGAGGTTGATCAACATAGATTTCCTCCTCTATATAACCATTAAGAAAGGCATAGCTTTATTTCTGACTATGATGTCACTTTCATTAAGTTTGTTCCTAAAAACCCACTTGGTGCCAATTGGCTTATGAGAATGAGGTCTGGGGACAAGTTCTCATACTTCATTTCTCTTGAACTAATTAAGTTCTTCATGCATAGCAAGCATCCAATGTTCATCAAGTAATGCTTGATCAATATTCCTAGGTTCAATTTGAGAAACAAAATCCGTATCCCGACATAAATTCCTAGTTACTTCACCAATTATGTTGTCAAGGGAGATATCTCTTGTTGATCTCTAGTCCTTAGCCTTTTGAGTAAATGTTAAGGGATCAATCTCTTCATTTGATTCATACTTTTTCTTCTCATTTGATTCATTGATTTTGACATAATCTTTTATTGGTCCTGCATCATTATCACAACGCTTTTACTCTTTTGAGGAGTTAGATTCATCACAAATAACATGTACAGATTCTTCCATGCATAAGGTTCTTTTATTGAAAACTCTATATGTTTTACTTTGTAATAAATATCCAAAAAAGATAGCTTCATCAGCCTTTGTATCCAATTTGCCAAGAGACTCCTTTCTATTATTTAAAACAAAACATTTACAACCAAAAGCTCTAAGGTGTGAAATGTTTGGTTTTCTACCTTTGTATAGTTCATAAGGAGTCTTCTTTAAGATAGACCTTATGAGTAATCTATTTAAAGTGTAACAAACAGTGCTCACTGCATCAACCCAAAAATGTTTTGGCAAATTTGTCTCATTAAGAAGAGATCTTGCTCTTTCTTCAAGAGATCTATTTTTTTCTCTCTACAACACCATTTTGTTGAGGTGTTCTTGGAGCTGAAAAATTGTGGTTAATTTCATTTTCTTCACAGAACTTTTCAAAATGCTCATTTTGGAATTCACCACCATGATCACTTCTTATTGAGATAATTTTGCAGTCTTTTTCATTTTGAATAAGCTTGGCTAATTTTCTGAAGGCATTAAAAGCATTTCTCTTGGATTTTAAAAACAAAGTCCATGTGAATCTTAAGTAGTCATAAACTATTACAAGCCCATAATAATTGCCACTTAAGCTCATAGTTCTTGAAAGACCAAACAAATCCATGTGAAGCAATTCAAGAGGTCTTGAGGTGGAAACAAAGTTTTTATTTTGCAAAGAAATCTTTGTTTGTTTCTCCTTTTGACAAGCATCACAAAGTTTGTCCTTTTCAAACTTAAGTTTAGGTAAACCAATAACTAAATCTTTTCTAATGAGCTTGTTCATATGATGCATGTTAATGTGACTAGTTCTTCTATGCACAACCATGATTCATCAATCTTACTTACTAGGTAGTTAATATGAATGAATGCATGTTCTATAGCAAGCAAGTAGATGTTTCCCTTTCTTTTTCCTACATGAATAACCTCACCAGATAGGCCATCACATATTAAGCAGCAATTATCATTAAAGGATATCTTTAATCCTTTATCATACAACTGACTTATACTCAAGAGATTGTGCTTTAGGCCTTCCACATAAAATACATTTCTAATTTTGGTTTTAAAGCTGCCACCAATATTGTCTTCTCCTATTATTTTTCCTTTATTGTTGTCTCTATATGTGATAAATCCTCCATCCTTTAAAGTCAGATTTGTAAGCATGGACTTGTCACCAGTCATGTGTCTAGAGCATCCACTATCTAAGTACCATAACAATACTTTAGCTCTAAGACACACCTGCAACAATCAAATCAAGTAGCAAAGAAAGGTACCCAATTAAGGTTGGGTCCATAAGGGTTAGCTATTTTTCTCTTTTTCTTAGGAACCCATATGTAGTCTCCATTAGGCACATAGAACCTTCTAGCATAACACTTATGAGATGTGTGACCTTCCTTCATGCAGTAATGACATATAATAGATTTTGATCTTATTTCAAAATGAGCCTTTTTAGTATGCTTTATTTTTGAATTTTTTTTATTCATCTGTTTTAGAGGTACAAACTTGGTGTTTTCAAAAGGTTTTGTTTGATGTTTGTAACCCAATCCAGATGTATCTCCAACATACTTTTGCACGCTTAACATTTGATTCAAACTACATTTTCCTCGATAAAGCTTTTTTAGGAGATCTACCAAGTATGAGTTTTCAGTTTGTAAAGTCATGCATTTTTCAAGTTGGCCCTTGTTGAATTCATCAAACTCTTTTTGCAAAGCTTTATTTTCATTTACTTTTGATGAGGAAGAAGCACACACACACACACACACCCATTTGCTTTGTAGCTTGAAACAAGTTTCTCATTCTCTTCTTTCAAGTTACAAAGTTCAGCTTGCAATGAAGCAAGTTTAGTGGTATGCAATCTAAGGTTACCTTTTAGCTTATTGTTGGAGATTGCAAGTTTTTGAGCTTCCTCATGCATTTCATAGAAAGCATCAACAAGTTGATCGAGTTCAGGATTTACTTCTGATTCGGCACATGAGTCATCTTCATCAATTGTTGAAGTTAGGCAGACATTTGCTTCTTTAAAAATTGAAATTACACGTTTAGAGTAGTGATATTGTAGCAACGAGGCGGGTTGTTATAGTCATCCTTTTGAATAGAATTCTTTCTTTACCCCCCCTTTCCTATATTTTATGTAACTTTCCAAAAGGAAAGGACTAAAGAATCCACAGATACTGGTTAAATAGCATCACAAAAAATGACTTAAGAATTAAATCATTTGATCAAATGCAAGACCATGTACAAGGAAAGACTGAAGAATGTGATAATTTCATCAAAAGCAGCACCATGAAAGGACTGAAAGCCATTTGATCAAAGGCCCCTATGCATGTTATAAGCACATAAACCCAAATAGAAATTGCAATAATTTTTTTAAAACAAGCATTGTAAAGTAAGGGAAAAAGCAAGGTAATCCTATGCATATGTTTCCTACTGGTTTTTAAGCATAAAAGGAAAAAGTAAGTTCCTGACCACTATCCTCAATGCTTTGACTAGAAGTATAGAACTATTCTTGACCAGCTTGCTCAGAATCTAAAATTGGATGCTAATAGATTCGTTCACAAGAGATCCAAATGCCAAGACGTCTTTAATCTGCACCAACAAACATGTGTTAACCTCATATTTGGGGAAGAACAACATATAAAGGAGTAAAATAAGAACTCATCTTTAGGAGTTTAAGTACATAAATATAAAAATTTAACCATCACAGTAATTCATCAAAGGCCAAATAGAGAAATTTTAGAACTTGAACTTGAAGGATATAATATAATCCACCGAGTTCACCTCCTTAATCATCGCCTGTATGAGCTTATAAACCCTCTTCAACAACTTGTTAAACGAAACCTCAACCCTAGAGCCAACACTCCTCCCATCAGGCAAATAGAGAGGGAAAATATCCTTCACCTTATGCAAAGGCAAACCCAATTGCCTAACAAGAACCCTAAGAGGGTTCTCATTTATTCCAGTGAGGACACTCCCACCAAAATCTACTGCAGCCTCAACCCCATCACCACTCATCTTCTTAGTCTTAACCCTCCCACCGGGTCGGGTCTTACCTTCCAAAATCACAACTTAAACCCCACAAACACCAATTGCCTTGGTGCAACCAAACCCATGAACCCGACACCAACCACAATCACTGTTCCTCAGTCGGACCTGTTGAAAGGTTTCAACTTTAGGGTTTTGATTTCCTGAGAGAGGCCGAAGTTTATGTAAATGTGCTCCAGCAGGAACTAGTAAGTGGTTTTGACCAAACCCTTGTGTTTGAGCCAGATCGATCGGAGGGCTTGGTCATGGGTTACCCAGACCGAAAACGTTGGACCGCCAATGCGCCAATATGTGGTTTCGAACGACAATGTAGTTGGATTGTTTGGAGCCTCTGATGGTGGAAACCACATTTGCTTCGATCTCTTCTTCCGTTAAAGATTCCATGGGGAACCCTACCAAGATTGTGATTAGGGCTTCCACGTTGCTGTCCTTGGTGACATTGTTTTGGCACATAGAGGGCTTGGTGGTGAGTTTTGTGAAGAACTTCTTTCGACGACATTGTTTCCGCGAAGGGAGATTTGGGTCGTGGTGGAGTCCGGAGAGTCTGGAACCATGGGCTCGGGTGTCGTTTAGGTGGGGAGGGAGGAGTCTGGGAATTTGGAGAGGGGGAGTCACTATTTAGGAACCCTAGAGAGGGAGTTAGAGAGGGAGAGGGAGAGTGAGAGAGGAGAGGGAGACATTAAATAGCAAAAAACCTTCTAATACGATTTTATAAAAATCATCTTAGAATTAAAGTCTTCTAAGACGATTTTTGGAAAACTGTCATGGAATGGAAACTATTCTAAGAGGGTTTTCGCAAAATCGTATTAGAATGGTAGTTTTTAAGGCGGTTTTTACAAAACTATCATAGAATGATTATATTTATTTACAAAAATGCCACCGCATTTCTTTTTAAACTGTTTTTGATCAATCAACGTTAAATAACATCGTAAAAAGCACTTTTTTCAATAGTGTATATAAAATAGAAAAAGGGTATATATTGTAATTCATTAAAAAAATCTTTTTGGACGAGTATAGAATCTCGGGAGAAGATGCATAGGCCCAATTATTAAAGACTGCGTTATGGAGAAAAAGGTAGAACCAATTAACTATATGGTGATAGCGCACTCTACCTATTTTGTTACTGGTATTGCCTGCCCTATGATTAGATACAATATATCTTGGGCGAATATGTGATTCGGAGGAGTTATATCTGGGGTAATGACTTATGGAGGAAATCAAAAGAGGGTTTGGCATTGAATTTGAGCAAGTGGTCCAGTGTGCATGATTGGCTTTTGGTTTATGTGAGAAGGCACTTCAACCACATACCACAAAAATGAAACACGTGATTTCTTTCTTCGTCTGCCACATCCTACGTCTCATGGAAATGGATTTGGGGTAGTCACAAAATTTGCACATTCAAATAGTCATCGAATTACTGGATGAAAATTGAATAACTATATATATTTTAAATGTGATTTATTGAGATGTGGTTTAGACTATATAATCTATATTTGATAGTTTAGTTTATTGAATGTGAATGCGACAGGAAACTATATGCATGTGTTACCAAATATTTCTCTTCCGAGATTGGGCATCTATTGTCAATTGTATATCATATTTTAAAATATTTTTATTAATAATCCAGTCTATTAAGCACCAAATGTCATTGGATTAAACACCAAATTTAAATTAGACTGCTAAAAAATATTAACAGTTGCTTAAATATCTTTTTTGTATAAATATTTTAGTCTTTTATAAAGAGAAATATGATAATAATTTACATTTTCATTTACTTATTCGATAATAAAGTATTTAAAATAATGTATCGATATTTAAAGCACCTAATAAAGAACCTCTTATTTCAATTTCTGTAGTCACTTTCATCACTGAGGACAGCTATACTATATTATAGCTAACAACATTTGATTAGTTTTGTTTTATTCATTTATTTTGTTATTTTTAGAACCACATAACATCAAAACTGCCCATTATTTTATATAGCTCATCAAATAAAATCTCCATGTTGTTAATCGTTTAAGATAATTTAATCAAATACATTTCTGGGACATATAACAAAAATATATTTGTTTTCTCCCCTCCTCATAATCCGTTAGCCTTCCCGGGAAACTTATCTACTTATCTTTATTATTGTTCTTATCACCGAGCTTTTTTAGCTTGGTCATATGCATATTAGTAATTCACGTTTTCTTTTTTATATATAACCAAAGTTGAAGAGAAACAGTAAATGATCCATTAAAATTATGCGAAATAAGAAGCAAAAAAGATTTATCTAATTGCTTATGAAGTTACAAGATTATAAAGCAACTTTATATTGTCGTAAAACATTCTCTAATTTAATCACCTATTACTTTATATAAAAATTAAATCAAAACAAAACATATTCACTATCTTAAAAATATAAAATATATTTAATATTTTCTTTATTTAAAATTGCTGAGCAATTGAGTAAGAGCATTAATAGAATTATTCAATTGCAAAAGATAAATATACTACCTTCGCTTGTTGACTAAACAAAAGAAATGTTGTAAATTTTTACCTTCGCTTGTTATGTATATAAAACTATATATATATATATATATATATATATATATATAAAAGACAGGTATAACACGGAAACACAAAGGAGGTGAAATCATGTTGATATTATGTCTCCTTAGTCCTTACACTTCTATCCAAAGATAAAGGGCATGTTGTGTATCAGTCCACACAGTTAGCACTCCACAATATCTTTACTTTTGAGGCCAATCACATCTCTGAGTCAGTCGCAGCCAGGTTCTTGGTTGTGCCTTATTCCCTCTGATTCTGGAACAAGTTCCCGTTCTTTCTTATCTTTCTCCACTGTTCTATTTTCTCCTTGATCTTCCTCTACCTTAATTTCAGTCTATTTGTTTTTCTGACAGATACTCTTTTACCTTCACCAACTCATTCTTCTTCTGCTATATATGCTCAACCTTTAAAGGGTATTTTTTTTTTCTCTTTCTCTCTCTCTCTCTCTCTCTCTCTCAACTAGTTTAAGTTTCATTGTACTTCGATTTCACTGCAGAAGTACATGAGACTATTACAAGAGGGTATGCTTTAAAGACCAGAATCAGAAGCTGGTTAAAGAAGAGAGCCTTTCCAAGACATGGCTATGTTTGATCTCAATGTTGACATCAACCATGGTGATGCTGATGCTGATGCTGATTCAAGCTGTAATCAAAAGGGATTGGAGCTGCAAAGTTTCCCACCTGAAATCTCAGATTCCAGGACCTCCAACTCCTCTGTGTGGAATCCTGCAGAGGAAGATTCCTCAAACAATTCCTCTCCCTTGATTTTTGACATACTCAAGAAAGAGAGGGATGAGTCAGAGTTTGATGCAGCCACTGAAAAGGTCAATAAGGAGCAAAACATGGCACCACAAGAGGCAGAGATAGTGGCAAGGACCCATTTCCCTGTGACTGCTGCTGCTGATAAAGGAGTTAAAGTGCCTGATTTCAAATTGGGGCTCTGGGGGAAGACTGAATGCTTGAACTTGTCTTTACCAGAGCCTGATGGACAAAATGGACTCAGAACCTTACAGCAGAAGGTACCTCCTTTGAGGAAAAATAGGAGAGGACCAAGGTCTCGCAGCTCGCAGTACCGGGGTGTCACCTTCTACCGCAGGACTGGTAGATGGGAGTCACATATTTGGTATGGTTTATGATTTTGAATCTCCTGTCCAAGATGTCAGTTTCCATATATGTTTCAATTAATAGATGTGGTTAAGGTTTTAAATTGTGGTATGTAATTACCAAGGTTTTAAATTGGTGTCACAGTTATGATTTTGACACAATCCTTAATATGGTAGAAAATTGCAGACTAGTTGATGGAAATCACATATATGGTATGGTTTATGATGTTGAATTTCTAGTCCAAGATTTTATATGTTCTTATTACTGGATTTGGTAAGGTTTTAGATTGTTGTCACAGTTATGATTTTTGTCATGATCCTTGAAATATTAGAAAGTTACTGACAAAGGTAGTTGATATTATTGTAATTGTGGTAGTAAAGTGTGGTTGCATAAGGTTTTATATTATTTTTTTTTTGTTCAATTTAGTTTTTTTTCTTAATTTTTCTATTCATTTTTATCCTATAGTCTATTTAAAATTGACGTCGTTAATAATTTAAAAATGAACTTTTTTTGTTCAAATTTCTCTTCTTTCCCTCTACTTTATTTTTAACTAAAAAAATTTCATACTTAAATGGTTAACTACTGGACGCAATGACAAAACTCAACAAAAAAACAAGATAAATGACCAAAATAAACTTTTTAAAAAATAAATGCTTAAACTGAACAAAAAATAAGATAAATGATCAAATTAAACTTTTTAAAAACTAAAAGACTAAACTGAACCAGAAAGAGATGATAGGATTTATGATGTAATAAGAAGAAAAAGATAAAAAAGAGATATTGACAGAATGTTTAAAGTAATAATGTTTTTTTTTATCATTACTCTTTGCAAAACCTTCGCAATTGTTAATGTCATGGATCTGGGGTTAATTGAACCACATATAGAACATAATTTCAGCCACATTTTGCCTATAATTTTGCTAACTACTGTGCAGTTGCAACTTAAAACCATGAATGCAGCAATCTTAATCGTTTTCCTTGTTATCATAATTAGTTGTTTGGTGGTCTAGTCTGGGTTCACATCATTGAGTTTTTGCTTTTATTGGATGCAGGGATTGTGGGAAGCAGGTTTATTTGGGTAAGTGGATATCTGATTTAATTGGTTGGTGTTGTTTTGATTCAACTATTGATGAATCTATTTTTGTGGTATTTTTTCTGTTTTATGTATATGTATATGTACATTTGATTGGCTTAATTATCATAACTTATATTTTACTTTAGGTGGATTTGACACTGCTCAAGCTGCTGCAAGGTGAGGACAATAATACCTTTGACTGAAGCTACATTGTGTGCAACTTTTTTTTTTTCTTTCTGCTTTTATATGTAACACTTGTTCACAAACTTGATATTTTTCTTTGCACAGAGCATATGATAGGGCTGCTATAAAGTTTCGTGGAGTAGATGCTGATATCAACTTTAGTTTGAGTGATTATGAGGAGGATTTGAAGCAGGTATTGAACAAAAATATTGTTGCCCTCATTTTTATTAGAAATTTTGTGTGACAATTTAATGCATGATTTAATTGGGATGTAGATGAGAAATTTGAGTAAGGAAGAGTTTGTGCTCTTACTTCGTCGACAAATAAATGGAATCTCAAGGAGAAGTTCAACATTCAGAGGTGCATTAGCCCTTCGCAAAGATGCTCAAGGAGAACCACGAATTGGACCATTTGTTGGCAAGACGTGAGAACTGCTATTTCAAGCATTATGCCTTATTCAAATTATAATCATATTTTACATGCAATGTTTAATGTGATATGTAAGTAATCATATATTAAAATAGTCAAGATAGCATTGAAACAACTTTAGCAAGAGAACTTGGTTGTTCTTTTTACTTAAATATATATTGCATTTATTATTCATTGAGCCTATACACATTGTATTTATGCAAAAATTGCTTCTTTGGTGTCAATATGGAAAGAAATTTGCATACATCACTAGTACTGCCTTCTTATTTAAATAATTATTTTTCCATTTTGTTTAATTAGACATTGCCCATAAAAGTTTTACAATTTATCCATACTTGTCTTATAATACTATTCACATATATTAATTAGGCATTTACCTGCTACATACTCAATCACATCATTCATTTATCACACTTTTTTTTCCTCTTTTTCTTCCTATGTGTTTTGAGTAAAAGTGTTGCTACTTAAAAATTAACAATACAATCACCTTTTTTTATCCGATAAGTTTTCATGGATTGTGTGCCACTGACAGGCTTATCCCACAGGGAAAGCTCCAATAGTTCTTATTGGGATAATAAATTTATTTTCCTACCATATAGTTAATATATATTATAGAGTATGATAGAAGGAGTTAAATCCAACAAAGATTTTCATTTTATATTTTCTTGGTGCAGATTTTATCCCAAACCATCCATCAATTGTGATGATGGAAAAGTGGAGACAAGTTTTAAGCCATGTTCCTATAATGGAGAAATAATTGTGAATTCCAACATGACAGGTATGAACAGATGATGTGTACATTTTGCTCACTCAATTTCTTTTGTTTCTTTGTTTCTTATCTTTATTATCATGTGTGATTGAGAACACTGACTCGTTAATAATTATTATATAAGTATACTTTCTTTTACAATTGAAGCAGACACTTGCCATAATCTTGATTTGAGCCTAGGAATTTCTCCGTTTTCTACAAGATTGAAGAATAATGACTATAGTGGAGGATATTCCTTTGGATGTATGACTTGTAAGATACCCGAGGAAAGAGGACCAATGGTACTACTCTTTACTTTCCTTCTAGTTGCAATACTTTCCTTGTATAGAAGCAAGTCTTATTTATATACTATGTTATTTAATCTTTTGTAAGTATTGAATTTCAATTCAATTGTTGAATTTGAACATTTTAATTAAGTATATAAAATGTTTTGCTAGTTATAGAGTTTATTTTTTTATGTATTATCACTGAAAAACTTATACCGTCAACCATTAGAAATTCTTATGATAGAAATGAAGTAACTACTAATTAATAAAAAAGTCAATTCACTTATTATTATATATGGTAAATGTTATTAGATGACATTATAGAAACTCGTTATACTATCTGTGCATAAACTATATAGGAGAATGTTTAAATTAGTTGATATTTTATTAATTCAGTTACATTGAAAGAGTAAAACTTAGTAAATTAAGTATTTGACACATTTGATCTTTTGGGTGTTATTCATCGGAAAGTCAATGATTAATCTCTCAAAATATTGAGACTCATTTAAAAAGTTGACATTTTATAACAAATTTTTTGTCACATTTAATTAATGCATATTATATTTTGTAGATTAAAAAAATATTGACTATAAAATTTACAAATGTTGAGACATTTGAATTTGGTGCACATAATTTGGTGAGCTAGGCAATTTTTCATATTATATTTTTTTTGTCATATTGGGTGCACATAATTATGAAAGATAATATCACATTATTTAATTATTAAACTATTATATTTATATTCTTAAAAAAGTTATTTAGCAAAACTTCCTGTTGTGACATTTGAATGCCTAACTCTTTATATATATATATATATATATATGTGTGTGTGTGAGATTGATTTGTACGAATGCTCAAGAATATTCAAGGTTTGTAATGCATAAAACATGATAGTCTTTTCTTTTTAACAAACAAAAATTCATGTTATTTCATTCACGTATAAAACTTGCCAATCTTAGGATGCTTCCAAACTAAAGTCAATTTTACAATAATCGAAGAGATGTCATTGTGAACATTTTTTTCTAATGTTAAATCATGTATTACTGTCAGGAGAAGGTCATGGTGGACAGAATAAGAAATGTTCCTTTGCAAAAAGTTTCCAACATGGCTTGGCAACTTTGCAGCAATGGCAGCATTGTCCCATGGCCATTGCAACCAAATGCAGCATCATCAGGATTCGTCTCTTCTTCTAGCTGTCTCAACACCCGCACTTCCAATCAGCACACATAATAATTATGCCAACAATTTGGCATTAATTGGCTCAACCACAGTAATACTCATCATTAACCCCCTAAAAGGTTGTAGGGCCACCCAAAGTAGTTGAAACCACCATAAACAAAGCATATTTACTCTGCTTTTTTGAAGATTAGATGAGCAAGAGTACTTCAAAACCACATGTATCTATACTATAAGATTCTATTGATTTCATCAAGAATGATTGTATTTAATAATATTGTCAAGCATTGATTACAATGGCTACCCGATATTTTCTGTATTCATTATTATGATGTAGAACATAATATTGCCTTGTGTAAAAGACCCTTGTTGAAGTATGTACATATTTGTTGGTTCTTGTTAATCATTAGGTAAATACTTATTTTGGTCCTTAAAATTGTCAATAGGTGATACTTTAATCCTTAAAGGATAGAAAATTCAAATTTAGTCCTTGAAAATGAAAAAAGAATGATAAATTAGTTTTATCGTTAACTCTCATCCATTATCTTTACGCGCTTGTGCATGTTGCATATGACTAACCTACGTGGCACTCCGTGTGTGCAAATTAGTTGTCACAACATTGATTAGTGTAATTAACTAATTTGTGAGCAAATTCATAATGGACTAATTTGTTAGTATTGATGGTTTTTAATTTTTTTTTATGACAGGCCATTATTATTGATTGTTGCCTTCCCAAACTATCCTCCTTCTTCTCCATCAAGCATTCCACTACTACCACTCCCTCCGCCATCTCCACCTTTGTCGTTGGCAAACCCCCTGCATTCAACCTCACCTCTCAACACATAACCAAACCAAAAGAAACCATTCTCACAACACAACCAATTTTAGATCCCTAACTCAACAACCTTACAAATCAAACAATAGACAAAATAATAGCAAACATCAGATAATATTGACAAGCAAAAACACCTTTGATTTCAAGTAACCTAATCTTTGATTAAATGCATGGTTTCCCCAAACACAACAGAAGTCAAGTTAGCTAGAATCTAAAGCAGGATCACAATCATCAACACCTTATTCTCCTTGTCCTATAAAAATGGTTTAAGAAAAAACTTTCCCTTGCTTCATGCAATTTGTTGTCTCTCGCACCAACACCAACCTCTTGTCGAATGTTGAGTTCCCATCTTTGAGTTGATTTCATTGCAAAATCTTAGCGCACATAGAATCCAAATATTTCAGATTTTGTCCTGAAGGTCAAAATCAGAAAAATAACATCGTTATTAAATGATTGAGGATGGAAATCAAATAAATCCAAATCAGGTGATGGAGGTTCATGGCAAGCTAAAGGTCTAGAAGGAAAGCTTGAAGCACTTCCTTTGGTGACCTTTAAAGGACCAATGACAAGAGCTAGGACTCAAGCACTTCAAGACCACATTCAAGCTAAATTGGGCAAGTATGAAGATGCACACCAACTCAAGGATGGCAAGAGCTACATTTTGATGTCTCAAGTCCAATTTAATTCAATAAATTCCAACACTTGTTAGAAGAAATTCAGTACAAACACTTGTAAATAGTTTTCCACTGTTTTAATCGATTATCTTTGGTCTGTAATCGATTACCAGCATTTCAGTTTCACACAGAAACAAGATTTGACTGTTTTAATCGATTAAATTGCATCTGTAATTGATTAAAACAAGACTTGACTATTTTAATCGATTAGAGACATCTGTAATCGATTACATAAGCCTAAAAATTGTAAATAACTCTGTTTTAATCGATTACAAGTGTGAATTAATCGATTATTTCAGTCTAAAACTGCACTGCACATGTTGGGGAAGCCAAGAGTCACTTTAGGAAAGCTTGCACTTCAAGCGTCATTTAGACTTCATTTCAATTTGCATTTTTCCTTACATTTAGTGACATTTAGCTTGTAATTTTGTGGCCTATATAAGGTGCCAAAACTAAATGTAACTAACTTTGGTTCATGAATACAATTCTGAAAATTGTTGTGAGTTTCTCTCTTGTTCTTGTTCAAGAACTTCTTGAGTCTTATCAATGGCTTCCCAATGCTATTGTGGTGATTCTTCCTAGACTTATTGGAGAGCTTCTCCATGGTGTCTTCACCTTCATCCCTAACCTTTCTTCCATCTTCCATTTCTGCAATTATAAACTTCTAAATAGGCCCAATTTCAAGAAGTGTTGGAAACTTGTGTGTTCTTGAAGTTTGCTTGAAGAGTGGCTTCTATTGCAAAGTAGATTTGGAAAAGCTAATGGCTATGAGTTCAACCATTTACATCATCAGGCGAAGCATAGCCCTCTCAAATCAAAAATTTAAAGAAGCCATAACAATTGTTAGGGCAAAATAGTGCAATCAAATCGAGTCAAAGAAGAACAACACAAATGTGTTCCTTCCTTGAATAACCCGACGATAGCATAAATGGTGATTGAACCACATGGTTAGGATTGGGAAAGTTTGGTTTGGGTGAGAGAAGCGGGTAGAGCGCGTGCTTGTAGTATTAAATCATCTTCATTGTGTTGCCATCTCAAAATTCCTCTGGACATAAGTAGCACAGACTCAAACACAGAGACAAGACATGACACAGACACAGGGACACTAAAAACAGTATGAACAACACACAAGAACCAAGAGGGAGGGTGAATTGGTTGCTCTTGTCCAATTAACAATTCCTTAAACAGTCAGAGTTAAAAAGATCGTATCACAAAATAATCCAAGAACACTTTCAGTCAATCAAACACCAATCTTGAAAGAATGCAACCAAAATGTTTTATGTTGAATGTGAAAGATTACACTAATCAATGACAATTAATAACCACAAGAAAAGATAAAGATGAAGTAGTCAATACCAAAATTTATACTAGTTCACTTCTCAACCTAGAGAAGCTACATCCAGTTCTTCTAACCAACTAGTTAGAGTTTCACTATTAACAATCTGTTTCTTACAAGCTCTTATAATCACTCTCAATCAAACCTAGATCAAGAACAAGAAATCTAACTCACATAGATTCTTAGTGATCAAGACATAGAGAAAACTCTTCTCTACTCTTCCCTCTAGAAACACCTATTATAGACAAGCTTTAAGAAAGACTATTGCTATAGTTACAAAACAGTAATTCTAAAAAGAAATTACAAACAAGTTGTATGGAGAGAAATCAACTGATGATACACTACAGATTTATGCAAAAGATTACCAAACTGGAATCAAGATTGAAAGAAAACTATCTCAGAACTTTCTCTCCAAAATCTTCTTTAGAAGCTTTGCCCAAAAGGAAATCTTCTCAAGGAATCTTGAATATTGAGAATTTGAGGGACTAACACAGAATAACACTTTGTATCTTTTCTCTCTTCAAAAAGCTTATGAAAATTATTTGATATTTTCGTAGTGTTTTGTTAAAACACTCAATAGCTATTTATAAAAAATTCTTCTAAATGTCAGTAATAGATTAATTCACTAATGTAATCGATTAAATTCACTTATGTAATTGATCAATTACTCATTTAATCTATTAAAGTGTTCTTGAACTTTCTGGAAAATACTTATGAATAATGTAATTGATTATCTCGCAATATAATCGATTATCACAGGAAGTCTTTGTTTGAAAACATTGCCAAGTAATCGATTACCACCATATCGTAATCGATTATCATAGGAAGTCCATTTTGTGATTTTATGTAGTGTAATCAATTACCATACTCTTGCAATCGATTAAAGTGTTCTTAAATATCAAGTAATAGATTATCACTTGCTGGTAATCGATTAAACCAGTGAGAAAATATTTTTCCAAAATTTAAACATAGAACACTTGGCTTTTTATGCAATCATGAAAACTTTATGTTTCAGAAAAAATTCTTCACAAAACTTATGCTTTTATGAAAACATGAATTCAAAAATATGAATGAGCTTTATGCAATGGATCATAGGAAGTCTCATCTTGGACATACAAAAATTACAACTACCAATCAATTGAATTGACATGTAAAAAGCCTAAACACTTTACTGCCTAACAAACTCAGCTTCTTGATCCTCTTGAGCTCCCCCTGACTCTAATAGACACAACAAAATTAAAAAAACATAGGACATAGGGACACGACACACACACACATATAAAATAATCAACATGACAAAAAAATTGATAATTAAGTTTTATATATTCATCTTAAAACAACTTAAGCTTTATAATTTGATAATAAGTCTCACAAAAAAGAAATATTATAAGAAACCATCATTGTTAAGAACGATCTAAGCCATTCCCTTTCCTTCCTATTCATCATCATTGAAAAACATAGCTTCTAAGCAACCTCAAGAATTCCATTGTTATCAAGTCAAACAAATTCATCTCTTGCAATATCCCACATTTTAGTTTCCCCTTGTTTGTATTGTGGGGAATTTTTTGAAAGGAGGCGAAGATTACTATGAACAAATACTAGATTCTCTTTTCTTTGGGGTGTCATGTTATTTCCTTTCCAAGAATGTATGAAAGAGTATATGCTTCAATTCCTTTCACATCATGAAAATGAACATGGTTGCCCAAGTAGCTTAAGGGCAATCTTTTGAAGTATAGGTGTGGTGAGCACCATGAACTAGCCACCAATATTTTGCATTCAATATACCTCTATCCCTTAAAGAGTAAGCATCATCAAAATCTTCTCTTTCATTAGAAAAAATTGCAAACTCCACATTCATATGTCTCCTTACATCCATATCAATAAATTACCTTTTAAAGCATTTCTTTCTTTCATGAGTAAGTTCCACATCTTAATGTGGAGGAAGTCTATGTGAATCCTCACTTAGCCATTCATGACTATAATATATACAATATTAAAAAATATAATCATAAATGTCTAACCTACAACAGTAATGAATGTAAAAAAGTAGACTTTGGAAATTAATAAATAATATTTAAGGATATAATGTATTATCTTGGATTTAAAGAATGAGCTTGACAATGAAAAGGTTGCTACTCTTAGTCCAATGATCCATTAATATTGAGTGCACTACCTCATAAAAGATTGATTCTTGCATTCTGCCTTTCTTTCATGTCAGTATATGGCCTTTCTCACATTCTTAATCATTGAATCCCACATTTCATATACCAAATGCAGAGAAGCCGCATTTGTATCTATTTTTCTAAGAACATGATAGATAGAAGTCGTGAAAGCAAGTATGTAATCAACATTATCCCACCAAATATCACTCAACAAATTTTCTTTCATAGATAAAGCCTTATCGACAACACCCTCCTTTGTAAGCATTACTATGGTAGAAGCAAATCTGGTATGAACAACAGAAAGCAACTTTAATGCGTTGAAGTTGTTGAACATTGATAACCTCATAGAGTGCCCCATGATAATGTTTTTAATATAACCAACATCCTCTACAATTTGTGTGACCCAACAATATTGTTGATAAGCGACACTGTTTCTTTTGATGTTCTTGACTAAAGATATATTTTTCAATGCAAGGTTCAACGTGTGCACAACACAAGGATTCCAATAAATGGAAGGAAACTCTACTTCTATGAGCAAACCTGTTACCTCACATAGAACTACATTATCAGTCATAAGTTACTTGCAAGACTCTGGGACCAAATTACTTACAGATTGTGTCTTTATTATTATTATTATTATTATTATTATTATTATTATTATTATATTGAAGTTTGAATATATCAAATGGATTTTTTAGATTCAAAGATGAAGGAAGCTATGGTGTTTTGATTTTACATGCCCACTCATTATGATGACATTTGTAATTTTGATTCAAGCTCATGAAAGATAAAACTCTCAAATCCTCATTAGCTGTTGGTTAATCATGCATTCACACATTCATATAAAAGGAATTGATCATGTAGTAAATAGCAAACTCATATGATTTCATAAAGGCTTTTAGACAGTTGCATAAAACATTTTTTTACTGGTTTAATCGATTACCACTAGTTCGTAATCGATTAAATAAGCTTTACACAGATTTAGGAACTTACTGGAATAATCGATTATTTTGGTAAATAATCGATTACATAAGCATCTGCATAATGACTGCACAACATGATCACCTGGTTTAATCGATTACCAGATGATTGTAATCGATTAAACATACATTGTCAAGTTTTAGTCATGTTCTGGCATAATCGATTAAATTGGTATATAATCAATTACTTATGTGTATTGAGAAACTATGCTTTACTGGCTTAATCGATTAAATGGTAATATAATCGATTATTATGTTCGTTCAAGATTTCCAAATTTATGATGAACAAATTAATCGATTATATGGACGAAATAATCGATTACAGCAGCTAAAATAATCGATTACTGTAACGAATTAATCAATTACAGGTAGTTAAATCAGTTTTTTTATAAATAGGAAAACTGTGTCTTAGAGAGAAAATACATTAGAAAGAGAGTACTCGTACATACCTTGTGTTTTACATTCTCTAAGAGTTCTCTAAGGGTTGAAAGTCAGAAATGTAAAAGATAGGAACACTTCACACTTAACCAAGACGGGGGGTGAATTGGTTAGGCTTGGTAAATTAAAATTTCCTTTAACAAAATCAGAGTTTCCCTTAGGATCTTTATCACTTTTGAAACCAAGAATACTTATTCAATCAAATGCTCAGCCCAAGGTATGCAATTATTCAGGATTAAATTAATAAGCAAGGCAAGACAATCAATGTATATGGAAAATAAACAAGCACGAATTTAGACACAAGACACAAGAGATTTATACTGGTTCACTTCAAACACTATGAAGCTACATCCAGTTTTCTTCCACTTAACACTAGAATGGAGTTCCACTGTTGCAATTTTCAGTCTTACAAGTAATTACAAAGTCTCCCTTTATCAACTCTAGATAAAGTTCAGAAACTTAAAACCCTATTAGGTTCTTAGAGACCAACCCACTGAGAACACTACTCAGCACACCCCTAGAGAAACCCCATCTCTAGATTACATGCAAGAAACCCAATACAACAGAAATTCAAATACAAATCAAAACAGAGTTACAAACACAAAGCTAAGGAAAGAAATCACCTGATGATCCAGTGAATGATAATGCATATGAATGAATGAATCAGGTTTAGAGGTGAACACAAAACTCAGAACAACTCATTCCTTAAGCTTTGAAAAGAACTTTCTTGCTTCAAGAATCCATCAATAACCCATAGATGTTTTAATGTAAGCAAGAACTCCCAGAACCCAGAAAACCCCAAGAAAGTATTTAGAATGCTTTATGTTAGCTCAGATTTCAAAATTGACAAGTTACAAATCAAGCACAGTAAGAGTTCTATTTATAAAAAACTTTTACAACTATCAGTAATCGATTAAACGCGCCTAATAATCGATTATTTATCATATGTAATCGATTAAACAACATATGTAATTGATTAATCTGTTCAATAAAATTCTGGGTATGGGCAACGAACTAAATAATCGATTATTCCGTCTTGTAATCGATTAACACATTAAGCTTTATAAAACTTGAAGTTTAGAATGTAACTTAAAATGCACTGTAATCGATTACAGTTTTTGGTAATCGATTAAGACAGATTGCTTCATAAAACATAGATCAGTCATATGAACAATGTAATCGATTACGGATTTTGGTAATCGATTATTGTTTTAAAATTTAGTTAATCAGAGGCATATACTGTAATCGATTACAATCATTGGTAATCGATTAAGGCAGTGGACTGATGTTTTCTATTTGGCCTTTGTAATCGATTGCAGTTTATTGGTAATCGATTAAAATGTTTATCAAGGCAGTTCATATGTAAACTAAGGTAAAATAATTGATTAATCCGATATGTAATCGATTACATTGTTCTTGAAGAGTTTTCCAGAAAGAGCTAAGAACAAAGTAATCGATTATATGCTTAAGTAATCGATAAAAATAGTAGAAACTTGTATTTTTCCAAAAACCTTTGTTTCAAATCAAACTTTTAATCAAATTATCAAAGCCTTGTTAATTCTATAACTCTAGTTGAAAGTCTAAATGAATGATATGATTGCAATGCACTTGGATCACCAGAGATGCTTCTTCCTTTTACAATTAATCACAAATTATTCTTCAAGTCTTCAAGGCATGTTGAAAGTTCAAAACCAAGCTTGATCTCTTGTCCATTCTTCAAGTGACTTCTTTAAAACCAACAATCTCCCCCTTTTTGGCTTTAAACATGCCAAATCTTCAGTTGATTAACAGTGAGGCTTGGAGTTAATTTGTTGAATTAATTTGAAGAACTTGAGCTTTTCAAAACCTGAAATCTTTCAATCCCTTTGCCCTAAGACAAGTGTTAAAAGCATTTGTGATTCAAGTAGCATTCAATTATAAGTCATTTGCATTGATTAAATCCATTTTAACACAACAGCTCCCCCTAAAATCCAGCATCCATTCAGTTCGAATTTTTGGGCAAAAATGAAGCAAAAAAAATAGGGGCAAATAGAGGGTTATGCAGAACCCATTTCTTCATTCAATTTTCCCCTTTAATCAAACAATTTCTCCCCCTATTTGGCTTGTTAAAAGTCAAAAATACTTAAGGCACAGCAGAAAATGAAATAAAAACATTATATTGATGCATAAGGGAGCTATTACATAGTGGAATTTTAAAGCAAACAGAAATTAAAAAGAAACATAAAAGAATAAAAACTGAAATAGCAAATTACATAGGCCTAGAATTCTGCAGAAGTAGCATCATTCATGTTAGTCTCTATTGAATCTAGCCTATCCCTAATATCTTCCAAAGCTTCATCGGTTTCAGCTTTGAAGGCTTCTTGCATCTTGATCAAAGAGTCCATTTTTTCTAGCATTAGGGACTCAAATTGAGTATGTAGAGGCTGTTGAGGATGGCCTTCTTCTTCATCTCCAGAATCAGCCACTTCTTGTACCTCAACATCTTCAGCAGCAGCAGCATGAGGAGCTTGATTGGCCATTATCCAACCTGCAGGAGTCTTCCTCATGGTCATCTTGGTGAGATGCTTTTCTGTGATTAGGCTGTTGGAGGAGTTGGTGTTATCAACCACTTCATTTTCAACATCAATGTTGAAGTGGTCAATAAACCTTGACACAAACACAGGATAGGGAAAAGGGTAATTGGCCAGCCTTTTGGATTTGAGCATGATTTCTTCAAAGATAAGTACCCAATTCATGGGTATGTTATTTTTCAGGCCATAGACCAATTGAAGGTCTTCATCTGTTGCTTGGGCATGATTGGTAGCCCTTGGAATAATTACATAGGAAATTATGTAATGGAGGAGTCTGTTTTCAGCAGTCATGGGTCCAGTGCTTAGCCTATTTCTAATGTGCATGTGTGGATCATGCAACATTTCCCTATAGGTATCCATTTTGTTATACCCATTAGGCGCCTCATCAAATCTCCTTGCCCCTTCACACACTACCCCAGCCACTATTTCCCAAATTTCAGGAGTTATTTCCATTGTCACACCCTTGACCTTGGAAACAAGACTCCCATCCATTGATCCTCTTGCACAAGTGTAGAAGACTTTCACTAATTCAGGGTAGAAAGTACCCTTCATTTCTAAAAATCTTCTAAGCCCTTGGGCTTCAAAGAGTGCTGGGAATTGGAATCCCTCCCTAATAAACCAGTTGAGTTCTAAGTATTTAGGGGAGGCTACTGGTTTTGTGGCATTGAACTGTAAATAGTTCATTTTGTCAGCCTCTGTGGAGAACCACAGGTCAAGCCTGTTTGGAGGCTAAGAAGGAGGTGGGTTGGATGAAGATTCACCCATTCTCCTCTTGGAGGACCTTGCACGTTTAGGTGTGGGGTTAGACATGGTTTCAGTCAAGGTTTGGATACAAGAAGGCTTAAGAAAACTCAGAAAATTCAGAGAGAGAGATAGAGAAAGGTGCAGTTTTTTTCAATTGATGCAATGCACTATTTATAGGCAAAATGAAGGCTCCCAACGTCCATATTTTTGAAAAAACTAGCTGTTGGTGGCAGTTAAGGCACTTCGTTGGCCTTGGATTTGTTTTAGATTTGATAGGGCAGTTACATTTCCAGAAAAAAAAAACTGTCAGAACCCACGCAACAACATAGATAATCGATTATTTCGTCAAGTAATCAATTATTTTGGCTCATTTAGGACACAAAATTTGTTCATTGTAATCGATTATCCCGTAGTGTAATCGATTATTTGGTTATCAGTCAGAGGTAGTGTAACGCCTCATCTTACTCTCTCGTGTTTGGTTGATTTTAGGTGAAATTTTGTTTCCTCTTTATATTAGAATTCTCTTTGTTATAATTTCATGAAAATTTTTTTTCGCTTTGCTTGCAAGTTCTCCTAGTCGTCCATATCATAAATGAATACGCTCTCTCCACGGTATTAATTATAAGAATAAAGCACAGTCCAGCAATACAGTCCAAGGTATATTTCATTATACATTCCAAATTCATGCCAGCATAGAATACAACCAATCTAAATCTAATACAATTCATCAATACATCTTCATCCTCTTCACTTCATAGTCAGTCACTGCTTTACTGTTTCTCTGCTCGCCCAAATAAATTGGGGTCATCACAGGTGTCAACCACAGACACAAAATAGGGTAAGTTTATGATAAACATAGTTTGAATAAAATAAATATAACAAACTTATTTTATCCACAGATTTATTCCCAGCACACAGATCAAATCTTCAACATACCACATATGCATCAATGAATAATTATTCCACATACTCAACATGGGATGTATGTAATGCATGCTTATCTTCTTTTATATGATGCATGCCTGAGATCTCAGGTTATCTCTTTTATCAGTGGCCACAGTCAAGATAGCCTCACCCACTCTGGTGGCACAAATAAACTTATCCAACCAGTCGGGGTAGCCCAGGGGCGCGTAGGATAGTCACCTCCACCTATGTGATCATCATGGTGGTGTGGTCCTCCCTGTCTCAACTACCCCCAAGTTCATAACGCGTGGACTCAGTTTAGCTATCTGACAACAACAACAACAACAACAACAACAACAACACGGTCTAGCCCCCGCCAGGCATGTGCATATGAAAATGCATGTATGACATATCTTTCTTTTTTTTTATCATCTTCCATCTTATATACTTCAAAATTCAACATCTTTAACAACTCATGGTATATGCTTATTAAACAACACGTAAGCTTCTTTTAATCATCACATGAAGCTTTATACAACACTTAAGCATATAGCCATGGTTCAATCTTCACAAAGTCTTCAAGATAAATTATATATCATCATCAATATTATTCTTCATTTTGTGTCTTATATTCATCAAAGATCAACATATTCCAAGACACAATGAATAGGTTTATTCAATAACATATACAACCATCATATAAAATAGGCATATTACACAACACATCTATCATTCCATCATCACAAAACATTACAAAAAAAACATACGATTACCATGATATAAATTAGATTTATTTCTTTGAAATCTTTTATATTTCATATTGTAAAAACTTGATTTTCTCTAAAACATATAAAGAAAGCTATGTCTTCTTCATTATTTTTTACAATAATCATGATTCTAACTTAAATGAGAGAAATAAAACAATCTACAAGTCCAAGAAATCACCTATAAATTTCGGCCAACATACCAAGGATAACAAAATATTCCATTAAAATTCATTAAGTCTTAAACTTTCATTCTTCTTAAATATAATGCTAGTATTTAAGTGGATAGTTACCTAAGCATAAATCTTCATATGGTTTAATATGATTCTAGTATAAAATAGATGGCTCAAAGATTTATAAAACACTTTTATTAAAGCATCTATACTCTAGAAAATATAAAACATCTTAACTTTAGTAAAATGTTTCATTATAATTCTAAACAATCTTTCTTCTTCAAAAATAATCATAACACATGTAAATTTAGGTCACTTAACCTTCTTAGTTTCAAGTTATTAATTCAACCAATCAATCATTAACTAGAATCAAGTCACTTCATCAAATAACTTTTCATATGGCAATCTTTAGTTTTTTAGGCATTTCATCAAACACTTAGTCTACAAAGCTTAGTTCTTCATGAAACCACATAAGAATCAAATCATAATTTATATTCAAACTTAGCTTATCATAAACTTCCCCATACCTTGCTTTCCTTCTTCAAATTGAATAGCCTTGCTCCTTGTTCTCGTAGTGGTAGCTTTTTCTTGAATCTTGAAAAGCCTTTGTTCTTCCTTCCTTGGCTTTTCACGTGAAGTTCCTAAAGGTGATGGTCCTAACTTAGCTTTTTGGTGAAAGTGTAAAGTTGGAAATGATAGAAAAGTGATCTTTGGAGACTTGCACGGTTCTTGCCTCTTTTGGTGGCCAAAATTTCAAACCATTAAGCCTTTTTATATGTTGGTAAAATATTAATTTTTACCACATGCTTTTATGGCTTTCTTTCCTTGTGGTTCATTTCTATTGGCCAATTATTTTTACCTTTACAAGTGGCTTCCTTCTAAACTTTTCTTCTAATCCCTCTCCTTAACTTCTTGCACGTTGGTGAGGACTTGGAATGAAGATTGAATTTGATTTTGGCTAGGCAAAATATCTTGCCATCATTTATTACTTACTTTCCTCTTGGTCTTTTTTTATTGGCTATGCAATCTACTTCTTCCAAGTGGCCTTCTTCTACACTTTTCTCCTTTCTTCTCTTTGTGCACGTTGGAGATCAATTTGTGAAGGCTTCTTCCTTTTCTTCAATTCACGTGGGATGCTAGAATGAAGGTTTCCACTTTTCTCAAAATTTCTAAGCCATAATGGCTACTTTCCACCATCTTTGTTCCTATTGGCTATTAAATTTACACCCTCCAAGTGTCCTACTTCTACATTCTTCTCCATTCTCCTTCTCTTGCACATGAATTCCAAGCTAAGAAGGTACTCCATTTTGGCTTCCTTTCACGTGGAGTAGCCTAAGTTTTAGGATAGTTTTTGCTTTTATTTTCTAATTGGTTTTATCTTATTTTCTATTGGTCCTTGTGGCCTTTAATTATTTAAATTACGAACCTAACTTATTAAAGAAATTCATTCCTTTCATAATTAGTAGAAAACTCTAAAGATTATAACAATCTTTTCTATACAATTTTCTAATGTCCATAATAGCCTTAAATTGAATCATTTCCCAAATACTTATCAAAATTCCTAAAAATTCAATTTGATGATTTCTTGTTATCTTCTAGGTTAATATTTAGTTATCTAAAAGTATTTTATCTATTCTCCAGGTCTCCACAGCATTTCTAAAGTCCTCTGGTCCTTTTTGACCTAAAGGGTATTTTGGTAATTTACCATCCTCGGGACGTGATGGTAATTATCGCATTTGTTCAAGGGTCTTTTAGGTAATTTTCTCCTAAAATATCTTACTAAAATATCTAGGGGTATTTTGGTTATTCTCAAAAATATCCAAGGGCAAAATTGTCATTTTCATCCTAGGGGCATCTTCGTCATTTCTGAAATTGTTCAGGGACATAATTGTCATTTGCCCTAAATCTTTTGTACTTTCTCTAATTAATATTTCACCCCATTAATTTTGAATATTAACCATCAATTGACTGTTTTATTCTTAAAATTTTAGGGTGTTACAGGTAGAAGATGACTTGTAATCGATTATATGATATTGTAATCGATTAAATTGATATTTTGGGATTTTTCTTAAGTATCTGAACATATGTAATCGATTATCTCAAGTGGTAATCGATTATCCCAGTGGGTCACACAAACTGAGGGATGAATTCTGTGCATTTTAATCGATTATCATCAGTGGTAATCGATTATCCCAGTGACACATTCAAACTGAGGAATGGATTTTATGAGTGGTAAACGATTATTCCGATAAGTAATCGATTATCACAGTGAGTTGCTTATACTGTGAAATGGCATGTTAAGGGAAAAATAATCGATTACGAGGTTGGTGTAATCAATTACTAGCTTTCTACTTGTACACTGAAAGTGATTCCTGATCAATTTAATCGATTAATTCATGGAGTAATCGATTATTACTTTAAAAACAACAAAAATAGAGCATTTTATGCAGCTTGTACGAATTTCAATTATTTCAAGAACTAATGCAGCAATGAGGCTTTAATCATTTGTGAAAGGCATACATTTAAGCTAATTAGCATAGATTATGTTCATCAAGAATGCCTAGCATGTTCCTAAGTGCATAAAATCTATCCTTTGGCAATGGTTTAGT
>QARZ01000598.1:0-161058 GCA_013407115.1 Glycine latifolia | reverse complement strand
AATCAATCAATAACCCATAGATGTTTTAATGTAAGCAAGAACTCCCAGAACCCAAAAAACCCCAAGAAAGTATTTAGAATGCTTTATGTTAGCTCAGATTTCAAAATTGACAAGTTACAAATCAAGCACAGTAAGAGTTCTATTTATAAAAAACTTTTACAACTGTCAGTAATCGATTAAACGCGCCTAATAATTGATTATTTATCATATGTAATCGATTAAACAACATATGTAATCAATTAATCTGTTCAATAAAATTCTGGGTATGGGCAACGAACTAAATAATCGATTATTCCGTCTTGTAATCGATTAACACATTGAGCTTTATAAAACTTGAAGTTTAGAATGTAACTTAAAATGCACTGTGTAATCGATTACAGTTTTTGGTAATCGATTAAGACAAATTGCTTCATAAAACATAGATCAGTCATATGAACAATGTAATTGATTACGGATTTTGGTAATCGATTATTGTTTTAGAATTTAGTTAATCAGAGGCATATACTGTAATCGATTACAATCATTGGTAATCGATTAAGGCAGTGGACTGATGTTTTCTATTTGGCCTTTGTAATCGATTGCAGTTTATTGGTAATCGATTAAAATGTTTATCAAGGTAGTTTATATGTAAACTAAGGTAAAATAATCGATTAATCCGATATGTAATCGATTACATTGTTCTTGAAGAGTAATCTTTCAATGTTGTCCTTTGTGTTTAGGGTGAAACACTGACATCCAAAGGGATGAAAATATGATATGTTGGGTTTTCATCCTTTCTACAATTCATAGGGAGTCTCTTTAAGAATGGGTCTTATGAAATTTTTATTTTGTAAATAATACACAGTATTCATTGCTTCAACCCAGAAGTACTTAGGAGTAGAATTATCATTAAGCATGGTGCTTGTCATTTCCTATAATGACATGATTTTCCTCTCAACCACACCATTTTGCTAAGGTGTCCTTGGAGTTGAGAAGTTATAAAAAATATAATTTTTTTCATAGAACAGCTAAAAATTCTCATTTTCAAATTCACCTCCATGGTCACTTTTGATTGAAGTAATGCATACTTCTTTTTTATTTTGAATTCCTTCACATAATTTAAGGAAAACATTGAAAGACTCATCCTCGTGGGCTAGGAACATAACCCAAGTCCATCTAGAGTAATTATCCATTATGACAAGACCAAACCTTTTGCCACTTACTAAGGTTGTTCTAGTTGAGCCAAATAGATCAAGATGTAACAATTCTAATGGTCTTGAGGTGCAATTAATGTTTTTGCTAGAAAAAGAATTTTTAACTTGTTTCCTCTTTTGTAAGTTTCACAAAGTAAATCATATTTGTATGACATATATGGTAGACCTCTTACAAGGTTATGCTTCTATAGCTTTTAGATTAACCTTAAGTTAGCATAACCAAGTTTCTTATGCCATACCCAGTGATCTTTTTTGGCAGATAGCAAACAAGATACATTTTGATCTAATAGATCACCTAGCCTGATCTTGTAAAGATTACCTTTCTTCTTGGAAGAAAAGAGCAAGGCCTCATCACCTAATGTTGCTCATCTGCTCACACGAATGAAAGTTCACGATCATCACAAGTACCAATCACACGGTACAACAAATGCAAGGGTGAGTTTATTATATAAAATCAACAAGCATCAGATAACAACAATTGGAAAGGAAACAACATTAACAACCACAATCATTACCAAAAATCCATCAATCCAATACACACTCGACAAACCAATCATCCAATTCATTTCATAACTCAAACAATCATACTCAGAATGATGCATACACCTGACTCATATCTCAGAATGCAATGTGGTACCATCCTCATGGAAATAGCCTCTCTGGGAAAATGATGCAGTACCTCATCGAGGTCATCCTATCGTGCACAGGTCGCTCCCCCCATGGTGATCAGCCCTGAGTCTCAAGGGAGTTCCAAACAGAGTGATATGCCCCCTGGTACCCCTGGTACTTACCGCCACCATTCTATTTCCACTCATGCAATTATGAAGTATGAAACATGGGCACCATCAATGCATTGACCATGGATAGCTAGGGACTGGAATTTTGAACAATCATATCTCTCTTGGGATGCTTAAAATTCGTAAATCCATCCTCGCAAGGTTATCCAGTCATGCATCCCCCATGTACATACACAACATCACTAATGCACTGACCGTGGCTAGGAACACATCCTTCCTCGCAAGGGTAACCAATAGGTCACTGCATCTCACATGGACATATACAACATACAACCATGGGCACCATCAATGCATGACCTGGCTAGGAACACATCCTTCCTTGCAAGGGTAATCAGTCATTCACCCCCCATGGGTATCCATGTATATCCACATCACACAATGACATTGTTCACATCAACATTATTTCTTATCAATGTCATTATCAACCTCAATATCATATCATCTTAATATCATCATCATGCATATCAATATCATCTCATTTCAACATCATCAACCACATCAACATTATCTCATTTAAACATAACCAACCACATAAATAACATCTCAATTTCAATATCATCAACAACATCAACATCAACATCATTTTATTTCAATATCATCATCATAAACATCAATATTCAACATCATCAACTATATCAACAATATCTCATTACATCATCATCAACCCAATCACATTATCCTATTTCAACATCATCTCATTCATTCGCAATCCATATGACCACGAGACTGGTATTTTAGGAAAATTCTAAATTAAAGAGGAGGACTACAACATAGAAAACACATTTTTATGTCCGTTTAAAAAATTTAATAAAGAATTAAATAGGAGGATGCATTATAAAATTTTGGGCAGAATTTCCTCTATAATTAAGACTTTTTCCAAAAATCCAATCATTACAGCAACATCAGTCACAATTTTATCCATCAACAAGCAAATTCATCGCATCTTATTAGTTAAAAACACAGTTTTTCTTGAAAATGAGAACACATCGAAACAAACACACATCAATCATAAATACATCGTATGCCATTAGTTAAAAATGTAGTTTCTCTTGAAAACCAGTACACAGCAGGGACAAGCAATTATCTTCATAGTTAGGCTCCCTGACCTCCAACTATGGTATCAAAACTATAACCAAATAATAAACTCTCATTACCTAACTAGGAGTTCTCCTATTAAAACCTTGTAGTGTTGTTTTGAGATCCTTCAATACGCGTGTTTTCGTCCAAACGCAGAGCTCTATATATCAAATCGAAGACAAAGTAAGATCAATATTAACATTCGGGATCAAATATCCACTCAAATAAAAAAAGGGCTAAAAGGGTATTTTGAAAGTCCATATCAAAAGACATCATTTTGAAATTCCGATCATACAAATGTGACCGGGGCTCAACAAAGATCACAAAAATAACATCTATTTCATAAAAAGGAGACTTTTACAATATCCTTAATCTAGACAAACTATTAATTCAAACACCATAGAGAGAATAAAAATGGATAAGATCGTATCATAACAGATAATATTCTTTTGGTACAGTCCTAAAACATAGTATAATTGTATTTGATCAAATAATAATTAGTTACTTTTATCGATTGAAATTTATTTTTTGAATATCAGTTTTGTATATTTTAAAATATAATTTAAAATTTAATAATATATTTAAAAAATATATATTAACATTGCCAAATTTTTTCACACAAAAAATGGTTTTTGTATGAAGTAGATGGGTGGAGGACAATGCAATTTGTATGCCAAATTCCTAGAAATTTATATCATGTGTAAACAGAAAAGTTAAATAAAAAGGTAAATTCAACATGAACCACAATCAAATTTTACTCTTTTATCTACTATACAATTCAACATTGTTTTATAACATCCAAGAATGATTTATTGCCTGTTATGGCCATAGAAGATTAGAAATCTTTTGAAATGATTGAATAACGATTTTGGAAGGTCTATAACAGGGGGAACCCCAACAGGCGCAACTTGCTTGATGACATCCTTGAGTGTTTCAATGTTGCATCCTGAAGGAATTTCAAACCTTATTGGATTTGTTCCAGTGAATGAATAACCCACAAAGTCGTCTTGTCGTGCTATGTTCAACTTGCCGTTGTAATATAGCATTGCATCATGTGTAGGGACAATGGTGGATTGAAGTAGGTTGAGTATACCATCGGGTGTTCTGTTGATGGTGCATAATATTTCTATAGGGCCAACACTTGACATTTGGTCATTGCACATTAACATTATGCAAACATCATCATCATTTGTGAGTTGCAGAGAATGAAAAAAATATTGCTGACCTGCATGTAGGGATGGCTGTCGGTAGTAGATTTCATCAACAAAATGGTCATTGGTTAGCAGAAGGGTGTCGTGCATCCTACTCTTGAGTGTCTAAAAAGAACACTCATTAGAAACTCGCATTGGTATTAGAGTAGGACATTGAAAAGAAACACCAGTTTCGTTGTGTTTCATTGATTCATTTGGAAAAATGAATGCTAATTTGGAGTTAATAATGGTCTGACTGCTTGTTTCTCCTAAGAATGCCATAGTATTCAGATTGAATTTTGATTGTATAGGCATGTTGTGTGGGAGTGTCTGGCTTATATAGGGGTCAATGACGTCCAAATTTAGGCATGTTCAATGACGCCCTATTTGTTAGGCGTGTTCAGTGACACCCTATTTGGGCGTGTTCAATCACGCCCTATTTGTTAGGCGTGTTCAGTCACGTCCTATTTGGGCATGTTCAGTCAGGCCCTATTTGGCCCTCATTGACTCCCCATAAGCGTAAAAAGTTTCAAAACAGCCCCAAATTTATATTACAATTTTATTTATGAGTCTCATGTTCGGCTTTAATGTTTAAGGGTGTTTGGTTTATGGTTTTCTCCTGAGAGTGTTTGGTTTAGGGTTTAGGGTGTTTGTTTTAGTTTTTAGGGTTTAGGGTTTATGATGTTTGGTTTAGGGATTATGTTTTCGTCTTTAGGGTTTAAGGTGTTTGGTTTAGGGTTTAGGCTGTGTGCTTTATGGTTTAGGGTTTAGGTTGCAACGACGGCAAAGCCCCATTTTCGTCCACCTAATTTGTTATTTAGTTTTCCATTTTGAAAATGTGATCGTCGTATGTGTAATCACATGCAAAACATAATGAGTAACATCACCTCTCTCAACCAAATACAGGGGTAAGACAACATATTTATAAATTAAATACATTAACATAACATTAATTAAACAAACATCAATACAAAATCATGGAATAGCACGGCGATCAGGACAAGCTCTCCGATTATGTCCAACTTGCTTGCAAATTCCGCATTTGACGCGTCTTTGAGTTGTTTCGACTTCGTCCATCTCGTTACGTATTCTGGTGGACCTTGGACGACCCTTTGCACACAACATTTCCCTGCCAAGTATGACAATTGGATCTTCACTCAGTGGAATAGCACGTTCATTACCAATTTGCTGCCATGGCAATGAATAAGCCTGAACCAAGTTGCTTACGAGAAAGACATCATCCACATACTGAAAAGGATTCTGACGAACATGTAAAGCAGCAGCTACGGCGTGACTACATAGGTTTTTGAAGGCCTTAAACTTGCCACACTGACAAAAATGCTCTAGCAGGTTTACTGAATATGACCTATCCCAGCCCTCGTCCACCTCAAATAATGTTTGATCAACGTTATATGTGCATACATGATGGCCTGTAGCAAGGGACTGATTATGCCTCAAAGCATCAACCACATGTTTGCAATGTCGGTGTGAATGCTCAAGCTATGAAGTAGCTGCCTAACCCCTGCATACAAAATAATGAACCAATCGGGTGTAGGTGTGCTTCACAAGAGCAGTAATAGGCATGTTCCTTGCTCCCTTGAACACCCTGTTCACTGATTCAGACAAGTTTGTTGTCATATGGCCATATCTTCTCCCCCTCCACATCATATGCACGTGTCCACTTTTCCTTAGGGATGTTGTCAATCCATTCTGCAACTTCAGGACTAGTATCATGAAATCATTCAAACGCTATGTCAAAATCAACCATAGAAGGAGTATAACCTGTAGAATAATAATATCATTAACACTATTCCGGTTACAGATTTGTCTCAGCTTAATATATTACAAATAGTTGTTAACATACCTAAAGTCATGAGGGTCTTCTTCAATTTTGCATTCTTGAACCTTTGATTAAAATTACTGGCAATATGACGAAGGCAAAACACGTGATGCGCAAAAGGTGGTTGCCAATCAGCATGATTCTCCACAGCAGATATTATGCTCATGTGCCTATCTGAAATGAGACATATATTTTGCATTTGGGTAACGTGGAAGCGAATGTTAGCAAGGAAGTATTCCCAGGCTTCCAACGTCTCCCCCTCAACAATGGCAAATGGCAGTGGCAGACATTCATTATTTCCATCCTGACTCGTGGCAATCAATAATTTTCCTTTATACTTGCCATATAAATGAGTCCATCAATTTGAATGATGAGTTTGCAAAATTTAAAAGCCTCACAACACTGTCTAAAAGTCCAAAAAATGCGATGAAACACACGCTTTACCCGTACCAGTCGATGTGCCACAAAATAAGCATTTGTTTGAATATCAAAAAAAGAACCTAGTGAAAAATGAAGCATGTAGTTGCACCACCTGGGCAAAAATGCATAAGATTCTTCCCAATCTCCATAAATCATTGTCATTGCTTTCTGCATTGCACACCAGGCCTTTCCATATGAAACTTTAAATCCATGCGTATTGGTGATCCTTTCCTGAACCAATGCAATTGACACAGACGATTCCTCCTTAACCATTCCTAACAATGAAATTGTAACATTGACATTAACAACATACCTTAAAAAACAATATTTTCCATATAGAGCAAATTTAATAAAAACATACCTACTACAAGTGAAGCAATAACATCAGCATCAAGTTGTCTGTGACCCTGTGTAATATGGTCATTCAGGAAATTGTGTTTTCCACCCCATCTTGAAACAAGCCACTTCTCACCGTACGTTGGTTTAATTACCCTAACCCTCCAAGGGCAACCATCGTTGTGAGCAACACACTTCATACTAAACTTGTTAGGCTTGCTCTCAACCACAATTGCTTCTTAATGCTCCTTCATGAGGTTCTGCTTAATTGCAATTTGTGCGTCCTTTTTGGATGCAAATTCCTGTTTAACAAACAAATCATCTCCTAATTGCCATGGACCTTGCACTGAACCCGAACCGGTAAAAGATTCTTCTTCGCTTGGATGATTCCAATCAATATATGTGTAATGTGAAATTCCATCCCAAAAAGGAATGACCTCAACACCTACACATACAAAATCAGTTTAATAAACATATCAAGCAAATAAAATGCTATAACATAAATATATACATATATGACTACATTCTCATTGATTTCAGTCATCTAAGATACCTTCAACAAGTTGTTCTACTTGAGTAGATCCAATGTCTGCATGGTGATGGATTTGAGACGACCCCACATCAGTATCTTCTTGGAATTCAGTCGCATGCACACCAACATCCTCATCATTATCCGACGCACTAGCATCCTCCTCAAGAAGATGATCTTCCATTGCAATATTTTCATCATCGTCATCCTCTTCATCGTCATCCATAACCCAAGTTGGTTTATGTTCATCTTCCTCAGACACTTTTACACCTGGAGTAGCATATGATGATGCATTATGTGCAGAATTAGAAGCGACTGACCTTATTGGTAAAACAACATCCTCTACTAAGGTAAAATCCACGTACAACTCTAAAAAATCCTTTCCTTGACTGGTTGAAAAATTCTTTCATTACCATTTCTATGTCTTCATCATCCAGTACTTGAAATCCCATGTATTGTTCGTGATGCCATAATCTTGTCGTTAGCAAAATGATACTTTGGTTGTCTTTTATACCTAATTTTTGACGTATCTTCTCATGCAATTCACCCAGTGTTGATTTCCGATCGATACGTGCCGGCCTGTTATCCCCTTCAAAAACAACACCTCGTCGTCCTTTAACTTTTCTTCCATTAAAAAATAGTACAACACGAGCACTCTCACTACCTGAACTCATTTCTTGCCATCAACAAAAACAAAAAATTTAAATATCAAGAAACAATACAATAATAGGAGATTTAGAAGATAACCTGTGAAGAAATGGGTCAGGAGAGGCGGATTAAATAGAATTTGGGGGGTCTTGACTGCCCCAAATTTTAAAATATTTTGCAAACAGTCCCAAATTTCAAATTATTTATTAAAAATTGCCAAAACAGATCCGTGAATGATTTTTATTTCCCAAGAAAATGGTTTTCTTAACCCCATCCTGCACTGCATATATATAAAACAATAATATCAAAAGGAAAATTAAAAAAAAGGTCAATTTATGACATAAAATTAAACAAATTTGTGATATTTTGATTTTACATTAAAATTACAAAAAAGAAAAGTAACAAAATAGTAAGCATCACAAAACTAAGAAAAAAAATACAAAGGAAATGGGTTGAAAAGAAAATCTTAATTAAAAGAGAATATTCTAAAGAATCTAGAGAGTTCAAAACCTTTTTCTCTAAATCTCTTCATCTTCATCATTTAATACTAAATGATGGTTATTAGTATATTCAACAAAATCTAAACATTTTATAAAAACATGAAGCATTGCACAACCAGAGACATTAAAAAAATAGAAATGAAGAAAAGGGGGAGTTAATTAAAAGTGGTAGAGATGAGATTAAGTAGAAATAGTAAAGGAATCAAAGTAACAAAAATTATTATCAATCAACCGCCACTTCTCGATAGTGTTTTAACATCAAAGTAGAAAGCTTTTGTGGGTGTAATTTAAAATAAATACAAAATACAAAATATATAAAAGTCAAGTTAAATTTTTTGATGTATAATTATATGACCTAGAAGCATATGGTTAAGGACTCATTTAGTTTGAGAAAACAAAATGAAAATTCGTTGCCTTTTTTTCTTCCCATTTTCTACATCTTTTAAAAAATTGTATTTAAGTTTTGGTTAAATTATAATTTTCCAGATTTAAATTATAAAAAAAACATTAATTGACGGTAAGACTAATAAAAGAGACTGAAAACAAAAATCAAAGGAGAACTTGAAGAAGTAACTTTGAAAATAAACATAAGCATTAACGAAGAAGTAGAATCATGAAGAACTAAAACATATTACATGTTAATCACTCAATTACCACTTAGGCTTATAATCACGCATTTTAACCTCATCAAACATCAACATTTTGATACCTAGAGATAGAACAAAACACATAACACACTTAAAAGAATAATTTTTTAATATTAAATTTTAACATTTTCTCCAAATATATATATAGAGAGAGAGAATTTTAAAAACAGAGAGTTTATGCTAGGGAGAAAAGCAAACCAAGAAAAAAAAACAAAGACTTATTAGAACACTTAGCATTAGGCAATGAATAATTTTTTCCAGCATTGATAAAAAAATAAGGAAAAGTTTCATATAATAATTAAGCTGAAGTGAAAAACAATTGAACTTTCTAAAATCACATTTTTTAATAAAGACTGTGATGCAATGACTCAACATAGATTGAGACATCCCAACTATGTTGGCAGCCCTCAACCTATGAATCCTAACCACACTACACCATTATATTATTAATGAAGAGTAAAAGAGAAAATGGGGGGACTAGACCAAAACCCACAAGATAGAATTACACAACACGATATGAAGGCAATCCACACCTATCACACCTATCACGGAATAAATTCTAACTAATAAAAGATGGAGCAACCTTCCCCCAGTAAAAGTCTACTCTATGATCAACAACATAATTGGCTAGTCTATCGTGCATCTATTCCCTTCTCGGAAGATATGTGATACCCGAAAGGTCATATGGGAAGTAAGACCTATGCACTATTTCCACATGCTTCTAAGAGTCCAAGGCACCATCTCTAAGTTAGTGAAAGCATGCAAAACATGTCTGGAATCACAATCAAGCCACATCTTAGACCAATCGATTGAGTGGGAGTGCTCAATGGCCATCATGGCTACCATAAGCTCAGCATAAAACGTTGTCTGAATGACTATGTAATGAGAAAAAACTCCCCAAAAGCAGCCAAAGTTGTCTCTGAAAATGCCACGACACCCAGCATGACCAGGGGAGCCCCTAGCTAAATCGACAGTGTTACACTTTATAAAAACACAAGTAGGCAAATGTCAATTCACTTGCTTAACGCAAATACTCTTGGGAGGATTAATAGGCACAAGCAAACGCTTAAATAAAGTAAATTTCGTCATAGAGCAAGAGGCACGGAACGAGCTTAGAAATCCAATTAAGGAAAATCACATTGATTAACATGAAAAAATATATAAAAAGTGGAGTTTTAAAATCAAAATCTGTTTTACAATTAACAAATATCTAAAATCAAAATGAGTTTTAATATTAAAAATATTTAATTTTAAAACTTGTATTTGGTAGATTTAAAAATTCAGAATGACGGATACAGTTTTGAAAAAAGGATAATTAGATATTAAAAAAGAGATTAACATGAATCGAAAATTAAAAATAATTAGTTACTTGCAAATATGATAGTGTTAAAAATGATTGGAACAACAATAATTTTGAAAGCAAGATTGAAAACTGATAAATAAAAAAGAAGCAAGATTGAGATTTGTAAGTGTTGTATGTAGGTAGAAACCAGTTCAGTTAAAATGTGATTACAATAATTACCATATGCCAATTTCAATTTTTGAACGTTTCTACAAACATAACAGGCACAGTTTGGAAAATGCAAATTAAATGCATATTATAATTTGGAAAGTAACTAATACGATGATATACCTCAAAAGTAGTTCTCTATGCAGTAAAGAAAATGAATGAGATACAAAAGCTTGCAGGGCATAACTCTAATAACTCCAATCTATAGTCCACGAAGCATTTGCTGCCTGCTTTGGCCCAAGACTTAGTCTCACCAATTTGTGTCTAACCACATCAATCAAAAACCTATTATCTTATTTTCAAAACATAAGAAACCATACTTGCTCAAATAAATAATCATGATAAATAGGTGAACCTCCATGATCACCAAATATAAATAAATAAGTATCATATACCATAAAGAGTTAACAAAACATGTACGTCTTTGTAAAATCAGTGAGTGACATATACAATCCCAAATAAGTAATGTAAAGTAGTAATGACTAATTAGGTACAAAAGATATGAACCTAAGTCTATCCATCTCAAAATACATATAAAAGAAAAAACCTAAAACTTATAGCGGTTACTTATACCCAAGCCCAAAGTAGTCATATCCACAAAAAGAATCAATATAGGCAGATGTAAAGGGGTCTTCTAGCAAGATTCCTCAAATGAATCCTACGAAAAATCCTTCTCCATAAACTTTGGCTTCGTGACGAGGTCTTCCTCTTTCATAGATGGATCCTCCTCGTAAGACGTGTCCTCCTCCAATTCCTCTTTGTTGTCCTTTGATATGAAATCTACCAAGTCTACCCTAAGTGGTACCCGAGACTCAAGCAACACCGATTGGGGAGATTTAGTAGAAGAAGTGGTCTCAATATCCTTAGATGAAGAGTTATATCTAGAAGAAGGAATCACATTCTCTGCAAGAAGTGAATGCAACTCTAAAGGAATAACAACCTCTAGCATGAGCATTGCGAAGCGGTAGTATGGTGGCATAGGTTAGGTCTACCAAATATAAAACTCAACTATGTAGGGTTTGTATCGTGGTACGTCCATCGGTGCACGACTACAATGGAGGAACATTAGAAATGGTCCACATGGAGCATATCATCATCTTCTCATCATGTCTCGATGGCGTGAATGAAGAATGAGATAGTCGACGTTGAGCTCATCAATAGGTTCTAAAAATAGTAATAAGGGAGTGGGTATTTCATCCATTTTGAAGACACAAACATGGACATTAAGTCCCACACACAAAGACCTAACAACCACCAGGTGTGGTTTACTAGCATACATCACTCATGACATCTTATTCCTTAATTCTACTCTCACACCATTCTTACCTTAGGCCCAACACTTCCACTCAGATTCCTAGGCCTTCATGATCTTATGCAACATATGGATGATGATTGGGAAGACACATCACATGCCGGTAAAGACTCATGGTGCTCTCACCAACCATGGATATAGCTCCACTCTAGTCAGGAATGCCAATTAAGGCTCGCAAGTCCCCTGAACTAACGAGAAATGCCCTTAGTCAGGTTATCACCACTCAACATTCTCCCATGTTCCTTTGAACCGTCCGGACTATCCCCTAATGTACCTATTGTGTGTCATCCACCCCTACTTAACAAATCCTCACTCCTCCTTCAGATGAGAAGCATGAACGATGGTCGCATTGGTACTTGTGAATAGATATATTGGACAATGTATTCCTACTAAGTATAGGGTCATGCCCTGACTCTCGACATAATAATCCCTCTAATTCTAATACAATCTGCTACCTTGTTAGTCCGCTTCTTCCTCAAAATATGTGTTGATTCTCATGGATCCCTCGGCTGGAAGTGTCTTCCATCATGCGCACACGCAAACATATCAAGAGAGGAGGGAAATTAATCTTTTTCCTTTTCTACGGTCATCAATCAACATGGCCCTTGAAGTGGAGAAGGCCACTTTGCAAAATCACTCATCGCCACATGTCCAATCACTAAATCATTGCAAGACATTCAAAATAAAATTTGCCAAGGTTTGAACACCCTTGAACCCAATCCCAAAGCACAACAGTTCATAATCAACATCATTAATAACTCATATTTATAACTTGCAACATGTCTTGCCAAGTGATCACACTCACTTGGTCTTACAACATTTAACATAACAATTTTCACACCTCCACATAATAGCGTATCAATTAAAGAAAACAATCAAATTTATACCTTACATCATTCGTTCGATGCATTTTTATACATTTATGACACATTCTCATTTGGAATTGCACTTAATTATCCACTTTGAAATCAATTTTCCCAATGATGTAGAAATCCAATTAGGACAAAACAAATATGCTTCTCAAGGTTTTCAAATGCAAATAACTCAGTTTTGGACTCAAAATTCCCTAAATCAATCTTGGGCCTAACACAAAACTGCCCTGCACTTAATTCACAAAGTTCACAAAACTTGATTTCTAATTTCCAAGAGTTGTAGAAATCCATTTCATGCAAAATTTATATCAAAACCTATGTTTTCAAACATGAGGACTCATTTCCATGGTCAAAATCTACAGAAACCAAGCCAATATGTGTAGTTCATTCAAAATAGAGCTGAAATTACGGAAAAGGACAATACTTGAAATTGTAGTTACATAGGCTGTACTAACTCCAATGGGGTGTATTTTATGTCTAAACCTTGGTTTCAGGACCTAGTGAGTCCAATTTTTAGGTCCATAACAACATATTCTAGCTCCAATTTCAATTTTTTTAAAACAGAGCATTATACACATATAACTTGCCCTAACTTAAAAATTTAATTCCAAAGGCTATACAACTCCAAATGAAACATATCATATATAATTTCCTAGGTTTTGGGGGTCAAGGAAATCATTTTTGAATGCATAATTACTAAATTTTGATGCAAAAATCATAGTATACAGGTATAGATTACGAGTGTCACACAAAAACATAAAAAATCACAACATAAATGAAGTTTAATGTAATGTCCCAATTTTCTCAAGTTGGGAAGTTTGATGTAGAAATTGTCTATGTTTGTTTGATATGCAGTGTAATAGTATTATTCGTAGTGTAATCATGCATATAAGAGATAAAACCATCTTTAGACAGATTAATGCAAGTTTAGAACATGTATGTGTCTAGATGTGGGAAACTATTAGTTTAAATACTTAAGAAGAAAGGAATTAGTTTCTCATTCTCTTTAATTATTTTTAGTCAAGATTAATGGAGGAGATTAATAAATTAACTTATAACTCTAGAATTAATTTATTAGTTATGAAATAATTAGGGACTAATTGAGAGCTTAAGTCCCTAAGTGTAGTTGGTTTAATAGGAAAAAGAGAGGGAAAAATCAATTGGGACCCACATATGGGGTCCCTACTTAGCCTAAACCCTTCCTTTTATAAAAGAGAAGCAGCCCCCCTTCTTGTTGAGCCATCAACCAAGAAAGAGAGGGAAGCCCTTTGCTTTTTCTTTCTTCTCTTCCTTCATTGTTTGAAGCCTAAGGTTATTAGATGTGTAGGTGAGTTCCTATCCTCATTTTCATGACCATTTTCTTCTCCTCTTGAAGCTCGAGTGCTTATCTTCTTCTCTTTCATTCTCCATTTCATGACTAGAAGGACTTAAGTTTGTAGCTCAACCCACACTTTTTTCTTTGTTTCCTTGAGTCAACAATGAGGTAAGGGAATAATATTCCATTTCTTGGGACCAATACTATGTTGCTAGCCACTAGAACTTCATTTATATGATGATTTTGCATGTTTAACACAAATCCTGTAGGTGCTATGTATTCTAGGAATTGAATTTGTGAATTCTGGGTTCAAATTTGAGTTCCTTGACCCCAAAAACCTAGGAAATCATATATGATATGTCTCATTTAGATGTGTGTAGCCTTAGGAAATTAATTTTCAAGTTATGGCAATATATATGATTTTCATGCTCTGTTTTCGTAGCTTTTGAATTTAGAGTTAGAATCTATTTATATTGACCTAAATATTGAACTTATTAGGTCCAAGAACCAAGGGTTAGACATAAAATATGAAAGAAAAGGGCCTTGAAGCCCGAAGGCATGTGAGAAGAAAACAAAAATTTTTCAAGCAGAAACACACATACCACACAAGAATCATTCTTTAAGACATAGATGTTACCTTGTTTATATTCGAAACTTGATGATCAAGGATAGGCTTGAAGATACAAGCCCTCTAATGTTGATCCACACCACTTCTTGTCAAGACTCAAGAACACTTCTTGAAGGCTACCAACAAACACCAGAGGAGGCAGGCTAGGCACACCAATGGAGAGGAAGAAGGTTATGTTTTAACGTGTTTTTACTTATCTAAGAGGCTCACCAATAGATGATATTGGTGGCTGAATTTTCAGCCAACACTCACACAAAGGGGCACGTGAAAATAGAGGAAAGTAGATTAGGGTTTTTCCTCTCAAATTATTAGAGAACTATGATCACAATAGCACACTTTATAGAAGAGTTTGAGTTAGATTTTTAACCAAAAAATCTGATCATGAAGCATCCCACACGTGAAGATAAAATAGAGTTGTTGCATTTCAAAATTTCCAACAACCTCCTATCTTATCTTCCGAAGACCAAGTCAATTACTTGAGATTTAATTTTACCAAAAGATAATCATATATCAGCCGTGTATAAGCCCATAATCAGCCCTCAAAATTCTTCCTAAAATCTAGGACATGATCATGATAAGATTCTAGTTGAATTCAAATTCAAATCTAGCTCTTATCTTCTCCTTTTGATATGAAACTAACTACTATAGTTAATTCATATTTAAATTCAAAATTTAAATTATCAAATTTAAATATTAGATAATTAATTTAACTATTTAAATTAATTAATAATGTCTTGGACTATCCAAGCCCATTAACTCCATTCATGTGCCCCTCTCTCTTTAAGATAGGTATCCAAACTCTTTCTTGGGCCAACAACCATTATTAGGCCCAAAACCTTTAATGCTATAATGTCATGACAATAAAGTGTTAGTGTGTACCCATCAGGCTCAACATAGCTACTGACATAAATGAGTTTGGGCCCAACAAGGCCACTACTCATTTAATGACAACTCAGAGCACTAGCAATGCTTTGTTGCCCCAGAACTAGTTAGGTAAATGACAAGATCATCCTATTAAATCTATTTGGTTTCCGTATGTATTTCCTTTCGTCTCGGTTACCTTCCCATAAAATCTAGGGTAAGGAAACGTATCAGCCCTTGCGGTCTAGGGTAAGCTTTAATACGAAATAGGTAGTCTCCAATTTTACTGACTCTAAAGGCAAATCATCTCATGATTTCTTTTACTATGCATAGATTCCCGAGTCCCATAAATGTCATCCCGATTTCTCCGATTTACAGATAACCTAATCTCTCACAGAGATTTGACGAATTCCTTCAGCTAGTCATCCTAGACTTGTGTTATTTCAGGACATGCCCAAAGGTATACCTATGTGTCTCCATGTTTCAGGCAGATGAGGTATACAATCAAAGCATGTCTTCTAGAACACAGTCTAGGTGAAAACTTCTAGTCTAAGGAAAGTCACACCCAAATAATAAGAGACTACTTTAATGATACTATCTATGAGATTTCCTCATAGAGTCTCTTTGTGGGTCCGTTCAGTGCGAGCTATACCCTTATAGGTCCACCCATGACTTTAACTAAGACATCTCCATGTCTGTAGCTCATGAGGTCTTTACCTTGTATCTGCATACAAGTAGTTAAGCCGTACTAGTCTTACCTGAAATCACTGATCCCCATTTTGAGTGTCTCTAGACTAGGAACTTAAAATTTAGGAGTAGACATCTGGTATCCTTGAATCCTCATGATCGTGATCCCATCACTGATACTCAAGAGATACCTATTCTATTCCAAGGGTTTTATCTAGTTACTCATATATTAATAATGATATCGAGACAGAATATGAAACAAGATAAAGAACGCTTATAATTTATTCATGACAATATGAAAAGTACAGTTACGTCCTAATCTAAGGAAAAGATTGTCTCTAGGACATCCATATACTAACAAAATACACCCCATTTGAGTTAGTATATCCTATGAAACCATGATTTCAATTTTTGTGCCTTTTTGGTCAATCTTGCACTATTTTGAACGAATTATGCATATAAGCTTGTTTTATATAGATTTTGACCATGAAACTAAGTTCCTCATGTTTGAAAACACAAGGTTTGATATAAAATTTTCATGAAATGAATTTCTAAAACTCTTGGAAATTAGGAAATAAGTTTGTGAACTTTATAGGCCAAGTGCAGACCATTTTCAAAATCTAACCAAATGGGAGTGGAATTGGAGGATTTTTAGTCCAAAGCTGAATTCCTTACATCCAAAAACCTTGATAAACATATATGGTTTGCCCCAATTTGATTTCTACATCAATGGAATGTTGAATTTAAAAGTGGGTGATTAGGTGCAATTCCAAATGATAAAGTGTTTGTATGTGCAGAATTGCATAGAAATTATGACATAGCTTATTGATTTAGTTGCTTACTTTGATTGAGAATTAGTGTGTGAATGTTTATGATTAAATTTTTAATACTAAGTGAGTGTGATCACTTGGCAAGACATGTTGCATGATTTGAATTGTTATGATTAAATGTTATAAGACCAAGTGAGACCAATTGGCAAGACATGTTGCATGATATGGATTATTATGATATTGATCATGAATGGTTGCGCTTTAGGATTGGGTCCAAGGGTGTCCGATCCTCGACAAATTTTATTTGGATGTCTTGTGCAAGTGGTCTTGTCCACTTAAGGGGCCATTTTGATGATGACCCTAGAGAGGGAAGATGATTAATTCTCTTCCTCTCTTATTATGTTTGTGTGTATGTGCGATGGTGGATACTTACAGTCAGGGACTTCATAAGGATCAACATGCATTATGAGGAAATGACGGAAAATGAGGTAGCGTAATTATGTTAGAATTATAGTGAATGTTGTGTTGGAAGTGGGGCATGATCCTTAACTCAGTGGGAATACATCCTCTAATGTCTAGTCACAAGTACCAACACAATTGTTGTTCACATTGCTAATCATGAAGAATCAGTGAGGATTCGTTAAGTGAGGGTGGATGACATACAATAGGTACATTGGGGGATGGTTTGAATGATTCAAAGGAAATTGGGGAAAATGTAGAATGGTGATTGTTGATTCTGAGGGGGAGATTGTTGATTAAAGGGAGCAGTAAGAAGATGAAGCTAAAGAAGAAGCTTGTACCTTAGAAGAAAGTTTTAAGCTTTTCACATGCCAAGAAAATTATAATTTGATTAAGTGTATGAGATGCTAATCTTGTGATCCTTGCATTGCATGAATACGATCATTAACATGCATACATGTTTTCATTAAAGTATTAAAGCTATTCATGTTTTTAAAAGAAACTAATTAGTCATGGTTAAGGTTTTTGGAAAATAAAATCTTACTGCTTTAATCGATTACACAAGAATTTTAATCGATTAAATATATTCATACTATTTCTGAATAAGCCTTGAAGAACAGTTTAATCGATTACCTATTTTTTGTAATCGATTACATAGTTATATGTGAAAAACATGCATCACTAGAATAATCGATTACCATTTTCAGTAATCGATTACAAAGGCCGAGTTCGTGTTACACAAAGGTCGGGTTCATGTTACAAAGGTCGGGCTCGTGTTGCACAGGCCGAGTTCTTGTTTTGAGCTTTACTGGTTTAATCGACTACCAGTCTTATGTAATCAATTATTTCTTCATATGTCAAAAATGCTAAGACTGCTTTAATCGATTAAGTATCGGTTTAATCAATTATCTTATTCATGAAAACATTTCTAGAAGGCTCAAGAACATATTAATCGATTATGTGATAATCTAATCAATTACATATGAGTAAATAATCGATTACATTGTCGTTTTAATCTATTATTGTCAGTTAAATCAGTTTTATACAAAGCTTGGTGAGTCTTTTTCTATAAATAGAGATTGAACGAATCATTTAATAACATGAGAGTTTTACCCAAAATATACTAAGCTTTCTAAGTATTCAAGATTCTGATTTGATTCTGAGTTTGAAACACATCTTGTGAGATCAAGATTTCTGAGTTTTTTGAAAAGACGTGTTAAAGAAAAGAAGGTTTATCAAGATTTTGATTCTAAGCATTGAATTTCATACAACCTGATTGATTGGTAATCTCAATTCATTTCATTCATACATACATGAAGGATCACATGTTGTGTTTATCTTGAAACTCTTCTTTTTAGATGTTCTAATACTTTTGTTGTGTTGTAATATATCAAAGTGATTCTTTCAAGCTTTCTAGAGTAGGGTTCTCTAGGGTTGAAGATCTGAGTAGGGTTCTCAGGATCTTTGTGATTTGTTTTCTAATAGTGTTTTAGAATTCAGATTCTTTATCTAGGGTTGATAAAGATAATCACTTGTAAATTGCTTGTAAAGGATATTTTGATATAGTGAAAACTCTAACCTGGTTGGTTGGAAGACACTAGATGTAGCCTCCATGTTAGTGAGGTGAACCAGTATAAATTGCTGAGTCTTTTATTTTGATTTTGTGTTTCTTTCATTGCTTGTATTTGGGTAATCAAAATATTATTAGCAAAAGAAAATATTTCTGTCATTGCATGCATAGCAAGGAGGATCTTGATTGAAAGAAAAGTTCTGGTTTTACAAAAGGTGAAAGAGTGATACGATCCTGATTTCAAATTCCGCAAGTTCTTTTAGAAAATTTTTAAATATCGTTTTGAACCAATTCACCGCCTCTTGGCTTATTTGCAGTATATTCATTGTGTTTTTCAGTGATGACCCGATTAAGGGCTTTATTCACACTTAATATATGGGACTTACAGGCCTCACCTGGAATTCCTGACTAGAGTGGAGTTGTATCCATGGTTGGTAAGAGCACCATCTCCTATACCAGCATGTGATGTGTCCTCCCAATCGTCATCCATATGTTGCGTAAGACCATAAAGGCCTAGGAGGCTTAGTGGCAATGTTGGGCCTAAGGTAAGGACAATGTTAGAGTAGAATGCAGAATAGGATGTCGTGAGTGTTGCTTGCTAGTCAACTGCATGTGGTGATTGTTAGGTTATGTGTGGGACACAACGTTCATGTTTGTGGTTCTGAAAGGAATGGAGTAATCACTCCTTTTTTACCATTTTAAGGACCAGATGACAAGCCCTACGACGCCTCGCCCATTCTACATTGATGTTATCGAGACCAAGTGCAACATCCCAAAAATTTAAACATGTTAGTTAGAGATAAAAGGAGAAATTTTAAAAAAAAAAAAATACTTAAAGGAGAATGATCATATTACCCTTTCCCTTGACGTGAGAATTATCATTCTACCCTTGAAGTTGAAATTACAAAAATACCCTTGAAGTGAGAATTACAATAATACCTTTAAATATCTTGGTTAGATATTTTGAAGTGAAAATTACAATAATACCGCTAGAATGAGTGATAAATTACCAAAATACCCTTGGATATTTTGCCTTAGGTATTTTGTAGAAACTCAAAGAAATTACAGAAATACCCCTAGAATGACAAATTACTATACTACCATTCGTAACAGATAAACATCACAAGAAAACTAGGAGTACCTAGACTGACCGAAAATTTATGATTAGTATCTAAAGCTATCATAAGTTAGAGTTTTAGACCATGTGAACACATTATGTACAAAATTCTTAAATATCTGATAAAATCTTAGAATATCTAAATATTATATATGATGTCATGAGAAAAATTATCACATGAGGAACACATGTAATTGTAGTATGATACAAGAAGGATAGGATAAAAGCTAAGGGATCTAAATGGCAAGCTTAGAAGTGCTTAGAATAAATTTAGTTATGATTAAGTTAACTTAAAAAAAGAAACAAAATTTTAGTATAAAGAGACTAAGCAAAGCCAATAGAAATGGAAGTATGGCCGTGAATGTGAGTGTGCATACGTGAATCAACAACAAATGCCTTATGTAAAGAAAACAAACAAAACCAAGCATTTCCAAAAAGCATTCCACGTGCACTTAGTCATTTAAGGAAGGAATCTTTGCTTTTTGCTTAGTAAGCATTGCATTTAATGCATAAGATTAAAATATTTTTAGGTCATGATTACTTAGTTATATTAGAACCAAACCAAAGACTAACTAAGTTACATCCTAACTAGTTTCTTTACATCTTAACTAAATTTTATACTATAAGTACCTCCTTGATTGAAAAGAAATATGCACCTTATTCTCTCACTCTCAAACCTCACGTTCACTTTCTCTTTATGTCTCGTTACTTTGCTCCATTCTTCTTACTTCTTTTTTAACTTCCAACCATAGCCTATCACTTTTATTGCCTCCTTCACCTTTCCAAAACATCAAATACCAAACAAGACTTTCATTCTTTCAAGACACTGAGGGAAAGACTAAAGAAAGATAATACCTGAAGGGTGAAGCAGTTGAGCTGAGCACAACCTTGATGGTGCCCAAAGGGTGATACGGTTAAGCCGAGCACGACCCTGCGGGAAAGACATATTGACCAAAGGCTGATACAGTTAAGCTGAGCACGACCCTACGGGAGTAACCTAAGTCTAGTAATGAGCTCATTGTTAGTTTAGGGTATTAAAGAAGAGATTAATAAAGAAAAGATATGCATTGTCATGATTGAAAATTATGCATGCACTAATGATGCAGTATGAGAATATTTTTAAGAAGAGATTAATAAAGAAAAGATATGCATTGTCATGATTGAAAATTATGCGTGCACTAATGATGCAGTATGAGAATATTTTTAAGTGTTTATGAATAAAATGAAACTACTTTGGGTTATATGTTTATGAATTTAAAATCAGCTATGATTGTTCACATGTTTTCTTAATAAACCGAAGTAGCTGGAATGATGACGATGACACTGTATGATAAGTCAATTTTCACCTACTAGGAATTCTTTGGAATTCTCACTATTTTAGTGTGTTCTCGTATCATTCTAGACAGGTAAATCGGGAGAAGCAGCTACAAATTGGAGACAAACTAGAATATTTCTTTTGATGTTGCAGATTTGTAGTATTTTTACTATATGTTTTGTAGTATATGGACATTAATATTATTGTAGGAAATATTATTTACAAGTTATTACTAAGTTTGTAATTTATTAAAGAGACCAATGTGTCACAATAGGCTCTATATAAGCGAAATTTTCATAACACAGTTAAATTTCAAATATTAAGACAAGTATTTCTTAATAGGATCTGGTTAAAAATTTTACAATAGAAAAGTTAACATCTTCTAGTTACGTATTATGACCTAGGCATAATATAGTAATTGGAAGGGTGTTACACCAAGTGGGAACATGATGACGTGCTCCATGTGGATCACTTCTTCGGGTTCCTACATTGTCGTCGTATGCCAGATGTACCAGGAGATAAGATTTGTATCATTGGCTTTTGCTTTTCATGGACCCAGCCTACATTGTCCTATTATCACTGTGCAACATGCTAGAGGTGGTCATACCGTCTAATTCTGTGATAACCCTAAGTTATGACATGGTTGGTGCCATACCTCCCCGCGCGACAGCGCGGGGATTCACAGCAGAAAACCTGATTTTTGGTGTGGCGCGGGTTGCGCCAGGGTTGGCGCTGATGGCGCCAGACCCATTGGTTGTGGCGCGGATGGCGCCAAGGGCCGCGCGGATCGCGCCATAAATGCCCTGGAAAACCATTCTTCACTGGATTTTCACGCGGACAGCGCCAGACATGGCGCGGGTGGCGCCAAAGGTCTCGAAGGGTTCACGCGGCTAGCGCGGGGATGGCGCTGTTAGCGCTAGAAGCACCGCCATTGTGGCGCGGATCACGCGGGAGGCAGCGCGGATCGCGTGGGAGTTCGGGCAGGCTGAGTATATAAAGGGAAGAACGCGAAAATGGAGAAGGAAAAAGCTTTTCTTCTTCCCTGGACCTCCAACCTCCATTAATGGAAGTTCCAAGCTCCCTAGTACCTTATATGCTAGCCTAAACACTTTCCTGTGGCCTAGAAACTAGTTTTAACCGATTGAAAATGAAAATCCTTCATCAATTCCTTAGATTTGAGCAAAATCTCTTCCCTTAGAGAAAACTCAGAGAACTTGAGTAGGCAAGGACTCATAGCTTGGGGGGGAAAGACAATAGAGCTTGAGGAAGCTATCCTGAGGTCATTTGAGTCGCCCCTGAGGTAAGAAACTCAAGTTCCTTTGGGTAATTGTGAATTTGGGATTTCCTGAGTAATGTGACCCACAGTGAAATGGGGCTAGAATTAGCCCAGGGTCCTGTAGAGAAACTTACTCAGGGCAATGTAATGATGAAGGATTAGCTTTCAGTTTTTGATTCTGATGACTTTGAACTTTTGGCTCTGTATTATCTGTGTGACCTGTGAAATGGTCACTTGTGATTATCTGTTGATATGTCAGAGCCTTAGTTATGCTTATGTTGAGCCTGAGAAAAAGCCTTGTGTGGGCAGACATTGATTAAACCCTAGGATAAGGGATTTCTGATATGATATGTACTATGAATTGTATGCCTGAGGGCTTATTTTAATATAAGATTTACATGTGCCTTGATTAGGCTTTGATTCTGAGACTGTTGGTGGCAAGAGCCACAGACCTGGGAAGGAAATATTGATTGAGACCTTACCAGGTAAGTTCAGCGTTTCCTGGGGATGAATTCCCGTTTTGGTTGCACACCACACTCCTGGGGAGTGTTGGTCATGACTCATGATGCATGCATTGGCTGTGGCATTACTTGTATTAAGATTATATGCATCTGCATTTGATGTTTGTGCTGTGATTGAGATATCTGTTGGCCAATAGATAAATACCGGCGTTGAGGAGCTCCGCCGTGTATTCTGGGCGTTGAGGAGCTCCGCCCGTGGCATTGAGGAGCTCTGCCACATTATGACAGGTACTGACGTTGAGGAGCTCCGTCAGGGCGTTGAGGAGCTCCGCCAGGCATTGAGGAGCTCTGCCACCTGTCATATGCTATGATTGTGATGATGATTATGTTATGTCGAAGGCCAGTGGGCCATGTATGATGTATATGCCTGTTTATGCATGGTGACTCTGTGGGCCAGGGTGGGAATGATTTCCCAAGAACCCTGAGCTTACTGAGATATGTTATCTCACCCCGTGTGGGGGCTTATATGATTTCAAGTGATATTTCTGGAAGAGAAGAGCAGTCTCAGGGCAGGAGGCCCAGTTGAGACTAGACTGCTTGATTTAGGAGCAGCATGGAGAGCTTGGAAGCTCTATTTTGTTTTCTTTTTGATGTAAAGTTTGTATTCCCTCCTGGAGGGTGGATATTCTTTTGTATCACACTGATGTGGGTGATGTAGACTGTGGACACTGATGTATATATGTGCAGAACTTTATCTTATATGATATATGACGTTTCCCTGAGTCTAATTGTTGTATATCTGAGTATCTGTCTGTATGTTTATATTTGTCTGGTTTTCTGATATAAGAAACTGGATCAGCAGGGGCATGACTTATGATTTTGTACTATTGTGCTTTTGTATTATTGGTTATTCCATACATAATGTATCAAGAAAATGATCCTATACTTCCGCTGAGCTATATAAGTTGTATTTTATGCGCTAATCTGATATTATTAATGATAACACGTCGGAGGCCTACGGGGTGTTACAAATTCACTGTGCAACATGCTAGAGGCTTGGGTACCACCCGGGGTGGATATGGTGGATATTGTGTCCAAGGATAAGGGAGAAGACTTGGTGGAGGACATGTCGTATAAGGAGGACCTGTCTATGGATGAGGAAGACCCCACCACGGAGCCTAAGATCATGGAGGAGGATTCCTCCAAGGATTTGTCTGAGGAGTCCTACTAGGAGACCTTCCTCCATCTGACTTTGACTAATTTTTTTGTGTGGATATGACTGACTTTGGGCCTTGGGTATAGATAATTGCTCATAGTTTCTAGGTTTTACCCTATATATATATATGTATTTTGGGGATGGGTAGACCTAGGCTCAAACCTTTTGTAATTATCAGTCGTCACCGTTTACATTATTATTTTGGATTGTAATTGTTGTTCCCTAGTTCATTTGAGGCATACATATTTTGTTAACTCTTTTGACATATGATACTTATATTAATATATTTTGTGACCATGGAGATTCACCTATTTATCTTCTTTTATTTATTCTCTAAGCATGAATGATTTATTTCCATTCTTGTTACTCGTCGAATCAAGTTTTTTTAACACGCCAAAGGTACCATGTTTTGTCTTGCACGATTTAAAAATCAAATGATGTTCTTTGAAATTAACTTAGAAAGTTTTTATTTTTGATATAAATTTATGCTACCTTTTCTAACATTTGAGTTAACATTGAAAAAAACTGAGTTTATCTTTTGTTTAAGTAAAATTAATGAGTTATTTGAAAGGTTATATTTAAGAGTGCTACGTTTAACTTTATAACATCAAACATGGTCCTAAGAGATCAATCACTCCTTCCTTACCTCTTGGTTAACACAAAGAAGCAAAGAGGTTAGTGTGGGTTGAATTGGAACCTTGAGCTTCTCCTAGACCTTGGACATGAAAATGGAGCAAAAGAGGGGTATGAGATTCTTAGTGAGTTGAAGATGGAAGAATGAAGATGAAGATGGAAAAAGGCTAGCAAACTCAACTAGAGCTCTTCAAAAACCTTCAAGCATCTCAATGATGAAGAAAAAGAGAAGAAAAAGAAATGGAAGATGCTCCCTCCCTCTCAAAACCGACAACCTCAATGTTGGGGGAGGTGAGCTTCTCTCTTATATAAGGAGAGCAAGGTCATGGGGGGCCCACATATGAGTCTCCTAGGTCTTTCCATTTTTTTAACTAACTACTCTTAATGACTTAAACTCTTAATTAGTCCCTAATCAACTCTCATCTCTAAATTGTTTCTAGAGCAATAGATTCATCTATTAATTTCTTCTATTAGTCTTAATTAAAAATAACTAAAGTAAGTGAGATATTAATTCTCCTCTTCCTTAATTAATTAACATAATGGTTTATCTCATTTAGACACATTAATGTTCTAAACTTCCATTTACTTTGACTTCCTAAATTGTAGTTGACTTTTGTTGACTGATGATTTGACAAAGGTTTTCTACATCTAGGTCACTTAATTGTCTAAAGATGATTCTATCTTTTATATAAATTATTTCACTAAGAATAATATTATCACACTGCATATTAAACAAACACAAGTTATTATTACACAAACCTTCACAATCTAAGAAAATTGGAATGTTCTAGTAGTGGTATAGTTTTGAATTTAAAATTAAAAATTTTAAAAATAGTTCTCTTAATTAATTATGTTGGATATAAGGGGGCAGGAAGAAGATGAAGCTAATGAAGAAGCTTGTGCCTTAGAAGAAAGATTTTAGCTTTTCACATGCCAAGGAAAATTGTAATTTGATTAAGTGTATGAGAGGCAAATCTTATGATCCTTGCATTGCATGAACATGATCATTAACATGCATACATGATTTAAACAAAGCATTAAAGTTATTCATGGTTTTAAAAGAAACTAATTTCTCATGGTTAAGTTTTTGGAAAAATGAAATCTCACTGCTTTAATCGATTACACAACATTTTAATCGATTACAGGCTCTGTTTTAAATCTGGAAAAGCTATGAAGAACATATTAATCGATTACAGGCTTCTTGTAATCGATTACATAGTACAAAATGAAAAGCGTGTCTCATTGTCTTAATCGATTACCATGATATCGTAATCGATTACTTAAGTTCATTATTAAATATGCATGACTGCTTTAATCGATTACCACAATCCATAATCGATTACACAAACTTGTTTTCAAAACTGAACCTGACTGCTTTAATCGATTACGACTTAGATTAATCGATTATTTTTCTTGTTGCAGTTCTCAGGTTGTGCTAAGAACATTTTAATTGATTATTTGGAAATTTAATCGATTACATAAGATAATTTAATCGATTATTGGCACTTTAATCGATTACATTCTGTTATAAACATTTGTTATAAATAGATTGAAGGCTTGTTTGATCTTACAACTTACTTCGATATTTCTAAGCATATACAAGTCTTCTCAAAGTTAGAAAGGATTTTCTGAGTAAACAAAACTCTTATCTCACTTTTTGATCTTCATGGTGTATTGAAATATTTCTTGGACAAGATTTTTAAAGAAGTTTTTGGAGAGAATGTTCTGAAATTGATTTCTGCATTTCAACTCTGATTGGTAAACCATATGCACTCATATTTATTGGATCATCAGGTTGTCTCTCTCTATTATCTCTTATTGTAATTTCGTTTTTGTATTTTTGGTAGTTTGAAACTATTGTAAAGGGTTCTTTAAGCTTTTTCTAGAGTGAGTTTCTCTAGAGGAAAGAGTAGAGAATGATTCTCTATGTCTTGATCATTATGAATCTAATAAGGTTTTAAGTTTCTGTTCTTTGTCTAGGGTTGATAAAGAGTGGTTGTTGTAAAGCTTGTAAGAACTGAAATTTTTTAATAGTGAAACTCTAATCTAGTGTTGATTAGAAGAACTGGATGTAGCTTCTCTTGAGAAGTAAACAGTATAAATTCTTGTGTTGGTTTTCTATTCATTAAACTCTTCTTGTTATCTTGATCATTAATTCTTGATATTATTTTCATTACTTAACTAGTTCTGTTTTTGAAGAAATTATTTTGGGCTGAGTGGTTTGATTGATTTGAAGCATTCTAGGTTTAATAGTGATTAAGATCCTATAACTTTGATTTTCTAAATAATTTTAAAAAGACCAAATTTAAATCAATTCACTCCCTCTTGGTTATTATGGGTATTCCTATTGTTTTTCAAATTATACTAATTTTAAATTTTAAAATTCCAAAACAATTCTAGTTTTAAAAATAATACTGATTTATTCTTAAAAAGATGAAAGGAATATTAGGATATAGTTTTGATTTTTAAAATTAAAACTACTTTATCTAATCAAGAAATTTAACATAAAATATTAAAAGAAAGATTACATATACACAAAGAGAAAGTAAACAATAGTTATATAAATAATGATTTGAATATGCATCTAGAGTAAAACTCTGCAAGGCACACAAAAATAGTAAATTATCGATAAATAGTTAAGCGACAAAAAATAAATTAAAAAATATATTAATTTTAACATAAAAATTGTGATAGTTTGATAACAATACGAACACACAGACACACAACAATACTATTTTAAAACTGAGATAGTTTTCTATTGTTTTGTATTCATTTTAAAGTAAGATCATAAAAAGTTCATTGTTAAATAATTTTCCATATTTTTAGAGACAATTATTTTTTTTCCCTTATATTTCAATAGATTTATTTAGTAAAATCATAAAAAGTTAAACTTATTTTAGTTAAATTTGATTTTAATCATTATTTTTAAATCTATAATTACATTCATTCCAAGAAAAACTAATTCTTTATAACTGTTTACACTTTACAGTTAGGGGTGTTCACAGGTATGGGTCATCCGTGAACCCAAATTGACCCAAACTGATCCAAACAATTTGGGATGAGTCATTTATGTATTTGGGTCAAAACCAAACCAAACCGATCAAAATTGTTCATGTACTGGTTGGGTCACGAGTTTAGATTTATAGATTTGATCAAAATTGAACTGAACTACCGATCAAAAATTTTAGAGTTGTTTGGTTTTGCTTGTTAGTGTAAATAGACATTTTAGTCCCTGAAAGTGAAAAAAAAGTGCGACAAATTCATTCATCCGTTACCATTAATGAAAGAGCCTACATGGCATAGAGGGACCAAAATGTCACAAAAATTATTACCAACATGACTGTTGAATAGATTGGACCAAAATTTTAGTAAGTTTCCATTGGACCAATATGTCAGTAAGTTTCCATTGAATAAAAATATCCTATGATACTATTATGTTCCAACAATGTGTCAATAATCTGAGAAGATAAATAAATAGTTGTAGCAAAATTACAGTGCATGTAAATGGATATACTAAAAATTGAATTTTCATCTCTCAGAATGAATTTGTTAGTGCTCTACACATTTAGTGACAAAAATGATTATTTATCCTAAATTGCACTTTACACTTAAATGAAATGAAATTTGGGATCTGACAACTTTGTCAAATGGAAACTTATTGACGTTTTTGTCAAATGAAAATTTACTGACATTTTGATTCAATCTATTTTGCAACCATGTTGACAATCATTTTTGTGACATTTTTGTCCCTCTGTGCCACATAGGCTCTTTCATTAACGGTAATAGACGGAAGTTAATGGATGAATAGATTTATTGCACTTTTTTCACTTTCGAGTACTAAAATTTGAATTTTCATCTTTCGGGGACGAATTTGTCCGGTCTCTACACATTCAAGGACAAAAATGACTATTTACCCTATTGTGTTAATTATATTGGATATTTGGATGAATCATGATATAAAATAGTAGTTGTAAGAAAAAAATCAAATTTAAATAGGTAACCGTTGGCCCAAATCGAATCAAACAGTTCATGAACGGGTTGGGTTGGATTTTTAAAAAAATTTCTGAAAATCGAATCGATCAAATTTGATTGGGTTGAGTACTAAATTTAGCAAAAACCAATCTGAACCAACCCGTGAACACCCCTATATACACAGAAGAAATAAAAAAAATTCAATTAAAAGTCATTCTAATCTTAAAAACTTATTAATTAATTTCTAAAAAAAGTCTTTAATATATGTCACAATTCTTTAGTAAAAGATATTATAATTTTAACTTATTAAATTGTTAAATAATAAAATATGTTTTTGAAAGCATACGTGTTGACCTTTAGTAAAAAACAATAAATTAAATTCAGAAGAAAAGGTAATTTTAGTTAAAATAATATGTAAAAATAAAAATTGTTTTAATTAAATTTAATTAAATTTCATTGTGAAAAAACACTTTGGAGTCTAAAGGATTCACGATAAGCAAGAGCAAAACGGAGTATATGAAGTATGAGTTTTCACGGATAAGAGATTGTGATCAAGACACAGTGCATCTACTTGATCAAGAGGTACCCAAGAAATATATTTTTAGATACTTGGGATCAAATTTGCAAAAATGTGGTGAGATTGATAAGGATGTAAATCATAGAATTAGAGCAGGATGGATGAAATGACAGAGTGCATCCGAGTTTTTGTGTGACCGAAAATTTCCCTTTAAGTTAAGTGAAAAATTCTATAGAACAACTGTAAGATCGACAATGTTATATGGAGCAGAATGTTGACGAGCACATAAGCAACATGGACATAAAATAGGGATAGTAGAGATGAGGATGATAAGGTGGATATGTGATTATACGAAGATGGATAAAATAAAAAAAAGAGGATATTCGATGAAAGATAGAAATAGTACCGATGTGTGAAAAGATGAAGAAGTATAGATTGAGGTGGTTTGGGCACTTTATGAGACGTACACTGGATGCTCCCGTAAGAACAAGAATTTGTTACCAAGAGCTCGACACAAAGAGAGATAAAGGTGTAACATCCTCAAAATTATATTATGAGATATATTTATGATTGAAGTATGGAAGTGTGATGATAATTGGATACAAGAAGAATAGGATAAATTTTATTTGAACATAAGCTGCCCAAAACTTCCATATCTGCCACCCGAATTGAAAAATTTATTTCTCTCTCAATTATTATTCAAATTAAGTGTATGATATATGTAATTAAAGATCTATATGTCTACTACAACATATTAAAATTTCAGACCAATCTAGATTGATTACTGTTTGAAATAACAAAAACACTAAGGGATGTCATTGTCCTAAGTTAAATTCGCTGGCAGCTTTGGAAGTATAGATTAAAAATTCTATATCTCGAGTTTTATAACTCCAAATAAGGCATGTGATACCTTTTTGGAAAGCTTAGGAAGTCTAGTTTAACATACTAGAAAATGAGAATTTTTGGATTAGTAAGTTGGTACAGACTAAATAATGAGTGAACCCTATCTGGTTGAGTGCTTATAGCCCATTGGACCATTTGGATTGAGTAAAACTTGTAACTCTTGGACTTTTGGCCCAAGGAATCAAATATTCAGCTCAAATTTGGACTAACCAGAAGTGTATTCACGTGGAAAAGCAATAGAATAGGCATAGCTAAGTGAAATAATAGGAAGAAAAGTTTGGTAAACCAAAGTCAATGGTAAGTCAATGAAGATAAGCTTTTTGAATCAACCTTTCTAGGTGGCCCTTCAAGGTGGAAAGCAAGCATTAAACCAGGCAATTGCAACCCTTGTTCAGCCAAGTCCATGTAGAGAAGCCAGCTGCCCCAAAACAATAAATTAAAGAATCATTGACCAAAGACAAATCAAAGTCAAGATAAGGTTTAAGCAAAATATCTTTCAAAGTAATGATGATTTAGTTAAGTTGTAACCAAACCAACTCCTAATTCAGTTTTAATCTAACTAGAACCACTTAAAACTCAACTAATTAAATTACTATAAATAGCTAGGGCTGTGGAAAAAATTTCACGTAGGATCTAGCATCCAAAGCCAAAGCCAATTTCCATTTTCCTTGTACCTTGCTTTCATTTTCTTGCTTTCTATTTGCTTTCCACAAACTGTGACTTCTTCTACCACCTCATCCATCAATCAATTTCTTCTTTCAAGGCTTCATTTCTTAGAAGATATTCAAAAAGAAGCAGCCACTTAATCAATTTCAAATCCAAATCCATTTGAGGTAGGCTAGGCTTCAATCTTTAATTAAGAATTGATTTGGATTAATTTACATGCTTAAATGTACAGATTTATGGCTATTATTTAGGCTGTAATTTCATGTCATTTGAGGGTAATTTTATGATGTGGAAATGTTGATTTTAACCATAGGATAGGTGATGATTTATAAGTTAAAATATTAGTGATATTTGGAATCACATTTGATGATTTTTGTGAGTGATTTGATGATCTTTGGGCTGTTGGTTAATATTTTTATTATGGGACTGTTTTGAATTAATTTTTTTGAAGTAGAGGTTGAATGGTATGTAGTTAAATGATTCAAATGTTTGAGTGATTAAATTTGAGGATGAAGTAGCAAGATGGTAGGTGAAAGGAGATTAAAATGCATGCTAGGTTATAATTTTCTTGTGAAAGTTTAAAGGTGTTAGAAATTATTTTAGAGATATAATGCGGTTTATTAGTTAGGTTACTAACATGATTTTTTTATAGCTTGAGGATAATCAAAGGTCATGCCTAAGTGGTAATGATCTTATTTGAATAAGGTATGGTGGTTTAACCATACTTGTGGTAAGTATAATGTTATGACAACAACAATTTTTCCATAAGATGGTATGTATTTTGCTTATGGATTTTATTATGAATGGATTTTGACTAATGATATGTTGATTTATGTTTCCAAGTCCAGTACGAGATTTGTGAAACAAAATTTGATACTACATACAGTACGATATGTAGTGACCAGGTGCAAATATATGGCAAAAATCATGCATGTTTGCGTAAAACGATCGCAGCGTCTACATCCAGTACGAGGTGTAGCTACATACAGTACGATATGTAGAAGCCATGTGCACTCTGGGAAAATTCATCTCATGCATCCATATAGTTTGCATAATTATATTATTGCTTCATTTGAATATATTAATTATTTACTAACATACTAACGTGTTCGGTGGTTTAGTTTTTGCCTACTGAGAAATTTTTATTTCTCACTAGATTTGTTTCATTTTTTTTTTAGATGGCAACAGCGGTCAATTTCCTTGATACCCTGGATTGGTGATGGTGTAGAAATGAAGATATGAAGTAGGCCGGTGTATAGAAAATTCTGTACTTGTTTAATAATGACTTTTGTAACAAGGACTGTGACTACTTATAATATATATATCAGTGTAATAACTTCTATAATCTATACGTTTTAGAATTTATACTAGGATCCGTTCAGTAAAAAAAAAATAGTAATAAAAATTATTTAACGATTCTTAAAAATTTAACCGTAATAAAAATATAATATCTAGAATAATTTTAGGTCGTTACAAAAGGTCGACCGAAACTTAGTTGGGGAAAGGTAGTTAATCAAGACCTAATGGAGTGAGAAATATATTGGAGGACAGTGTGTCTTAGGACAAAGTGGAGAAAAAATATAAGTTTGGTGGAGGGTTTTAAACCTATTAGTATCTCTATGTTCCAGTCGTTCCCTTTTTTTTAGTTCTTTTCCTCTTCATTTCTCCCCTCCTCCTTTCACCCTTATTTTATTTTAGTCTTCTTTTTCCTTTTTTTTGTCTTATTTCCCCTTTTTTCTTCCCCTCTTCCTTTATCTTTTTTATCTTATTTCTGTTCTATCATTGAGTTCATTTACCACTGACTCCAATTAACTTGAGTTAAAGATGTTGTTGATGTATGATGTATTTTTAAATGTAAAATTAAGATTTACTATGCCACACACTCATCTCTATCAACACATTTTATATTAATAGTTTAAAATATTACTTAAAATTTTGTTGTCAATCTAAAGAGATTAGTCATTAAGGGTAAATAACATTATATTTTATGGAATTTTTTATTCTTTTCATTTACATTATGAGTTCATTTTCTATTTAGACAGAAAGAGATAACAATGAATGAGAAGTTTTTAACAAGAAGAGAATAGAAAAAATGGAAAGGAATAAAAGCATTACTTGATTTGAGTTACAAGATGCAATGTGAGCCATTGGAACGGGTAAAGAAACAATGATTCTGAAGAGAGAAAATGAAAAGGAATAAGGATCTTGCCTATTTCGAGTCACAACACATAATGTGAGTGAGAGTGGTATACAGAAAGAAATAATGAGATTTTTTTTAGAAAAAATGTTCATATAGATATTGGTTGCATCTATATAGCTAAAACTTCTCCACCAGTTAAAAAAAAATGTTGCAATTTCTCATAATAGAGGTGCCTCTATTGAAATAATCTAATTTATATTTGAAAATTATATTGTATGACAAAATCAATTTAAATAAAAATACAATAATGTAATAGAAATGCGGACACACATTCAACAACGCCAACATTTTCACTAGTTATATATTAATGTAATTTTCCATCAAAACCACATGTAAGGGGGTGTACTTTGCTACAGGTGTAAATAACAAGTGTTTTACTTTGAAAGTTCAACGTTAAGAATTTGTGACTAGTTGTTTTATATATATATAAATTACATAAATAATTTTTTTATGAAAATAATTTTACCTCTTAAAAATATTAAATTAATTATTTAGTACATTTTTATTAATTTTTTAATTTGATGTATCGCCTGTTAAACTCATTTTCTTATTAGTAGATAATTATTTAGCATTAAAATAGTTATAAAATATTATATTGATAAAGTTAAATGTTATTTAAGAAAATTTTCATAAAAGAAAAATATTTATGTTATAGATGAATTAAATAAGTCAAACTGAAACTTAACATTTCTCTAACATTTCTTAACATTAAAATTCAAACTTTTTACTAGACTTGATTAAATAAATAAGTCAAATTTAAGTCATCAATTTTTTCACAAATTAAACCTAAACTTTAAAAATTTAACTTGTTTACACACCTAATCTTTAAATATTATAATTTAATAATAAAATAAATTCATAAATTTAACAATATAATTACTTTTTCATAATTTTTAAATTATAAATTAAATTTATATTTTCTATCTTTTAAAAATTAATTTATGATAACATCTTACTTCCGGACGACTTTAGCTATTTGGACTCGTAAAAAAATAAAAACAAGACAATGAGGGTTAGTTGCAAAAGAGTAGCGTAGCGTCGCGTCGCGTCATTCTGTGTGTTCGCGCGCGCATCCGAAACGAAACCCAAACAGATGTGGCGCACCACTTTAAACAGCAGCACCATGAGAGCCCTGGGCCTTCGCTCCGTCCTCTCCTCTTCATCATCATCCTCCGCTTCTTCCCCCTCTTCTTGTTCACTCATCAACATTTGTTGCTCATCCTCCTCCTCTTCCATCACCACTCTGACCACAATTGTAACGTCCCCTCAACAGAAAGGGTCATTACCAAGCATAACCACACACAAACAGATAATCAATCAGAGTTTAAGCAGTTTGGAAGCATAACTAAAAAGTGACTTCATCAAGGGTCACCATCATAACACTGTACACGATAATATGGTGAATATACAACAAAGTTCCTCTGTACAGCACAAAACTATACAAATATCCCCTCAGGGTATAACAAAATCAAACCAAAGGCTAAGTACAAAACACCAGAGCCACATGCTCATATCATCTAGCCTAAGGTGTACAAACAGCAGCTATCCCTGCATAGGCTTCTTGCCTTGGGATCTATCTGCTCCTCCTGAAGAATCACCTGCAACATAAGTCCCACAAACGGGGTGAGATATAAAATCTCAGTAAACTCAGGGCCCTTGAAGGTATTTCCTTCCCCTGGTTCACTGACAGTCACACATATTTATATATATATCAATCACAATCACAATCGTCATTAGTAAAACACTAATTCAATCATCAGGCACATCAATGCACAATACTCCTGGCCACAATCAGGCTACACACATCCATCAGCCAAAATCAAAGCATACTCATGGCATAACGCCATTCATCACATCAATCGCTGTCATGCAGAGGCTACATCTAAGTATATAGGAACATCTCCTCACAGGGAGGCTACCTCTATATACTCGGCACATCTCTTGCATGTATTCCTAGCGGAGGCTTCCTCTATATAGATATATATAGGTACATCTCCTTTTGGTGAGGCTACCTCTATGTACATAGGCACATCTCTTATCACGAGGCTACCTCTATGTATCACAGGGCCATCTCATCCTCTAACTCAATACAATTGCCTGGGAAAGGCTGCCTCTGTGTATATGGGAACATCTTCACGTAGGAGGCTACCTCCATATCACAGGCTCATCTCTTACCAGGTCTTTCTCAGTCTCAATCATCTATCCTACTACAATAGGATACTATTCAAGCACAACTTACATATACAGGTTTCACATTCAACCAGTCATGCCACAATCTACTCACATCATAGCCATGCATATCAATCCCCCATCACAGGGTTCACTTCACATTTCAAGCATAGCAGATCAAATATAAAACATCAGCTACCCTTTCATAGGGTTCAGACAACATCTACCATTCATTCACAGCATTATACACATTCCTCTACTAGCATAAATACATATCATAACCATAATCCTAGCGGATATATGGTGGAACGCAGCAGAGGATACACAAATAAGAACCAAGAGCTTACCTGCTCTAGCCAAGTCACCGGCTCTCCCGGTCTCGTGATCTACACCACCGGAGCTCTCACGCTCACGTCCTATATAAAACAAGCATATATCACATCAAATACGATCCTAAACCGTTCAAACGAAAGGAAACTATCATTCTTTCTCTAAACATATACTAATCACTGTACAAGTGATCTCAGACCCTTCACAAGGTCCTACTTAGCCTACACAAGGCTTCAGAGCCTCTATTAAGACTCTAATCAGGCTAACATCAGGCATATCTCTGCTTACAATAGCCAACACCCAACTTCTCATCATATCATCAGTTTCAACCGGTCAATCTCATCTATATAGTCTCCTGAGCAACTTTGTTAACTGCTCTAAGGTTCATACTAGTCATAATACTAATCTTTTATCTCTGCTCATACATACTCAGAGCCAAAATCAAACTTCATCAGTAATGATGATTCAAGGCTCTAACTTCCTCAGAATACCTTTCTGAGCACAAAACTCTACAGAGTCTAAGCCTAATAACGGCTCTAACACTTCTAAAACACCTCTCTATATACCCCCATCACCAACAAAATCCAATACACAGAACCAACGGTTAGAGTTCGAGTTTCTTACCTCTGTGATGTTCAGAAACACCAGGGAATCACTTTCCCTAAGGTAGCTTACTCGATCAAGGCCTCCTTTGCCTCTAATTCTTCGATTCCCAAAACTTACTCAAAAGGGGTTTTTCTAGAGAGTAAAGAGATGATTCAAGGCTTCCAAGATGTTTCCTTCACAATCAAAGGTCTAGGGAAGTGTTTTAATGGCTTATAATTGAGATATGAAGCTTCTAGGGTGCTCTAATGGCTGCCTGGCTCAAGGAGGAAGAAGAAGAAGCTGTTTTGAAGCCCAAAAACACGAAAATGGCCTTTTATAGAGGTCCAGATCGCGTTCTGGCGCTGATCGCGCCATCCTGGCGCTAACTGCGCCAAAACCAGTACCTGTGGCGCTAACCGCGCCATAAAATCCATCGCAAAATCCGTCGCTAATTCCGTCGCAAAATCCGTCGCTAATGCTTTTTCTGACGGAATATAACAAATTTTAAACTTTCTTTCTTTTCTCTTATTTATTAAACCTAGGTTATTATAACAATCATCACCCACTCACACTCTCACGCTTTTCTTCCCATCCCCCAAATAACACGTGTTTCGTTAACCGACTCGTGCCGCTTCGGCTCCCCCGTTCCTGGCTGCGTTTCGTCCCTCCCCACCCTCGGCTGGAACGACGCCGTTTCGTGCTCTGAGGTCGACGCCGACGCCGACGCCGCCGAAGGTGGCGATGACGGAGCTGTCGACCAAGACACCAAGCATTCTATTCCTGTTAGAGCCTTCTTCTTCTCTACTAGGTATTTATTATCCACCTCACTTCTTCGTCATCACCATCTTCTTCTTTCACTGTAACTATTTCCCCCATTTTTTTTTAAGAAGGACTTTCACGTTATGTTGTGCTTGGTTTATTTATTTATTTATTTTTGTTGTGTTTTTCTTTTCTTTTAATTTGAAACTGAGAAAGAAGAATAATGCATTTGTGAAGGTATTTCAATCTAACCATTTCCCCAATCTCTTAGAGGAAGGACTTAACAGGTTATTTTATGCTTCATTTATTAATTTACTTTTTTTTTAAAAAAATTGGGATTGAGAAGCAAGAATAATGCATATGTGAAGGAAAAACGTGGAGGGTTGGTTAGTTGGTTTGGAACATTTCTTCGTAGTTGCAACTTTGGTTATATTATTATTATTGTTTGCAAAATTATCTTTTGTACAATGAAGGCGAACAAAGGTTTTGGAGAACACAACAATTGTGGGGATTGTTGAAATGAATTTAAAGAAACATTTGAAACGAAAAGAATGTCAAACTGTGATAGATAATAAACTGATGTTGTAAATTTAAACCAGGGACAATTTATATGTATGCTTAACTTGTGTTACTTTCTAATGCAGCATTACATGTTTTTGTTATGTTCGTACTTTGTTCATAATGTAGTTAATGGTGATAGCCACGAACGGCTCATGTCTTATGCTGAGCCTACGATACTGCAATTGCTTGGCAAGATGAATCTTTTTTCATGTGCCAGTAAAACTATTAGTGCTTGGGATTAAAATAGCTGGCTACGTCGGCCTGTGGCAGCCTGCAATGTGATATTTAAAGGCTTGATTAGTACTTTATGTTCATTCAATGGGTTGCCATTGAAGACTGTAATAATGTTCCACACCATTCTCATTCATAAATATATTTATGAATTGTGCCATATGTAGTAACAAGTCGCTGCATTGTTGGCTTAAAATTTGGCATTAATTTTAAAATTGGAAAACGTGCCGCCTGTGCTCCAGAACGGTTCTCATTGCATATTTTCATTGAATCATGCTTGTAGTTGAATTACTTCTCTGGATATTAGTCATTAGGGTTGTCTACCACACAAAAGTCGTGATCTTGAGTATGTTATTCTAATACTGTTGTCATTAGAAAGCTATGAAATTATTTTTTGGGTGGGAAATTGACAACAAAGAGTGTCGTCTTCAGTTATTCATGAAGTGTTTAGGACAAAGTAATATTGCTGATTTTTCAAAATCTGATAACTAAATGTTGCTATCTCCTTGGTGGCTTGTTGTTTCATATATATATATAGATTTATTATCTCTTTCATTTCTTTGAATGTAGTGTTGATTTAAAAAGCTTGGTGGAACAGAACAAACCAAACTTTGTCCCGCCATCATCAAGGATGACTAATTACATAATTCTCAAGTTTGGGGATATTTGTGTTTCCAAGGTATGTCGCTCTTGTGCTATGCTTGTGTCCATTTTGGCCTCACTATTTACCCATGTTCTGTCTTTTTTTTTTTTTTTTCTTTTTCTTATTTTATAATTTTTGGTTACTGGGGGTTTGATATCTAGTATCTAGGCAGTGCACATCCTGTATGGTTAGGATGCATAGGAATAATAAGTAACTAGTATGTCTTTGTAGAGTTTTATCCTCAGTGCTGCCTCAAGAAAGGTGTATAAGTTTTTGAGAACATGATTCACAATAATTGATGTACACAAGTGCATATCAATCTACATATTTTTAATTTTATTTGGTGGAAAGACAGATGATGAAATTTTGTGACCTCAACTGCTATTGGCCAGCTATTGTTTCTTTTTTGTTGTCTTTAATGGTTAAACCTTTTCATATAAAAATCATCACAAGACCAAACTGATTCATGTGGTGTATAAATAGAATCCATCTAGAATGATGCTCAAGATAAAAGTTGAAGCAGGGAAACCATCTTTGTTCGTGCATATTGCTATGATGTCTGTGAATACTGACAATACATGTTTATCTCTTATTAAATCAAATTGACACCTCTTCTTTGTAGCCTTTTTGCAATTATAGATCACTGTTCTTACATTGTAAGCTACAACTATTTCTTTCTTTTATTTTCAACCATTCATGCACTAGACATCAAGTGTATTGTGTGTATTCTTAACTATTTTATAAACATTTGAAGTCATATAAAATCAGTGATAGTAACTGCGAACTACATTTTTAGGGTCCAGGTACTTTCTTGAGTGGACGCAATGGCTGTTAGGTGGTGGTTTTTCAGTATGGTTCCATTGTATTGTTTAATGTCCCTGAGCATGAGGTTGATGCTTATTTGGAAATTGTTATGAAGCATGCATCTGGTCTACTTCCTGAAATGAGAAAGGATGGTGAGTTTCGATATCCAATTTGTATTTAAGTTTTAAAAATAATGCATAATTTTTCTTCTATGTTATAAATAGCGGATTGTGGAAAATGGCAGAAAGCCAAAAATCTGCCATGTGTGTGTGTATATTTATATATATACGCGGAGGGATCCTGTCACTCCAGGAGTAAGTGTTTAATGTTAATCCTCATCCTGTCCCTTTATTTTTTTTTAAATGTAATGGTCTATAATATTTCATTAAAGTTGAGTGACTTGTCTTCCTCATTTCCCTTTACTCCTAATGCAATTTGCAAAAGTGATAGAAGGTGAGAATCAAAACTTGGAGAACAACCTACACTATCTACATCTTTTCTTTTAATCCTTTCTCTGAAACCAAGTTGAACACATAGAATTCTACTTCAATGTTGCAATCGTTGTGATAGTGTCTACATGTTGGGATTTTCCTCTGAACTTTTCTCCCATACCAAGTTGAACACACAGCAGATCCTTCCCCTATTGCAATCGATGCCTAACATCAACAACACCTTTAACTCAAGCTAATTGGGGTCGGTAGTAGATGAACCCAATAATAGATACGAGGAGGTTGAAAAAAGAAAAAAAAGGAAATAAGATAAAAGAAAAGAAAGGGAAAGGAGGGGGGAGATGAAGAGAAAAAAGACTAAAAAAGGACCATCTGAAACATAGAGATAATAACAGGTCTAACCCTTCACCAAGCTTATAACTTTTCTCTATTCCGTCCTAAGACACACTATTCACCAATCTATATCTCACTCCATTAAGTCTTGTTTAACTATCTTTTCCCAGGTAAGTTTCGGTCTATCTATACATCTCTTTGTGTCGAGCTCTTGGTTACAAATTTTTGTTCTTACGGGAGCATCCAGGGGTCGTCTTATCACGTGCCCAAACCACCTCAATCTATGTTCCTTCATCTTTTCATTCACTAGTACTACTGCTACCTTTCTTCGAATATCTTCATTTTTTATTTTATCCATCTTCTTATAATCACACATCCACCTTAACATCCTCATTTCTGCTACCCCTTTTTTATGCTCATGTTGCTTATGTGCTGGCCAGCATTCCGCTCCATATAACATTGTCGGTCTTATAGATGTTCTATAAAATTTTCCTTTTAGCTTAAGGGGAATTTTGCGGTCACACAAAAACCCAGATGCACTCCGCCATTTCATCCATCTTGCTCTGATTCTATGATTTACATTCTCATCGATCACTCCACTTTTTTGCAAACTTGATTCCAGATATCTAAAAGCATCTTTCTTGGGTACCTCTTGACCAAGTAGATGCACGAGATCTTGATCACCATCTTTTATCTGTGAAAACTCACATTTCATATACTCAGTCTTGCTCTGGCTTAACGTGAATCCATTAGACTCCAAAGTGCTTCTCCACAATTCAAGTTTCCTATTAACACAGTCTTTGGTCTCATCAGTAAGCACAATATCATTTGCAAAAAACATTCACCATGGCACTTTCTCTTGAATATCTTTTTTTAGTTCATCCATCACTAAAGCAAAGAGATAAGGACTAAGAGCCGAACCTTAGTGAACACCTATTGTGATAGAAAAATAACTTAATATTCCATTACAAGCTTTCACACATGTGGTAGCCTCATCATACATATCCTTAATTGTATTTACATACTTTAGTGGTATTTTTTTCTTCTAAGAGCCCATTATAAAATTTTTCTTGGGACCTTATCGTATGCTTTCTCAAGATCTATGAACACCATATGTAAGTGTTTCTTCTTTTCTCGATATTTTTCCATTAATTGTCGCATCAAGAAAATGGCTTCCATGGTACATCTTCTTGGCATAAATCCAAATTGATTTACAGAAACATTGGTCTCTCTCCTTAAGTGATGTTCAATAACTCTCTTCCACAACTTCATAGTATGACTCATAAGCTTAATTCCTCTATAGTTAGAACAATTCAGGATATCTCTCTTATTTTTGTAAATAGGCATGAGCATAATTTTCCTTCTAGCATCAGACATCTTATTTGTTTGAAGAATCTTATTGAAAAGATTGGTCAGTCATTTTATTGCCACATTCCCCAGGCCTCTCCACACTTCAATAGGGACGCCATCGGGTCCCAAAGCTTTATTATTCTTCATCCTCTTTAAAGCCTCCTTATCCTTAACTTCATGTGTATTAATTTTGTGCACAAATGTTCTATTCAGATTGTCATAAACGTCCTCCAATTTCACCTCCCTTTTATCGTCATCCCCATTAAAAAGTTTGTTAAAGTAGTTTATCCATCTTTCATTTACATCTATATCTGTTACCAAAAGTTTTTGATTTTCATCCTAAATTGGGAAGAATATGAATTGGGCAGTATTTTGGGGGGGGAAAGTCTCCGTAAATGGTAATTGTTTAGGCTTTTACAATGATCAAGCTGGTAAAAATTTATGGATTTCTTTAGGTGTGCGGTAGTGTGTTGCTTATAAAAATCCTACTAAATACTCATTGTTACACCATTCTTCATTAACGTTCTTACAATTCAAATTTTCAGATTATGTTTGCTTTTCTATTAGTATCTTATTTTGCATAAACTTTTACCATGGTTCTTGCAATTAGTTTTTTACATAGGTGTTTTGAAGTCTGCACTACATATCTAATTGTGTTCTTTTGAGTTTAGACCTTGTCATTTATTCAAATAACATAGCAAGAAATTGATTTTATTATTAATGAATTTTTTGGATGTAATTTTGTTAGAACCATTGGAAGTGGTATTTCTTTTCCATCACCCTCGTTCTCAATTTATTCCATTATCCTCATTCTCAAATTTTTTTCCAATTGTTCTACTGCTAACCTGTCAAATAGGGGTGTGCAAAAATTAATTCGGTAAAAAAACTGAATCGAACTGGTTTCAAACTGTTTTAACCAGTTCGGTTTTATATCCAAATAGTCAAACTGGTTCGGAAACCGGTTCAAAACCGAATTGATTTTTAACCGGTTTTAAACTAGTTCTAAGAACCAGACCAGTTTCAAACTGGTTTTCAAACTGTTTTTTTTTTTTTAAAATAAAAAAATTATTCAAATGAAAACCAGTTTGGTTAACCGAACCGGTTTTGTAGAAACAATTCAGTTAACCAAATTGGTTTTATAAAACAGTGCATTCCTTTTTTCTTGAACTAGTTTGGAAAAAAACCAATTCGGTTTAGGTTTGGTAACAATCCGGTTCAATTCGAACTGGTTTTTTTGGACACCCCTACTGGCAGAGGCACCAATTGAAACAAAATATGTTTCACAGTGTGTTCTACTTGGTTTGTGAGAAAGGTTTCAGAGGAAAATCCCAACTTGCAGACTCTGTTGCAATGATGACAGCTTCCCTGTTGCTTCTGCTACTTCTGTATGTGAGCTTGTATTTCTTCCTTTTGCAAATGGCCTACTAACTATGAAGGACTAAGGGAAGCGGAAAGGATTCAGCATCATCTCACGTGACCCATTTTAATGAAATATTATAGACCGTTAGATTAAAACAAAAATAAAGGTCATGTTGAGGAATAACTTTAAACACTTACTCCTTCAGTAAGTGGATCCCTCCTCCTCTCTCTCTATATATATAGGGTTTGCTAACATACTCACCTCTTTTTTATTTGGAGTATGTTAGCAACCTACACCAAAAATTTAGGACAAAAAAAAATCCAACATCTCTTTTTTTTTATAATTAATTCATTTTAAGGATATTATAGTCTTTTATGATTTATTCTTGTAAAAATAATTAAAAAATCATTTTCTCTCACCACTGCACTTGCCTCCCCTCCATCTCACATAACATTGCTCTCTCTGGTAAAAAAGAATACACACCAGTGCAGTTCAATTCAGTATATTATTAACTAGCAATTGCAATTGTGAGGAACGTATAAGATAACACACAGGATTACTTTTCCAATAAAACCAAATATTGAATTAAATAGTCGTGATTGTTGGGATTAGGTGAATGCAGATGCGGGCTTGAGAATAAGAATGCTGTGAGTTACGCCTTATGGATGCGTGAAGAAGATTGGTGTGAAATGATGGTACGGAAGATTGGCATCAATCATGCGGTGGAAAAAGGGGTTGTGGGGATTGTCAGATGCGGGTCTGGTAGCAAGATATGAGAGAAGAGTGGGAAATGAATTGGAAAGGCAAGGGCAGAGGAGAGAATATAATATCCTTTAATGGAATAAATCTTAAAATAAAAGACTATAGTATCCTTTAATGGAATTAATTATAACATAAGAGATGTGGGGTATTTTGTCCTAAATTTTTGGGTGTAAGTTGCTAACATACTCCAATTGAAAAAGAGGTAAGTATGTTAGCAATCCCTATTTGGTGTAACTAGTCTGGACTGATTTCTTTTCCTTAGAGCCTGGAAAGAAGCTTTCTAGATCTAGTTCAGGAGGTTTATGTTTGTATGTCTCATCATTTTATTGTTATCGCCGGCACCTCTGCCGCATCTATCTCCAACAATACCCAGATCTGGGACATCTCTTTCAGCGCGACCCAACCTCGGAGGTTTAAAAGTCAGAAACCTCAACATGTGTTCCCACTTGCCACTTCTCCACGCCTCATTCTCAATTGCTTGCATCCCACGCGCTAGTCTCCGGTCATCAGAACTCTTATGCGACACCTGGGTTTTGGTCGCCAGCCTCTCCCCACTCTGTTTCAGCCCTTAGATTGTTGTTTTAGTGTTGTTTGGACAGTGGGTCTTTACACCTCCATCCCTTGGCCTATATTTGTTTCCTCAGGTTTTGTGCTACACGTCTATTACTAGATACTTGCCCTTGACATTTACGAATTCCACTATCACTTCTACTCCTCCTCCTCTCTCTGGAACTCCCACTATTACTACTCAGAAACTCAACAGGAAAAATTATCTATTTTGGTATGCCTCGGTTGAGTTATGGTTCCTTGGTCTAGGGCACTATGATCATTTGGAGAAAGAAGCTAGTGAAATTCCAGCAGAGGGCGGAAATTAGTGGAGGACACTTGACTTCCAACTGTGCACTGTTTTATGGCAATAGAACCTGATGTGTTAGAAATACTTAGATCCTTCAAGACTTGTTATTCCTTCTGGAAAAATGCTCAAGATATTTTTGCTCATGACATCCAGAGTTTATTTGATTCAGCAAACCGTGCATTTTCTCTGAAACGGACTAACCACGATATGACCTCATACGTAGCCATAGCCAAAGCTGTTGTTGAAGAATTAAAGAAGTTCCTAATATATGACTCTGTGGATGAAATGAAAAGAAAATTCGATAAGCTGTTCATGGTGATGATTTTGCAGACTCTACACTCAGATTTTGATAATATGTGTGACCAAATTCTGGCGGGTGAGCAAGTTCCTTCAATGGATAGCCTAGTAACTAGGCTTCTTCGGGTTCCTACTTTGGTGAGAGGTGAACTCAGTTGTAGCCGCTGAAACTTCAGCAGCACCTGCTGAAACATCTGCCATGGTAGCATCTCGTGGAAGAGGAGGTCATGGAAATAGAGGAGGACGCGGTAGTAAAGGTGGACGTCCTCAATGTACATATTGCAAAAAGTCTGGTCATACTCAAGAAAAGTGCTATGCCTTGCACGGTTATCCTGACAACATAGCACATGTCGCCAAATCTGAAAAATCAGAATCCAAATTTTCTGATGAGGAGTATCAGGACTATGTGAGGCTGAAATCCATCAGTCAAGCCTAGTCTTCTTCAAGGCCAAGTGTCTCAACAACTTGAATTTCTCAATCTGTGGAAGGTCAAAATTCATGGATAATTGACTCAGGTCCCTCTGATCATATTTCTGGTAATAACTCTTTGTTCTCATCTATCTTTCCACCTAAATTTCCTCATCTTCTTACGTTAGCAAATGGGTCCAAAGTTGCCTCTCAAGGAATTGGTCAAGTTCCCCTTCTTCCTTAAAATTAAATTTTGTTGTGTACATTTCAAATTGTCCTTATAACTTAATTTCTTTGAGCCAATTGACTTGTTCCTTAAATTGTTTAGTAATGTTTGCTGCTGATTTCTTTGCCATACAGGAATATGTGGTAGGGCCGTCTGATTGGTGTTGGGCATGAATCACGAGGCTTATTATCTCAAAGCCAACTCATTTGTGTCCTTTTTTGCAACCTCTTCTACAAAACTTTTGCATGACCTTTTAGGTCACCCTAGTTTGGCAAAATTGAAGATCATGGTTCCTAGTCTCAAGCAACATCAGAAGTTAGAATGTGAGTCATGCCAATTAGGCAAACATGTTAGATCCTCTTTCCCTAGACAAAGTAAAAAAAGATGTAACTTGGTTTTCTCTACCATTCATTCAGATATTTGGGGACCAAGCTGAGTAACATCTTTTGGTTTCAGATATTTTGTAACCTTTATCAATGAATACTCTCGATATACTTGGGTTTACATAATGAAAGAGGTATCTGAACTTTTGTAAATCTTCAAGTCCTTTAATGAGATTAAGAACCAATTTGGGCAAAACAATTAAAATTTTATAAGTGACAATGCCAAAGAATATTTTTCTGCTGAACATTCTTCATTTTTATCCTCACAGGGTATTCTGCATCAATCCACATGTCCACATGCACCACAACAAAATTGAATAGCAGAAAGAAAGAATCGACAATTAGTTGAGACTGCATGCTCCCTGATGCTTAATACCAATGTTCCAGTACATCATTGGGGAGATGCAGTTTTGACTGCATGTTTTATAATAAACAAGATGCCTTCTTCTTCTCTTAACAACATAATTCCTTATTCCATTGTTTTTCCACATGCACAATTGTATCATGTCACCCCTAAAGTTTTTGGTTGTACATGTTTTGTTCATAATGTCTCACCAGGATTAGACAAACTTTCTGCAAAGGCTATTAAGTGTGTCTTTTTAGGATATTCTCGCCTACAGAAAGGTTACAAATGTTACTCTCCACAAACAAAAATGTGTTACATGTCTGCTGATGTTACTTTCTATAAAGAAACTTCTTTTTTCTCATCCTCCATGCAGGATCCTGGTTCCATACAGCAAGTTCTACCTGTTCCATCTTTTGGTCCTATGATACTTCCTACCCAAGACCCTTCTGACCAAGAAGGACATCAACCTCAGTCTCCTATTCCTAGTTCAGCTGATAGTGCCTCTCCTTCTCCACACAGGCATAGGGAGCGAGTTGTTTAGTGCCTGCAGTTTCTGATTCATGTCCTTTGCCATCAACTCCCCATACGACGAATCCTTTCTCTACATCACATCCTAGTGATCCTAGTTCTGTTGGGCCATTTCTATTAGGAAAGGTATTCGATCTACTCAATTTTTTGAGTTACCTTCGAATATCTCCTTCGTCTCTTCCTTGTCTTCTATTACTATTCCTAAAAATGTTCAAGAGGCACTTGATCATCCTGGTTGGCAACAAGCCATGATTGCGAAAAGTGGCTCATGGGAATTAGTTCCTCTTCCTCCTGGGAAGAAGACAGTTGGCTGCAGATTGGTTTATGCTGTTAAAGTCGGGTCTGATGGTGAGGTTGATCGACTTAAGGCTCAATTGGTTGCCAAAGGCTACACTCAGATTTATGACCTTGATTACTTTGACACCTTATAAACATATGGAGATTGATTGCCATTTTGTTCGGGAAAAGCTGTAGTCCAAAGAAATCAGTACTGAATTTACCAACTCCAACAACCAGCTTGCAAACATCCTCACCAAGTCCTTGAGAGGTCCTCGGATCCACTTTATATGTTCCAAGCTTGGAGCACACAATTTATATACTCCAGCTTGAGGGGGAGTGTTAAAGTTGTTGTTTGATAATGTTTTATTAATGTTTTATATTTCTCGCTTGTTGTAGAAGCTTGTAGTGTTTTATAGCTTGTTGTAGAAGCTCTTAGAAGCTGTCCTGTAATCTGTCACCATAGGCTAGGCTGTAGCCTTCATCATGAGCTATTTTTTTTACTATCTGTCAATTCTCACACACACACACACACGCACACACACACATATATATATATATATATATATATATAATATATATATATATACATCTCTCAGCAAACTAAGGCTGACAATCCTTTTTGTGTGCATATTTTCATACTCAAACATTTCAAGTCAGTTTCTTCATGGAACTCCATATTCGGCTTTTTTAGTAATGTTGGATGTGTCCTAACTCCTAAATTACTGAATCAATTTGTGATTGTTAGAAATTAGAATAGAATAATATGCATTTCATGTATCACATGTTAAACAAGTTCATGCATCACATGTTAAATAAGTTCATGCATCAGTTGTTCTATACATTTAGTTTTCAATTTCATAGTGATTAAATAACATCCTTTTACTCTTTACCTAGGAAATAGATTTTATGCACAAACTAAGAAGTGAATACTCAATCAGTTTCACTTAAGTAATTCCACCGTATCTCATTCTCCCCCCTCTCTCTCTCTTCTCTCTTTTCCTCTTCCCCTAAATATAGCAGTGATCATTTGCTTTTATGATTTTGATAGAAATAAAGGTTAATTACCCTTTTTGTCCCTATACGAATTTCTCGTTTAGTCCCTATAGTTTAAAACATCTCATTTTGGTGCTTATAATTGCAATTTTCTAATCCTTATAGTCCTCACTGTCTAAAATCATTTAGCGCTTTTACATGCTGATGCTTTAAAACACTGCACAACTGAAACTATTTAATTTTTTGAAGGTTTTCATTGTCAGTTGCAGTTTTGTATTTAGTTTTAAAGGATCTGGATTCTGGATGTAACAACATTAGATGATTTTAGATAGTGAGGACTAAAAGGGTTAAAAAATTGCAACTATAGGGACCAAAATGATATGTTTTAAACTATAGGGACTTAAAGGAAAATATTTTGCAACTTTAGGGACCAATACCATTAAACCAGAACTAAATATGCTCTATTTTTGGTTTTCTTGAACTGTGGTATTAATTCTATTGAACAGTTACATGTGCCTAGGCTTATATCACTTTTTTCCTGATGTGTCGTAAAAGCACATAGACCTAGTGCCCATATTTTGCACTGTGTTGTAGTTTGGAATTTGTGATCCAAGTGCTGGTGGACTCAAACAGTATTTCTTTGTAGACATGTGGAAATCTAATATTATCATAGCCTGTATATTTTTGGGTCTATGAAATTATTATTATTATTTGGGTATACTATTGCCTTGTGATTTACTTGAACATTGACGGCATTCGAACTATTGGTAGTGTTCTAGGTCAAAGTATTGCTCTTGATTACTATGGTCGGCAGGTATGTTCTTCTTATGGTTAGGATTTTCTGATATTTGGATATACCATATGCTTGTGATATTCCTCTAAGGCTCTACTCTAACAGTCCCCTTCTGCTTTTATTCTAGGTTGACGGAATGGTTGCAGAATTTACAGACATAAAATGGAAAATTCAAAATGCAAAGGAAGAAACTTTTCCAATTGGTGGGCAAGGCAAATTCAAATCTTGCTGATGTGATTCTAAAGCTTGGTCTATTTGAGAGGTAATAATTCTATTTGTGGTAACAAATTGTGCAGGTTAATTTTTCGTGTTCAAAGTTGAAAAGAGAATTTGTACTTTCGTTACTAGTTTCTGCCTGAGGGCGAACCCTGACACAGTGGTAAAGTTGTGCCTTGGTGACTTGTTGATCACGGGTTTGAATCCGGTAACAGCCTTTTTGCATATGCAAGGGTAAGGCTGCATACAATATCCCTTCCTTTTACCCTCGCATAGCGAGGAGCATCTGGCAATGGGGTACGTTGTTACTAGTTTCTGCCTATTTGGTAGATTCATGTAGTTTCAATTTCCAAATGTAAAAGGGAAATCTAAGGAATGAGGTAGTAGGATCTAGAGAGGGTAGATGTACTAATTTTTAATCCCACAAATGGAGAGGCTTTTTTCAAGATTTGAATGACATCTAGATCACAAGGCATCAATCATTATTATTGCACCAAGGTTGGGCCTCCCAAATGTATGTTGGATGGAGAAAAAAATTAAGGGTCAATTAAAAATTACACTATGATGCACAAATATGGTGTACCAGGTACAAAATGTGGTATGACAATAAGATTATTCTAAAATTATATAGGATTTGATATATCTATAAAAGTTCATAAAACATGAATATATAATTGTAATTCTACAAATACAAATTAAGAATACTTATTGGATATTATTAAAAACAAAATAAAATATATAAATCGTTGTCATCATAAATCACTTCCTTATTGTCTACAAATAGGAATAGTATCAATCTCATTTTTTTCTTGAGATCATCCATAAAGAACAGCTTATGACATGACGTTGGATGTTCACCAATCGTGGAGCAGAACTTCCCTTTCTCTGGAACAGAGCCCTCACCGGAGCAGAGGCTCCAGTGATCCACCAAATGGCGCCTTTACTGAGGTTCACCATACCCTGGCTTTACCAGAGATGTTGCGGTGGCGGACAGGCGAGAGACGGTGATGGATAGGAATCTTGACTCAAGAAACAGAGCGAGATCATTCCCGCTCTGATACCAAGTTCAGAATAGAGTTAGTTTGATTACATTGCTTAAGTGAGTTAACATACTCACCAGTTTGAATATATTACAGAGAAGGGGTACACCTAGTCTACTATCTAAGAAGTACAAGAGATACAACAAAAGTCAGCTTTTGAAAAGCTGGACACCAGTCACAAAATAGCTTTTCTAACAAGCTTTTCGAATTCTAACAACCCTTTTCAGTGCTGTTAACCAATTCCTTTCACATTCATCTTCTATTATGGCCAGAGAAGGTGCGGTGCTACATCAACTCCTTCAAAAGACCAGTGGAATCAGCTCATCTTTTAAACCCCCTCCCTTACCTAAAGGAAAGCCAACGTCAGAGAAGCTATGGTAGAGAACTCTAGATTGAAAGCTTCTTGTGACCTTGGGTTGTAAATCTAACAAATCCAAGCCTCTGGAGGTTATATGTTACAAAGCAAAGTCTGTATGTAAAGGTGACCTTGTGTATTCATATTTTAAACACTAGGACCACACAAAGCTTCCTGTCCCAATGTGCGTCATGTGTCTTGCTGATTTTGAGACTAGCAGTCATTTATTTCCACATTGTCCTGCTGGTTAGCTATTTGTGGTGTATACTATGGTGTACATGGTGAATGTTGGATTTGTCTATGAAACTAGGAGCATATTTTTATTGCCATTTTAAATGTTTTGTTACATCCTGAGTGAGTTCTTTTAGTTGGACTGTTTAAATGTGTTATTTGGTACATTACCCAGTTTTAAATAGTGCACTATAGTGGCGTAGTGGTGCAGAGCAGCCCCTACAAGGGCTGCCATAGAAGAGCAGTTTAGTGGTGCTATAGTCGTACTATATGTTGATTCCAAAAGAGTCCCTTAAATAGAGGCATTAGGTTTTTTTGGGGGGCTACTTTTAGGATTTCAATTTTCAAAAATGAAATCTGCAGTTGTAATAGTAGTGTGAAAATGTAAAGACCTGGATTTAAAAGATGATGATTGATTATTCCTGTCTCTGAAACTTGTATTTGACTTTTGTTGGTATATGCTTGTATGTTTTGTTTAGCACTCATATGACTTTTTATTGTTATGAATGTCATTAATTGAGTAACTTTTATCATTTTTGACAATTTATATGTATATATAATATACATTATATAAACTATATAAAAAATTTCAAAATAACAGTTGTCCTGCTGTAGTGTATTTTGGGGCAAACCTAATTGCAATTGCCGCTATTGGCTTGCAGAACTACTGAGTATTCTGTTCGTAGCACACTAGATCATATCCATTGATTCATTGTATTTAAAATTTTCATATATATTCCTAACTGAAATTGCAGAAGTAAATTAAAATGCTTGTTACCGGAGGTAATCATAAATGACATGCCATTGAAATTGTACCTGATGATATTAAAATTTCAAATATTACTCACTTTCCATATGCCTTGTCATAAAATTTAAATGCTTTTTGCGGATCGGATATTGCTTGGAAAGATGCCAAATATGCTCAGATATGGGAATATCTCAGAGATGAATTTGAATTAACTCAGAGATTTGCAAGTCATGATTTCAAGTTGAAATTTGTGGAGGTGTAACATCTATCTTCAGAAACAATTTATCTCTTGTAAAGTGTTTCTGTATTGATGAGGATTCAACCCAGCCATAGATTGGGGAATGAAGCAGTACATATAAGCAGTTGCATAACAGAATGATAAAGCTGTTAGGAAGTTGCATAACTGAATGATAAAGATGTTGACAGTTGTACTTACAACTGTCTAACAGTAAACTAACCAAGAATGTACTGTTCTGTTGGCTGACTCATAAATTGGCAAACTTTGTTGACAGTAACTAATTTTGGATGTTGATAGTAGCTACTGTAGAGCACCAACTACAAAGTGATACAAGGTAGGATAAGAGAAATCCTCAGAGCCTGCTTTGGTAAGCTTGTAGCCACCAACCATAGGAGAAGAAATAGAGTTAGCTTCATCCATAGCTATCTTGGACAAGAGATCCTGAATGTACTTGGACTGAGTGAGCATGAGAGGCATTAGGGTGATGATTCACCTCAATACCAAGGAAGTAATCCAAATCTCCCAAATACTTTAGTACAAATTCAGAATTGAGGTTGGTAACTAAAGACTTGATAGCTGTTGGGTTATTACCAGTGACACTAATGTCATCAACATAGACCAGCATGTAGATAACAGTAGCATTATCTGAGTAGACAAATCGTGAAGGATCACATTTGTTGGACTGAATCTTGTGAGCTAAGAGTGTGGATTTTAGTTTGTCAAACCAGGCCCTAGGGGCCTTTTAAAACCATAAATAGCCTTGTGTAACTTGCACACAAGCTGCTTGTTTTCATTCTCAAAACCCAGAGGCTGCTGCATATAAACTTTTTCTGTTAAAACACCATTTAGAAAAGCATTGTTGACGTCTAGTTGCTGTAACTTCCACTTGTTGGTGACCGCTAAAGTTAGTAGGATCCTTACAGTTACTGGTTTAATAACTCGAGAAAAAGTCTCATTGTAGTCTTTTCCAGTTGTTGATGAAAGCCTTTGGCTACAAGCCGTGCCTTGTACTTAATCTGGATTCTCTTTTGCTTGAAACACCCACTTGCAACCAATGGCAGATCTGGAAGTAGGTAACTCAACCAAAGGCCATGTACCATTGCTAAGTAAAGCATCATATTCAACCTGCATAACTTGCTTCCAAGTAGGATTAGAGAGTCCTGTTTTGAAATTCTTAGGTTCAACATGTGCTAGCAGTAAAGTGTGATTGAGTCTCGGCTTCACTATGCAAGAGTTGGCCCTAGTGCACATGGGGTGCACATTATCCTCTCTCACCAAGGGCCCTGAACCAGAATCATCAGAAATTGATGCTGCAGAGGTGGTGATAAGCATAAGCCACCCATCACTAGGGTGTACACCCGCAAGCAACGAGTAAGAGAAGCAACAGTTCTGGATCATCCAACGAGTGCAGACCACCCAACAGACACGATCCACCCAAGGGGCGCAAGGTCAAGAGATGCGAATCAAGGGGACATGACCCTTGGTCCAACAGACACGATCCACCCAAGGGGCGCAAGGTCAAGAGATGCGAATCAAGGGGGACATGCCCCTTGGTGCAAAGACGCACCCTTTGGGGCCAGGAAGTGCGATTCAAGAGGGTGCAACTGGTGGAGAAAGGGCGCAATCCTTGGAGCCAAAACGACATCAGATCTGGAGCAGTTACAAATGAGAATAGTCACAACCATTCTGAACAATTGTGTTGATTAGGAATAGATGTTAGATGCAGTATAAATAGAAGTAAACCAGATTAGGAAAAGGGGAGGAAAAACAAAGAAGGATAAGTCTGAATGTGGAGAGGCAAACTCTCGAAAACCCGTGCTGTAAAAAATATCTCAATTTACTTATATAAAATTTCTATTCCATCTTTTCTATTCTTTTCCATCTTCTCTGTTCCTATCAATTTGGTAGCAAAGCATCGATCAGGTGCTTTGTTTCCAACAGTAGTGACAACTCGATCTAATTTTAATAATCCAAATACAATGGAGAGAATTTTGGAAATGATGATGGCAAACAAAATCGAGATGCAGAATGACAACAACTTGAAACACGTTCTGCACGCCTAGAAGCCTAGTGGAATTCACTTCTCGATGATCCTTAAAGGTTTAGGGAAATATTGGTTATCACAAAGTCATAGTATTGATAGATTGTGGTGCCACCCACAAGTTCATTTCCAAGGAACTAGTGAAAAAATTACAATTAAAGGTGGATGACACCCCATCATACGTGGTAGAAGTTGGAGATGGCCACAAAATCAAATCTAAGGGAGTTTGCAAAGAAGTTCCCCTGAAGGCGCAAGAAGTACAGGTACAACAACAGTTCTTCTTGTTCGGCCTCGGAGGGGTAGATGTGGTTTTGGGCATGGAGTAGTTAGCAAGCCTCGGAGAGATTAGAGCCAACTTTGAACAACTAACCCTGGCCCTTAAGATTGATGGCAGAAAGGTAATTTAAAGGGAGAACCAGAACTATCTAAGAAAGACGCCTCATTTAATTCTATGTTAAAGGCTTTACAACACGGAGAAAGGTTCCTTATCGACTATCATCAAATTCAAACAGAAATAGATTGGAAGGATTCAATTCTGTCAGAATTAAAAGATGTGCTACATGATTTCCCCTCCATTTTTGAATCCCCAGAAGGACTTCCTCCTCGACGAAATCAAGACCATGCCATTCACCTTAAAGAAGGAGCCCAAATACCGAATATTAGACCATGCAGGTATCCTCACTATCAAAAAATAGAAATTGAAAAATTGGTTGCTGAAATGTTAGAAGCAGGAACCACCCGACCATCTACGAGTCCTTATTCCAGTCCTGTCATACTAGTCATAAAAAAAAAACGGTAGTTGGCAGTTCTGTGTAGATTACAGGGCCTTGAACAAAATCACCGTTCCCAAAAAATTTCTCATCCCAGTAATTGAGGAATTGTTGGACGAGATAGGAGGGGCCAGCGTCTTTTCAAAACTGGATTTAGGATCCGGATACCACCTAATCAGAATGAAGGAAGATGACATTGAAAAAATCGTTTTTCGTACACATGAAGGTCACTATGAATTTATGGTACTTCCATTTGGACCTACTATCACGCTTTCTTCTTTTCATTCATTAATGAAGGAAGTTTTAAGGATGGTTCTCCGGAAATACATTTTGGTATTCTTCGATGATATCCTAATATACAACCCTTCCATGGAGGAACATAAGCAACACCTGCAAAATGTATTGACATTACTGCAACAGAGTGAATTGAAGATCAACCACAAGAAGTGCTCATTCGGCTAAGAAAACTTGGAATATCTAGGACACGTTATTTCCGCTGCAGGAGTATCCGCAAATCCTAAGAAGTTGGAAGAATTGAGACTATGGCCTAAACCCAAGAATATCACTAGCTTAAGGGGAATCTTAGGCCTTACCAGATATTACAGGAGGTTCGTTCATAATTATGGAAGAATACCATTAACCAACCTGTTGAAGAAAAATGCCTTCCAATGGGGTTCAGAGGCGCAAACTGCCTTCAAACAACTTAAGCAAGCCATGACCAGGTTACCCACATTAGCAATACCTGACTTTCCAAAGCCTTTTGTGGTTGAAACTGATGCTTGCGGAAACGGATTAGGCGTTGTTCTAATGCAAGCCCCTAGCCTTTTGGAGCACTACCTTATCTGAAAAGAACCAGAGGAAATCAGTTTATGATCACGAATTGTTGGCAATCGTGAAAGTAATCCAGAAATGGCGACACTACTTGTTGGAAAGCCATTTCTTTATTAAAACTGACCAAAAAAGTTTGAAATTTTGGACAGATCAGAGGATGCTGAGCAACGTGGAAATCTTAATTCAATGGCAGAGTCTCCCTACAAGTGGAAATAGTTGGGAATCCGTGGCTAAATTACAAGAGGTTTTTCCAACTTATCACCTTGAGGACAAAGTGAGTCTTTTAGGGGGGGGGGTATTGATAAGCATAAGCCACCCATCACTAGGGTGTACACCCGCAAGCAGTGAGTAAGAAAAGCAACATCTCTGGATCATCCAAGGAGTGCAGACCACCCAACAGACACGATCCACCCAAGGGGCGCAAGGTCAAGAGATGCGAATCAAGGGGACATGGTCCTTGGTGCAGAGACGCACCCTTTAGGGCCAGGAAGTGCGATTCAAGAGGGTGCAATTGGTGGAGAAAGGGCGCAATCCTTGGAGCCAAAACAACATCAGATCTGGAGCAGTTACAAATAAGAATAGTCACAACCATTCTGAACAATTGTGTTGATTAGGAATAGATGTTAGATGCAGAATAAATATAAGTAAACTAGATTAGGAAAAGGGGAGGAAAAACAAAGAAGGATAAGTCTGAATTGTGGAGAGGCAGGCTCTTGAAAACCCGTGTTGTAAAAAATATCTCAATTTACTTATATAAAATTTCTATTTAATCTTTTCTATTCTATTCCATCTTCTCTGTTCTTATCATGAAGCTTGAGATGTATTAGAGGAAACCTTACCAAGGGAGGGCTGAAGCAATATAGGTGAAGGTTGAGGTAATATAGATGAAGGTTGAGGTAAAGTTGGTGAAGGGACAACAGAAGCTGCCGACTGAGTTGAGGTGGTGGCAGCAGCTTGTGCTATAGGTATAGGTAAAACAAAAAGGGGATTGGTAGGAGTAGAAGGTGAAGATGTAGGTTTGGGTGGGGAAAATAGGTCAGGATAGGGAAATCGAGCCTCATTAAAGATCATGTGAATCAGACTGGACAAATTAAATAGACTTACCAGATTAAGTGTGTACAAGTTGTTAAAATTGTTTTAAAACAGAAATAGTTTCAGACTTGGCTTTCAACAAATAGAACCATGTGAATCTAGTATGAGCATCCACAAAAGTAACATAGTAACTAAAACCATTTCAAGAAACAAAGGGAGCTGAGCCCCAAAGATTAGTGTACACTAAGTCAAAAAGTGCATCATAAACAGTAGTGGAAGGAGATGGTAATCTGTATGATTTACTAAGACAGAAAAGGTGCAAAATTCTTTCTAATTTTTATTGATTGAGCAAAGATTACACAATGAGTACATTCTTCAAAACCTCTAGGCTAGGGTGACCTAATGTAGAGTGCCAAACAAAATAGGAATCACTAGATGTGGAAGCCACATTGACAGAAGAATTAGAAACAGTATTAACAGAAGACATGGAAACACAAGCAGCAGGCTTCTCTACAAAGGCTGGAGCAAATTTGGGAAATGGTAGAGGCCATCTTCACCAAATTTTCCAGGTAGAAGCACCTCTTTAGGAGCCTGAGATTTGACAAGACAGAAACTAGAGTGAAATTCCAAAAACACAATTATCTTTACGAAACTAATTCACACTTAGAAGATTTTTGGTAATAGAGGAAACAAAGAGCAAATTTTTAAGACGAAGAGAAACATCGGGATTAAGAGGGGAAGCAAATTTTGAATAACCTGAGGAATCGATTGGAAGCCCTTGACAAGGAATCGATTGGAAGCCCTTGACCATTACCAATGGTAATTTGGTCTAGACCCTTAAAAGGAGTGACTTGCTGAATGTTTTGGGAGACATTGGTGACATGGTGAGATGCTCCAGAATTTGGATGCTGTTTGATGAGGTGTTGCAAGCATTGGCTACATTGGCTTGAGGAGATGGGTTAGAATTGGGTTTAGGAGAATGACATTGGGGTGGAGGTGGGATGCCAAATGGTGTCATGAAAGGGATAAGGTGAGTAAGGATAGGGTGAATTGGGATTCAGTTTGGGGTAATTGGATTGGTAATTGGTTTAGGAATTGGGTTGGAAATTTGGTTGAAAGGGCTTGGAGGAGTAGCTTGCGTCATTTTTGTACCAGCAATGAGAGGCTTCGTGTCCAAATTTGTGACAAATTTGACATTGAACATCAGCGAATCTGCCACGCCCTCTCCCACGAGCTCCACCACGACCACCTCGACCATACGAATGGCCACAATCACCCCTCCCTTGATTACCATACACAGAATCATAGTTTGAGGAGGAGTGTTTTTACCTTGAGTTAGATGAACCTGAGCTTTAAAAGCAGATTTGGAATTCGAACCCTCAGCAAGATTCAACAATCCCAAATTCTTCTTGCGAGACTTTTCAATGCTAGATTCCTCAGACAGTAGCATTAGAAGTGACATTGTCCAGACTTAAAGGATAACGCGAATTGTTTAGAATAGTACAAATTGTGCGATAATCATCAGGAATACCATCAAGAATCAGGTTGATGTGAGCGCTCGTTGAAATCGAGTCTCCAATTGATGCAAGTGAGTCAATTAAGGATTGAATGTGCAACAGATAAGCAGTAATCGAACGATTCTCAAGAGAAGAAGAATGAAGCTCACTATGCAGTTGCTTCTTCTTCACATGCGCAATGGATTGAAAGTGCTCATGCAATTGATTCCACAGATGCCACGAGGTTGCGCAATTGATGATGCGAGTAAGAACTGCTTCTGAAATAGTCAATTGAAGCCAAGAAAGGATCAATTGATCTTGTTGCTCCCAGAAACAATAGGCAATGCTAACGATGTTGTGGTTGCGATCTTAAACAGTGAGAAATTTTTGTGGAATCTGCGGAGCGAGAATGTAGTCGAGAAGACCATACCCGATGATTACAGGTTGAACCTGAGAATGCCATAGAAGGTAATTGGAATCTGTGAGTTTCGCTGTTACAGCGTGTGAGAATGAGACAGAGGAGCGCAACCCTGGTGTCGAAACCAGCGGCGGAGGTGGTGGCAGAGAAGAAGTGTTGTTTGCGGAAGCCATTTTCAAAAGCAAGGATCTAACCTAGCTCTTTGATACCATAAAGAGATTTAGGGAGAAAAGAGAGAGAGAGAGAGAGAGGAAAGTGGTTCTATATTCATGAGGATTCAACCCATTCATAGACTGGGGAATGAAGCAGTAGACATAGGTAGTTGCATAACAAAATGATAAAGTTGTTGACAATTGTACTTATAACTGTAACAAAAAACTAACCTAACTTGAGTTAGTTAACTGTGAGAAACAGTTAGGAGATACAAAATCTAAGTAAAAAACACTTGGGGAGTAAAATACTATTCTGTTATATCTTGATTCTCTATCTGGACTTCCCATTGAATTATTTTCATTTTTTATTTATAGGTTTGCATTTTAACTTTTTCCCTTTTAATTTTGTAGCATAACATCCATTTTCTACAAGAAATACTTCAAAATAGGAAATCCGATTTCCTAGAGTGGCTCATTATTGCATTGATTGGTGCTGAAATTCTTCTGTCTCTCTATGACATTGTTCATCGGTATGACATGAAATTTTAGCAGCATTTTTTCTGGTGGCATGTAAGGTTAGCATGCCTTTGAAGAGCTGTAGCATACTAGTAGTTTGCGTTGCTCATTTAATCTTTAGATATTGGTTTCTCATGGAATAATACAGTGTCTCTTGTAAATAACAATTTGAAAGCCTTAAACTCAGTTCTTTACTAGTCAATTGTGTAACTTTACATGTGTGGAATATTATCACTGACTGAAAACTGCACCTGTATGATTTGTTGTATTATAATTTTGTCTGTTGCATCAATTAATTATTCTGTTCAATTTTGAGAATTCAGGAAGTTGTCTATTTTCATGACCAGTTATTCAGCAACATGTATGATTTTGTAAAATCATAGCAAATGAAATCTTTTAGTACTATTTTTTAATTATGCATTATTAACTTACTTATTATATTAATATTACACAAGGTTTATTAAGGAGTGTGTTAAAAATAGTAACTCTGCTATTTTTTCCACTTAAATGTGTAGAAAAACTAGAGCTTACTAGACCAAGAAGAAATTGGAGGGAAGTTCGTTCCGTGACAAGCCTTTAAACTCATTGGTTCTTTTCTTACACCAGTGAACGCACTAAATGTCTAGAATTTCATATTGGTAACATACATTTGTGTTTGTATAAATTGTGCAAACTCACCTATTTGCATTTGTAATAGCACTCTCTAAATTTCTTTTAAGGTATATTTCAGAGTGGTTTTTCTTTTCAAAGAGATTACACATTTTATTTTGATGGGTATTTTCTAATTTGAAGTTAGGTTAATATATGGTTAGGAAGTGCTTAGCATGTACTGAATAAAGATGTAGCACTATTGCCCAATCATTTAAAAAAACTCAACTCTGGATTGGAGACCAAAGCTGGTTAGAATACTAATTTTGGTTCATGAGTTTGGGATTATTAGATTTTGTGGGAAAAAAACTTTGAAAGATGTTGTGGTGTAGGGGTGAGATGTATTTAAAGTAAAACTGAAGCGAGGAAAAGTTTTGGGGACTTATAGAACACGTGCACTGGATTGGTTGAAATGATTAATGATACGGATTTAAAGGATGAATTGGGAGGGTTGAATATCACTGCAACAAAAATGATTTTAGAGTTTGTTTGATAGAGAATTTTAACTAAGCAAAGTAATTTATAGAGAATTAAAAAAAATTAATCTAAATTCATTGTTTGGATTTTTTATATGAATAATTTAAATTTTTGAAATTTTAAAACAATTTTAAACAATTAAAAAATGTGAAATTTTAATTTTCTTCTACAAAGTGAGAAATTGAAATTCTCTTATTCTATAGAAGTTTCCACTGCACCACTATGCTATATCTCCATCGCCGACAAGTACTTCAACCTTCGCTATTCCCACAGCACCCACCTCAGTGCCCCTTTGTGCAGGAGGTCATCGCCATCGCCGTCTGATAAGCGTTTGTCATGTCGCTTCAAAACAATTAAACTACGCTAGTTCTGTAGCATATGATTAACCTAGGTCGACTCAAAGACACTATCAATATGATTCTATCTTCAATTTACTACTAATAGTAAAGGGGATTTTTGTCGAACAGTTTGCAGGCGCGAAGTAAAAATTGCAAAAACACAAACTACAATTAAAGATCAATGCAGAAACTAACAGAATTAATAACAAGTAATGTAAAACAAATTAAAGAGCATCAATTCAATTCACCAAACCAAGCTATTCGAATCATCATCGTTCTCAGAAATTTATCCTATTGTGAAAGTTCATTCAATTTCATTAGAAACAGTTCAATCGAATTAATCCCTAAATTAATTGAAACCACAACCCTAATTGAAATATCCAATTAATCTATGATTTATATTCAAAATTAGCATATGAATCCATAACCTAATTTGCTTTCAATCTTAAATGCATTCATAATCATGAAAACAGAATAGCAATTGAAGAAGAAAGTGAACATTCACACAGAATTCGAAATACCAAACCAGAACTCAAATTCTTCTCTTGCTTGGGTTGGATCCTTGGATTGATTGATTATTTGACCTTCCATGATCATCATCAATGAAAGCCCCATGAAATAAGTGCACGAAAATGGAAGAAGGGAAAACGAAAATGAAGAACAATGAAGAACAAGGAAGAACAGTTGAGAGAAAATAAGAGAAAGAGTTTTGATTCTTAAAACTTAAAAAGAGAAATGTAAAACTGTTTTGCAAAATGAAATGTAAAGTATTTATTCCTCCTAATGTCACTAATATATAGTGACTAAGTCTGAAGAAAAGAATGGGTCATGAACAACCCATCAATTCTAATTATTTGTGCTATTTACACCAATAAAAGTCCAACTCGCAGCCCACAATACAAGTGCAGTGGTTCTGACTTCAAAGCCTAAAATGACCCTCCAAATGGCAGAATTGGCCTCGGTTTATTTCTGGCAAACTTGTATATCTTTTCGTTATCTTTTCAAGGACTACAAGAACGCTCAATTTGGAGTTCCGTAGAGCTCTGTAGGTCCTGTACGAGGAAGATACGTCAAGTGAACATAAAATCTGAAAATATGCAACAATTAGCAATTAAGCCCACTAACTTGCCTAAGATAAAAACTGAATTAAAATGGGAAAATAAAAGTCCAAGAGAAGTCAAATAAGCTAAGAATGATAGAAAAATATTTAACTAAAGACATTCCATCACCGTCCAGGCCAAGCCCTTACCTGTTGACCACTGCAACGGGATCTACCTTATTCTCACCATTGAAGATGTCACCACGAAAGACTTCTGTCATGCTGTCTATGGCTTCCACGACTTCACCTTCCTGTCAATGGTGGGCTACACTCTTCCTTATGCATGTGTGGGGAACTCAGGAAAATAGTGCCCCGAGATTTGTGCTTATCCCTTTGTTGTCCCCAGGTACATGGGCGGCCGACGGCCTTGGCCCCAGCCACCTCAAGCCACCAAACTAAGATGTCGGGGTGGACGACATGGTGAGCGTGATCAGGCATGAGCTAGCAAAGCTATCGTCGAACCCACCTATGAAGGGAGAACATTTAATCTTAACGGTAGAAATGAATGGAAGTTTATGGTACAGTGGATTTGGAGCCTTGTTTTGAAGGTTTGTGTTGGTCCCAATGCTTTGGATTGAATTCCTTCATACGTTATTACATACATTAGCTGAAGTTGCTGTTGCTACTTTTTTTTTTTCTTTTTACCCTATGTATCATACCTAATGGTGATGCATCATTTTTTTTTATTATTTCTTTACTTGACGAATTTATTTATTGTTATTGGCTTCTCGATCATTTCTGCTGTTTTTGATTTGAGTCCTTGAATTGATTCATAATCACCAAAATTCTAATTATCTTCTGTGAGTGGAGGTTTTTTATGTAACTTTGTAATAAAAATGTATTTCTACAATTATTTATCATATACAAATTTTGAAAATGAAGAAATTCAATTTCTTTATCCAAACACAGTTTTGAAAATGACAAAATTCAATTTCTTTATCTAAACACAATTTTGAAAATGAAAAAATTTTAATTGAATCATTTAAAAGTTTTAGAATTTAAAATTCTTTAGGATTTTAAATTGCCTTATCCAAACATACTCTTAAGAGACTCTTAAGGAACAACCGAAAAATTGTGGCTTAAAATGAAAAAACGTTGGCCCAAAATTTAGGCAATGAATTGGTAACGCTTTTCCAACCGTGGTCTAGATGGACGTTTCCTATTCTAATAGACAAGAGTTTTTTCATTATGCCCACAGTATTTTAAAAACCATTACCTCACATGTGACAATACGCAACAATTTTGTTTGTCAGTGTGAGCTGAATAGATGGAGCAAAGAAAAGTTTGGGGACTTATACAACACATGCAATGAATTGGTTGAAATGATTAGTGATGCAGATTTAAAGGATGAAAAAGGACGGTTGAATGATCAAAATAATTGTATCAAAATGGTTTGAATCTTTTTTACAACAAAAATTAAGTAGCAAGTGAATTAAAGATGAGGACAGCAAATTTTTCATATGATGAATTGGAGAAGAACTAATAATATAAGGGGTCTCTTAATGGATTAATGTTGGGAAGAGGATCCATTGGGTAAAACGGGCGGTCACAATTCTTCCAAACAGGTTTAATGAAAGTGGTTGGGAGAGACTAGTTCTCAATGGTTTACCTTTTACAACTATTCGGAAAGAGGAAAATAGAATGCTTACGATGCATGTACATAATAATTGCAAAATCTTGTCTAAAAGGATAAAGTTGGTGACGAACAATTTTTTAAGCAAATTTGCGTTTATTGGTGAGAGAAATATCCTGGATGGGGGATTGATTGCTAATAAAGTTGTTGAGGAAACTCTGTACGTATGTCCTCATCGCATTTTTTCGAGTACCCAAAAGATATGGGTAGAATTGTCATTCCCTTTTAGGATAGGCCATGGGTTTAAGTCAAAGGGACGATGACATGGAATGATGACCAAGGTGACCCAAAAATATTTAGACAATATTAAATAGAAAAAGGATTTTAATGAAATTATTTTCATTGTTTATCTTCTTGACTTTTCAATGAGAATAATGTTTAATGGAAGTCTTCTAAACTCAATTGCTTTTAAATTCTCAATTTCGTATTATATTTAATTTTTTTTATCTTGTTAATCATTCAATTGTAGTGAACCACATAGTTTTTTTTTATTCAGTAAAATGTTTGGTAATTGTTACATTACCATTATAAGAGCTTATTGGTTCTCCTATTATATTATTTGTATTTTATTTTAAAGAAATAAATTATGAGTATTAATATAAAATAAATTAAAGGAAATATAATTATACATATATTAAAGAAAATGAATCCTTCTATCTCTTAAAGCTCTTAATATGTTAGTGTTATGATCATTAGTGACTTTTCATTCTTCAATGTTTGAAGTATTATTGATGATTATTTATTTATTTTGTTTTCTAGGTGATAAGAGACAATTTTACAAGTAGAAAACAATATTATATTAACTATTGATGATAAGAAAAAAAGTAAATTGAAAGAAAAATATGATTTAGTATTTTAAAATTTGTTAAAATTAGGTTAAAGTGTAATAAATCTAATGAAATTATGCCTATTTTTTTCTAGAAAATATTTTTTCATAAAATATTTATGTACACTTTTATATGTAAACAATTTTATCTATTATTTTTGGGCACGTAAAATTTTAAAAATGACCATTTTTTCATTATAAAGTGGGTGAGTGGATACTACAAAGATTAGGCAAAAAAAGAACTTATATTACACGAGCATAAATTCAATTTTTATTATTGATGTAAGAATCTTATTAGTAGATAATTTATAAGTATCTTTTGAAATCGTTCTTTGAATATTGAGATTTGTCTCCCAACTTTTGTTGAACCTTCAGGACCTAAACTCACCTAAACTTCTTTTATATAAAATAAAAAGGAGTGGATGGGTGGATCGATAGCAGATATACAGTAGACCGCTCCTTAAATTCAAAACTGACACCTTATTTGGGAGTAAGACTTACAAAGTAGATGACCAGGACCTGATGTGGTGCATCATCAACGAGACTTTTGGTCATGCCGCCATTGGATATTCTGTTTTCTAATAGAAAAGAGCACCACAGATGACTTTGCATTGCTTGACATGTGTAAATAAAGAACATGTTTACTTTAATTGTTAACGGCTATAACGGATTCCAAATGATTGTTCTTTTGAAATTTACAAAAAATTGCTGCAAGCTGCGCTTGCACTCCTATTGGGGTAAATGCACCACCGACGACTGAAGCCGAAAGTAAAGATAAAAATCAAGCTTTATGCTGTAAATCCTATACAAGTCATACAATTTCTAGACTATATATATAAAGGGTAGATTTTGCAAATAACATCGAATCTACTTAATCTCACAGATGAAGAGTTGGATACAGATTCCGAGTATGCTAAGATATCAAATTTCAATAAATTACCATGGATTAGCAAATTTATCATTTGGATTTTTTTAAGTGAGTTTAGAGTAAATTACACATATTTTCCCTAAGGTTTAAGAAAATTGCACATGTTTTTCCTTTTGTAAAATTTACACATGTCTCCTATGAGACTTAAAAAAATTATACACGTCTTTTTTCTGTTTTTAAAACCTACACAAACTTCTTAAATATTGTCTAAAGATTTGACAATAACAAGTCACATGTGTTAACAATTTTGATTAAAATTGACTAAAATATGTTTTTCATATTCATAATATTGAAATGTTTAGAATTCATCATTGCAAAATTTTGTCTATATTTCGTTCTTGCAAAATTTAAATTTATTACTTTTTGGTTGGGGTTAGGTTCACATTACCTGAACCTATGTGTGTGTTATTGTAGAAAGTGTAACTTTTTTCAACTTTTTTACATTGGTTATACATATAATCGATGTAGAATAATGCAACTTTTTTTATATCATTTATATGTATAACTGATGTAGGAAAAAACTTTCTACATCGGTTATATGTATAATCGATACACATAGGTTTGGATGCTTTCTACATCCGTTATACATATAAATCATGTAAAAAAGTTGAAAAAATTAATTTTCTACAACAAGATACATGTAGGTTCGGATGTAGGTTCAAGTACCTTTAGATCAAAAAGTAATAGATTTAAATTTTTCGAGGACGAAAATAAACAATTTTTGTAGTGATAAATTCCAAACATTTCCAAATTTATGAGGATGAAAAACATATTTAAGTCTATTTTAATCAAAATTGTCAATGCACATGACTAGTGTCAAATGTTTGACAACAGTTAGAGAGTTTGTATAGGTTTTATAAATAGAAGGGAGTTGTGTGTAATTTCTTTAAATATCAAAAGAAGGGGAGGTATGTACAATTTCCTTAAACCTTAGAAAAGATATGTGTAATTTACTCTTATTTCATGAAATCTAAAATTGAGGGTTACTATCTTTACCTATTGGTGTAACAAGCTACAAATTATAACAAGATAGAATAATTATCCTATCCTATCTTTCAACATTCAATTATGTTGAGGTAATTAAAAATTAAGGTAAAACAAGAAAATACAAAACAAAAATAAATTGGTAATAATAATTTTTTCCATTAAATATGAAAAAATAAATAAAAAATCTGACCCAAATTAGAGTCTCCCATACACTCTTATTGTTTTTTTAATCACACAACATACAATTAGTAAACAAAATGATTCCTTATGTGGATAAGTTTTTTGATGAGTTGCAATAATTCATCCTAAAAAATATTGTTGTGAAAGCATATGAAAATTGTGTTTATAAGGCAATTACAACTTTTCGAGGTATGAGTGAAGAATCCTAGGCTCTAATGTGTGCAAAAACTAGTTCAATAAAAAAATTGAATCGAAATGGTTTCAAATAGTTTTAACCAGTTCAATTTTATATCCAAATAATCAAGTTGGTTTGGAAATTGGTTTAGAACTAAACTAGTTTTATGGTTCTGAATTAAACTAATTTTTAACCGGTTTTAAACTAGTTCTAAGATCTAGAATAGTTTCAAACTGGTTTTCAAATAAAACAATATTCAAGTGAAAATCAGTTTGGTTAATCGAACCGGTTTTGTAGAAACAATTTGGTTAACCGAATTTGTTTTATAAAATAGTGCACTCATTTTGTCTTGAACTAGTTTGGGAAAAAATCAATTCGATTTAGGTTTGGTTACAATTCAGTTCAATTTGAACCAGTTTTTTTGCACACCTCTAATGACACTCTATTTATGTTGAGCTCTTTGACATAGAAGAAACATTAGTTGAATTAATCACCCTTTGTATGTTGATAGTGTTCTAATAACACCAGTGAGAAGTGGATGTCTATTCACTGACTCAACACTACCATTTCCTATCATTATTTATGTTTTATTAAAGGATGATTGTCCCTTACCTCTTATTGCAACACAATGGAGTAGATATTGCATTGCTGATGCTTGTTCATGGCAAAGACCATACCTACAACATATACAAGAATTTAATTCAATATTATTTCATTTAACTAGAGGATCTCAACATGTAGTAGACATTTCTAGGGACTCATTTTAATGTATTAATGTTGTTATTGTTATTGTTTTCTATTTTCAAGTTATATGTATTTATTTTGGCTGAAAAGGTTTTTAAATGTTGTACAATTTGGCCTTTTTGTTGCATAGGTATGCAATAGAACCATACTTTCATTTTTAAGTTAGGGGTTTGAAAAATTGATAGTTGCATATATCTATCTATGTGTGTGTGTGTGTGTGTGTGTGTGTGTCTATGTGTGTATATATATACTTGATAGTTCTATATAATATATATATATATATAATATAATAATAGACTTATGTGTAAATATATAATTATATTATTATAATTATAAATATATACATAGTTGGGCAAGTACGAGGTTAGGAGTGACATCCTTGAACCCTAAATTGACTTGATCAAAGTGGGTTTATTCATCTAAGTTAGGGCGGGGTTGGACGGGTAGCATGTGGCTTTTATTAACATGCCTAGTAGATGTTATATGCCACTTTACAAGGTTAGAAGTGCTTATGAGAGCTTCTCTACTGGAAAAAACTCTATATTTCTAGTAGAAAAGCTCTCAAAAGCACTTATGGCTTGTATCCAAATAGGCCATTAGTATCCTAAGTCTTGTAGAATTGAGCCAATCAACAACGTCCTTTGCTCGAGTGTTTACTAAAAACCACATATTGACATTGGTTTCCTAAGTCGGGGAAAACTCCAATCCTACCTCGACCCCAATTAAAACAGATTTTTCCCATCAAAGTCGTGGTAGGGTTGGATGGGTACCCATGGATTTGATTTGTATTACCATGCCTATTAGATACTATATGCCTTTTTCCTAACTGTGTTTTACTGTCTCCTTTAGTCTTGTAGAACTGGGCAATCATTAACTTCCTTTACTTGAGATTCTACTGAAAATCACATATTGGGCTCTAAATTGATTGTATTAGCCAACTGACTAGCCAATATGAAAGCCAAAAAATTTCCTCCCCTCATCTTAGGGTCTGTCAATCTTAGGTGAGTAGTAAAAAATGATAAAAGTTACTCAATTAATGGCATCTAGAATTAACAATATATTTTCACCTAAATTTGTTTAGATAATGCTTTAAATAGTGAAATTAAGTGATTTTGATAGTGCTCTAGAGATAAAAACAAAATTTTAAATTTATCACAACTAACCATGAAAAAAAAAGTGGGACAAAAAAAATTGGGTCATTTATTAGGGATCAAACCAAAAATATTTTTAAGCTAACACTCAAACCATTTTCACTATTATTACAACAGTACATTTCTTTTTAGAAAATTAATTGAAAATTGAAAGTAGTCCCCCCCAAAAAATCCTAAAGTCTCTGTTTAGAGGGTTTTTTTGGAATCAACACAAAACCACTATAGAGCTGCACAATGACTACACTAAATTGCTTCACTATGACAACCCTTGTAGCAGCCAGAACCTTCTGCACCACTAACTTGCTATAGCGTGCTATTTATAACATAAATTACCCTATTTTGTATGCTGCTAATTTCATATTTACAATTTCAAAATTTAGAATATTGTTTTGATATATAAAGATATTGGTTTAACTTTAGGATATTGGTTATATTTAAAGAAAAAATGTTATTTGTAATTTAGGAATTTTTGAGATGATGAGAAGAACCACTCAACCTAAAGAGGGGGGTCATCACCCTAAGTGAGAGGGGAGCCATGTGAAGGAAGGGTTCATAAGTTTATCCAGAAAACTTGTGATTGGGTTGTGGATGTAGGGATGAGGGATGAGGGTCAAAACATGCTAAACAAATTTGAAGTCGTGGATGTAGAGATGAGAGCCTGATGCATGGCTGCACCCACAGCCATTAAGTTTTCCCAAATCTTCCTTGCATTGAAATCCAAACTTCAAGCTTTTCTCAAGAACAAAAACTGTAGCACTTTCACGTGGGAACCTTGGCTGTTTAGGAGTTTTTAATTTCAGCAATGGAAGGTGGAAGAAGGTAAGGGATGAAGGTGGATGGCACCATGGAAAAGCTTTCCAATAAGCCTAGGAAGAATCGCCACAATAGCTTGAAGCCATTAATAAGAAACAAGAGGTTCTTGCACAAGAACAAGAGAGAAACTCTCTACACAAATTTCAGAATTTGTAAAAATGACATCAAAAGTATTTGCATTCAGTTTTTTGGGCAGCTTATATAGCTCACGAAATTACACTCAAATGCAAGGCAAATGATCATGCAAATGAAGCTTGAAATGTAAACTAAATGAAGCCTAAATGCAAGCTAATGAAACTCGAATTGCAAGCTTCATCCTAAGTGACTTCTTGGCTGAACCAGCATGCCTAAAGGTGCAGTATTTTAGCTTCTAAGTGCAGTATTTTAAGCCTTAAGGTTCAGTCAACAAGCTTACAAAGGTGCTACACAATTTACACACAAGTGCACCTACACCTCTTTACACAAATGCACTAAAAGCCTTTTAATTTTTAACTAGTTTTGCTACTAACAAGTGCTGGAATTTATTGAATTAAATTGAACTTGAGACATCAAAATCCAGCCCTTGTCATTCTTGAGTTGATGTTCTTCTTCATGCTTGTCCAAGTTAGCTTGAATGTGGTCTTGAAGGGCTTGAGTTCTAGCTCTTGTCATGGGTCCTTTAAAGCTCACCAAAGGAAGTGCTTCAAGCTCTCATTCTAGACCTTTAAATTGCAATGGACCTCATTTTATGGTGTTCTCTCATCAAAGGAAGTGCTTCAAGCTCACCAATGTGGTCATGTAGGCACAAGGAACTAAACAACATTAAACAAATTTAAAATCTTTTTTTTAATCTGATGTGTTACCTTTCTAATTTTATGGTGTTCTCTCATCATTGTTTATAATGAAGAGGTTTATGTTTTTCTCCATCACATAAAGTATACACCACAGATAGCTAACAACACCACAACAAGACATGCTGGAAATAAATGACTGCTAGTCTCAAATCATGATCAGCAAGACACATGGCACGTACATTGGGACAAAAAGCTTTGTGTGGTACTAGTTTTTAACATATGAATACACAAGGTCACCTTCAAATACAAAGTTTGTTTCTTAACATATAGAGCAAATTATAGTAACACCCCTCAGGTTTGTACTAATTACACATGCATTCCCTCTTTCTTTTCACACTACAAAAAGCCCCTAACTTTTCCATTTCCATTACAGTTGCACCTCCTCTCTCTCAAACGGTGTTAAATTAGTTTGTTTTTATGAGCAACTAACTAGTATGTGATTATAATAAATAAAATTATACCAACAACACCCCATCTCATCTTCTTTGAGAGGTACCCTGAGTAAAATAATTTTTTTTTGCAGGAGTGATAACGATTGTCGAATAGCTATAAAACAATTAAACTATGCTAATTCTGTAGCACAAGATTAACCTAGGTCGACTCAGAGACATGATCAATTTGGTTTCAACTTCAATTCACTAATAAAAATATAGGGGATTTTAATCGAACAGTTTGTAGGCAATGAATAAAAATTGTAGGAACATAAACAAGAATTGAAGAAAAATGCAGAAACTAACAGAATTGATGAAAGGTGTTGTAAAACAGGTTCAAGAATATCAATCCAATTCACCAAACCATGCAATACAAATTATCATAGTTTTCATATAATGATCATATTGTGAAGGTTCATTCAATATCATTAGAAGCAGTTCAATCGAATTAACTCCTAAATTAATTGAAATCACAAATCGGATTGAAATATCATCCAAACAATCTATGATTAAAATTCAAAATTAAGAAATAAATCTATAACCTAATTCTTTTTCAATCCTAAACATATACATAATCATGAAAATTGAAAAGAGGATTGAAGAAGATGAACATTCACATAGAAATTAAAATACCAAACTAGAACTCAAATTCTCCTTGCTTGGACTAGATCCTTGGATTGATTGATTGTTTAGCCTTCCATGATCATCATCAAAGGCAGAGCCACAATATTTATATTAGAAAAATAGAAGAAAAATAAACAACAATGAAGCACAGTTGAGAGAAAAAAGAAAGAGAACTTTTTAATTCTGAAAACTTCTAAAAGAAACTACAAATTCTGTTTGTGCTCAAATGAAGTGTGTCTTTTTTCACTAACTAATTGCACTAAAATATAATGACTGAGTCAGTAGGAAAGGAAGGGCCACGATTAGGCCCATCTAATCTAACTAATTACACCAATTTGCAGCCAAAAACTTGAGTGCAGGGGTTCTGACTTCCAAGCCTAAAATGACCCTCAAAATTACAGAATTGATGTTGATGGACATGAGTATGATAGATGTAGCCAATGGATACACTTTGATGGACAAGACTCCTCTTGTTGCAAGACAGTTGATTTCTAACATGGTAGCCAATTATCAGCAATTTGGTACTAGAGGAACTGAAACATCCAACGCTGTTTCAAATGAAGTTTCTGTTTCTATGGTTGCTGATAACTAGATGTTGGAGAATAAACTGACAGAATTAACATCCCTTGTGAGACAACTTGCCATTGGTAAACAACAAAATGTGATGGCAGCCAATCAACCAAGGCTGTGTGGTATATATTGTGCACTTGATCATCCAACAAAATCATGTCCTACTCTCCAAGAAACAGAACAAGCTGCTGAAGTTTCTGTCATACAACCTGGATAGCCATTCAGACCTCAACAACAATATAATCCTTACTCCAACACTTATAATCCTGGTTGGAGAGATCACCTGAATTTGAGGTATGGTCCTGGTCCACAACAACAACAGCAGACACAACAATAATAGCTATTCAGACCTCAACAATAGCAATGTCAACCATCGAACAACAAATACCAAGCTCCCCCATTTAGACAACAGCCACAATTCCAACAGCCTGCACCTACACCTGGACAACTTGTACAAAGCAGTTCTGGATCTTCCTTGGAGGATCTGATGAAGCAAATGGCAACCACCAATATTCAGTTTCAACAAAATGTCAATGCCACCATCCAAGACTTGCAAACTCAGATTAGACAGTTAGCTACAATTGTCAGTTGAGAGAAAAAAGAAAGAGAACTTTTTAATTCTGAAAACTTCTAAAAGAAACAACAAATTCTGTTTGTGCTCAAATGAAGTGTGTCTTTTTTCACTAACTAATTGCACTAAAATATAGTGACTGAGTCAGTAGGAAAGGATGGGCCATGATTAGGCCCATCTAATCTAACTAATTACTAATTACACCAATTCGCAACTCAAAACTCGAGTGCAGGGGTTCTGACTTCCAAGCCTAAAATGACCCTCAAAATGATAGAATTGGCCTCAGCTTATCTCTAACAAAATTGTAGATGTTTGCCTTATCTTTCCATGGACTACTCATATGTGCCATTTGGAGTTCTGTAGCACTCTCTAGTTTCTGCACTAGGAAGATAGGTCAAGTAAGCGAAAAAAATCTGAAAATAAGCAACAATTATCAATTAAGCCCACTTGTTTGCCTAAGAGAAAAATAGAGTTAGAATGAGAAAATAAAAGTCTAAGAGAATTAAAATAAGCTAAGAAGAATAGAAAAATATTAAACTAAAATACTCAATCAAAATACCCACACTTAAACTTTTTTACTCTTGAGCAAAACTAAAAGAAAGACTAAGAGAAAAATTCAAACTAAAGTAAACCACAAACTAAAAGAAAAGTATGAACAAGGCACACATAATTTTCAATAGATCCTAACAATGCACAAAAGTGAGAAAGATGAAAATGGAAGAATGATATTAAGGTAACAAACAATCCATGAACACATGATCACAAAGTGCAAAGTGAAAAAGTAGTCAAGTTAAAAGTAAGAATGAACCAAGGTGATAGAAATCTCTCAAAGAGCAACACTCAACCTCTTCTAATGTGTATGGGTTTATGTTTACACTCAAACACCACATGTAACTAGCACATCCAAATTTTAACAAGATTCTAATTCATTCAACTTGAAAAACACATGCATCAAAAGATCAAAAGGACTTTATTGATTTGTAATGTATGGCTTAGGTAAATGGTGGATAAAAGAAGGATATTTAGGCTAAAACTAAGAGAAAAGAGGGGCAATGGGGAGTAAGCCAATAAGTAAAATGAGGGGTAGAAACAAAGAAACAAAGAAACAAGGTGGAGAACAATAAAATAAAAAGAACTTATACGGATGAAAATGTACCACAACAACTTTTATTGCATTTTTTTTGCTTGTACTTTTTTTTTTACTTTTTCTTTTTATACTCTTTCTTTTCTTTTCTTTTCTTCCAAATCAAAAAATAAATACAAATCCCTCACACTTGTTTGAAACCCACTCCCAAAATAATTCCAAGGCCCTTTTTCTCTCTAAAGTTAGGATAACATGGTTTTCCACTTTTTGGCTTGTAATGAACTACACAAGAAAGAAAAGGTTAAAGGCTCAAAAAGGGTGACAATGGATATTAATGCAAGGTAGGTTTATTTGGCTAGTGGCTAAAAGAAAGAAGGCCTAAATTATCTCGATCAATGCATGTGAAAAAAGGAATGATAAGAGAGACAAGACAAAACCTAGAGTAATTTAGCACAAAGGTGAAATCACACATGAAAGAACATGAATGAAATAATGTGATTCATCCACAAAGGCCCAAAAACTCACAAGGCATAATTCTATCACACATGATCCATCTTAAATTCTATTTCTCAAGCCTACTTATCACTTCAACAATTGCAACAATGATTCACATCAAGCATGAAACCTTTCAATCCAACAAAAATTAGTACATTTCTCACAATTTGTACCAGTTATAAATCCATTGAAAAACATGAAAAATTCCTAAATTCTAATTTTTATTTTCTGAATGTAAAAACAGAATAACAACAAAATAAAACAAATGCGGCAAAACAATAACAGAAACCAAAAATAGAAAACAGAAAATGGAAAATGATTTTGTAATCCTTCACCCCACACTTGAAATGCACATTGTCCTCAATGTGAGTATGCAATGAAATGCAAACAAAGAGATAACAAATAAAAGAAGGGAAAAGGAAACTCCCTAAATGCCATTCAAGGCACATCATCACATAAAATTGGCAAGACCAAATATAGGTCTGCCACAAGCTCCTCCTCTACTTGCGGGCTCATGAAATAGCATGAGTTGGTGACCATTCACTTTGAAGACCTTGCCGATGTCTTCATTTTTAATCTCAACTGCACCATGGCGAAAACATTAGTAATAACAAAAGGTCCATCCCATCTAGATCAAAGTTTACTGGAAATAAGCTTAAGGTGAGAGTTAAACGAGAGAACTTTTTGACCAATATGGAACTCCTTCCTAAGAATCCTAGAGTCGTGAAATCTTTTCACTTTCTCCTTGTAAATTTTGGAGTTCTCATAGGCTTCTAAGCGGATCTCTTCAAGTTCTTGCAATTGAAGCTTCTTTTCCATACCTGCTTTATTAAATGCCATGTTACAACTTTTCACCGCCCAATACGCATGGTGCTCAATCTCCACTGGAAGGTAGCATGCCTTACCAAAAACCACCCTATTGGGAGACATCCCCAAAGGTGTTCGGTAAGCGGTCCTGTAAGCCCATAAAGCATCTTCAAGTAACTTGCTCCGATCCTTCCTGGTGGGTTGCACTACTATAATAACCCAAGTTTTGTAAAAAAAAATAAAAAAAATAAAATAATTTGGCCTGTGAATAGTGCCGCACGATTAGCGTGAGATCCAGCGCCGTTAGCGCCATTACGCGGCCATGTGACGCGATTAGCGTGGATTATGGCGCGGTTAGCGCCAGAATGGCCCTGGAGACCCCCAGGTTCGCTCATCTGGCGCGATTAGCGTCAGATATGGCGCGATTAGCGTGGGAATGCTCCAGAAAGCCATTTCTTGCACATTTTTGGCGCAAATAGCGTGGGAATGGCGCGGTTAGCGTGGGAACACGGGCTGAGGGCCTATAAAAGGCCATTTTTACGAAATTTTGGGCCAAAAGTGAGTTCTTCTTCTTCCCCACGCCTCTTTCCGCCATTAACGAAGTAGGAAGCTTCATATCTACTCCATACTTCATCTAAACACTTCCTACCCAACTAGGAAATCGATTAAAACCTCGAGATGAGCTAGATTCTAGTTTCAATCTCTCAAAAAGATAACCAATCGGAGAAATCCCGTTCTCTAGGGAATATCCTCAGAGTTTGGATTTTGAGAAGAAAGGAGTCTTATCAGAGGTGTTCAAGCTTGGAAAAGCTATCCTCTGACCTTCCTCAACTGTCTAGAGGTGAGAAACTCGATCTTTAACCGATTGAATTGTGGAATGATTCTGGATGAGTTCTGATAAACTTTTGGATAAATGAATGAGTTAGGGTCGAAACTAGGCTTGGATTCTTTAGAGATATATATGCTCAGGAGGCTGTTTAGATGGATGTTAAGCCTTGAATCTTGAGTATTGATAAAGTTTAGTTTTGACTCTGACCTCTAAATGAGTAGGAAGAATGTTGATATAATGATGAGTTTGAGCCTAGGTACCTTTACAAAAGATGTTCAGGAGGCTAAATAAACGGTGAAAATGTGTTGAAATAGCCATTCTGATAAACTTGACCAGTATGAATATTTGGCCTGGTTAAGGCCAGTGAATCCTTTGAATTGGCTCATACAGAGTCTTGTAGGGACTCTAGTGCCTTGATTAGCCTTGTCTTGTCGTTCTAACGGTTGAGGACCGTATTGATGTTTACATGCTCTTGTGTAGGGCGTGATTCTGACATCACTAGTGGTGGTGACCACGGATCCGGGAGAGCCGGTACAGTGCTGAGAGCAGGTAAGCTCCTTGTTCTTGGGAGTGGTTCCTTCCTTTGTGTTCCACCATACTCCGAGGGAGTATTGGTTACTGAATAACATGTTGCATGAATATTAAAATTGAATCTTACTGATTGTGATTGAGGCATGTATATGATGCATATATGTGTAGACATCTGAGTAAATGATATATTGTGGGCGATTGAGATGATGATGAATGAGATATACACTAGGATAATGTACTGTGTTAGTGAGAACCTCTATGAGGTATATGCTGTGATAGTATCTTGTGATTGTAGAGAATTCTCTGGCCAGTAGAATGGATTTGATATGGAACAACTCTAAGTGGTTAATAAGTAGTATGTGATAAAACCTGAGAGTATGCACCTGATTGCAGATGAGCATCTCTTGGAAGTGCCATATCTGTCCGAGGGTGTTCTGAGATAAGTACCTGATTGCAGATGAGCTTTTCTCAGGAAGTATAATATAGATATATGTGTGATTAAATCCTTAGAGAATGTACCTGACTGCAGATGAACGTTCTCAAGGAATATGATATATCTATATCTATATCTCCATATATATGTTGCTGTATCCGAATAGGGATATCTATATGATGTGCTGTGAGCTAATGAAGGCCGTGATGGCTGAGTAGGGGTGATTATCCCTTATGTTATATATATATATATTGTATCTGTTTAATGATATGGTTTGAGAGCCATGAGGGCTAGCTTATGAAATGTTGATTGTGATATATTATGCATGTTAGTGAACCAGGGGGAGGAAAGACCTCCAAGGACCCTGAGTTTACTGAGATTTTTATCTCACCCCGTGTATGGGGATTATGTTTGCAGGTGAGACGCAGGGAGAAGCTGAGAGATCCCAGGGCAAGAGATCCATGCAGGGATAGATTGTATATAAACCCTAGGCATAGTTGATGAGAGCATGTTGGCTCCATTCTTTTGTTATTTATGCCTATTGTTTTGAGGTTTTGTACCCTGAGGGGATTATATGTACATTTGTGTACAGAGGATATATATTTTGATACTTCACCATGTATAATGTACAACTGATGTTATAATGACGTCATATTTTATTTTGCTTCCAAATCAAACTGTTTAAATTGATATTTGCTGCGTAAATGGATATAATGGAATGTTAACAAACCGGACGCGTACGGGGCGTTACAACTACCTTCTATAACACTTGCTTTATCACTTTGTTAAAAACCTCTGCTTGCCCATTAGTTTAGGGATGATAAGCTGTAGCAACTCTATGCAAAACCCCATACTTCTGAAGCAAGGATGTCAATGGCCTATTACAGAAATGGCTTCCCTGATCACTGATAATGGCTCTAGGCACACTAAACCTACAAAAAATGTTGGATCTCACAAAATCCACAATAACTTTAGAATCATTAGTTCTAGTGGCCTTAGCTTCAACCCATATAGAAACATAATCAACAACAAGTAGAATATATAAAAAACCATGAGAAATAGGAAATGGACTCATAAAATCAATACCCCACACATCAAAAACCTCACAGAAGATAATGGGCTGCTGAGGCATCTCATGCCTATGTGTAATGGTCCCTCCTGCTCTCTAACACTGCTCACAAGTGGTGGTAAAAAGTGATAAGCATCTCTACCCACAGTCCAATACTCTCCTAGCGGTTCGCTGAGACTAAAATGACCGCTGGTAGGTGTGTCATGACAAAACTGAAGAATAGACTGAATCTCATGATTTGACACACACCTGTGGATCACTTGACCACTACTAAATCTCCACAAATAAGGATCATCCCACACATAATATTTAGCATCACTCTTAAGTTTATCTATTTGAGACCTAGATGCATGAGGCGGAACAACAAATGCAACAATGAAATTCACAATATCAGCAAATCAAGGTGGAATATGTGATGGATGTAAGTGCATCAAATGCTCATCAGGAAAATTATCCCTAATAGGAAAGGATTCAATAGGTCCCTCAATCCTGCTCAAATGATCAGCAACCAAGCTTTCTGCACCACTCCTGTCCTTAATCTCAATATCAAACTCCTAAAGAAGAAGGATCCACCTGATCAATTTAGGTTTAGCATCATGCTTCTTCAACAAGTACTTCAAAGCTGCATGGTCAGTACAAATAGTGATATTGAAATAAAGCAAATAAGATCAAAATTTATCTAAAGCAAAAATAATAGCAAAAAGCTTCTTCTCAGTGGTGGTGTAGTTAACTTGGATTGTATCTAAAGTGTGTGAAGCATAAGCAATGACATGGGATCGTTTATCAACTCTCCGTGAAAACACAACCCCAAGTGCATAATTAGAGGCATCACACATGAGCTCAAAGGGAAGTTTCCAATCTGGTGGTTGCATGATGGGAGAGGTAGTAAGCTTCTTCCTCAATTCCTCAAATGCCTCTTTGCAGGGTTGGTCAAACATAAAGTCTACGTCCTTTTAGAGAAGCTTGGACAATGGCAGTGCAATCTTGCTGAAATCCTGGATGAATCTCCTATAAAAACCTGCATGCCCAAGAAAAGAACGCACTTTCTGCACAAAAGTGGGGTAAGGTAGAGAAGTAGTAACATCAATCTTGGCCTTATCAACCTCAATACCTCTATCAGGGACCAAATGCCCTAAGATATACCTTCATGTACCATAAAAGGACATTTCTCAAAGTGAAGAACAAGGTTAGTCCCAATACATCGGTCAAGAACTCTAGAGAGACTATCTATACATGCATCAAAAGAGGAACCATAAATAGTGAAATCATCCATAAACACCTCCATGCAACTCTCTAATAAATCAGAAAAGATACTCACCATGCACCTTTGGAAGATAGCAGGTGCGTTGCATAGGCCAAAAGGCATCCTAGTGTAGGAAAATGTGCCAAATGGACAAGTGAATGTGGCCTTGTGTTGGTTAAGTCCCCTGTAGTCAATGCAAACTTGCCAACTATTGGCTACTCTAGTCGGAATCAACTCATTATCTTGCTTTTTCACAACAGTGATATCCGACTTCTTAGGGACCACTTGGACAAGTGAAACCCAAGTGCTATCTGAAATGGGATAGATAATCCCTGCAGCTAGTAACTTCATCACTTCCTTCTTCACCACATCAAGAATAGTGATTTACTTGATTTGCTAAGAAAATTCTATAGAGGCAAATGCAATCTTGATGAATTGTTAAGTGTTCAAAAGCATGCAGGAGATACTTATGGCTTGGGTTATAAACATGGTTCTAAGAACAAAGGCAAAACTGTTTTTGTACCTCCAAGACATAAATATCATATGTATAACAATCATCAAAATGTTTTTCATAAATTTGCTTATGCTAAATCATATAAATCTCCTACTTGCAATTATTGTATGATGAGAGGTCACACTTCATATAAATGTTATGCTAGAAGATTTTATGTTCCTAATGGTGAGTGTGTATGGATTAAGAAAAGAGAAAAGGAAACTAACCTCTTTGGACCCAACATGAATTGGGTACCATTCATCTCCTCTTAATTTTTCTTGTGCAGATGTGTCTTAGAGCTAGATCAACATTGTGGTATCTAGATAGTGGTTGCTCAAGACACATGACCGGAGACATATCTATGCTTACAAATGTGACACTCAAAGAAGGTGGATATGTGACTTATGGAGATAATAACAAGGGAAGGATAATTGGTCAAGGAGACATTGGAGACAGCAAAGAAACAAAAATCAAAGATGTGTTATATGTTGATGGGCTGAAGCATAATCTTCTTAGCATTAGCCAATTATGTGACAAAGGCTTTAATGTCAATTTCAACAATAAAACTTGTCTTATTCATGATGGAAAAACAGGGAAGATTGCACATGTAGGCCAAAGGAAGGGTAACATTTACATTTTATCCATAGAACATGCATTCATACATAATACAAATTGCTTGATGAGTAAAGTGAATGAATCATGGCTTTGGCATAGGAGAACATCACACATAAACATGCATCATCTAAATAAACTAGTAAGAAAAGATCTAGTAATAGGTTTACCCAAACTCAAGTTTGAAAAGGATAGATTGTGTGATGCTTGTCAAAGAGGTAAACAAACCAAAAACTCTTTTCAAAGTAAAAATATAATTTCTACTACAAGACCTCTTGAGTTGCTGCACATGGATCTATTCGGACCATCTAGAACTATGAGTATTGGGGGAAACTATTATGGACTAGTAATAGTAGATGATTACTCTAGGTACACATGGACTCTTTTTATTAAAACTAAAAGTCAAGCTTTCACAGCCTTTAGGAAACTTGCCAAAGTTATTCAAAATGAAAAAGGAAGTAACATTGTTTCAATTAGGAGTGATCATGGAGGAGAATTCCAAAATGAGTATTTTGAAAAATTTTGTGAAGAACTTGGAATTAACCATAATTTTTCAGCTCCAAGAACACCCCAACAAAATGGTGTTGTGGAGAGGAAAACAGATCACTAGCAGAAGGTGCAAGAACACTACTAAATGAAACAAAGTTGCCAAAGCATTTTTGGGCCGATGCGGTGAGTACAGTTTGCTATACCTTAAATAGGATTCTCATAAGGCCTATCTTAAAGAAAACTCCATATGAAATCTATAAAGGTAGAAAGCCAAACATATCTCACTTTAGATCATTTGGTTGTAAGTGCTTTGTACTAAATAATGGAAAGGATAACCTTGGTAAATTTGACTCAAAGGCTGATGAAGCTATCTTTCTAGGGTATTCCTTGCAAAGTAAGGCTTATAGAGTGTTTAATAAAAGAACTATGTGTACTGAAGAATCTGTACATATTGTTTGTGATGAAACTAACCCTTCTTTGGAAGAAAATTTAAGTGACAATGATGCAGTAAATAATGAGGAAAGACAGCAATCAGTTCAAGAGAACAAGCAAGAGGAAGATGAACCTCAACAAGAGCTGAATGAAGAAGCAACTACACCAAGGCATAAGAATTGGAGAACCACAAAAGATCTATCATTGGATAACATCATTGGTGAAGTAACAAAGGGAGTATCCACTAGATCTTCCTTAAGAAATCTTTGTTGTTCAATGGCATTTGTATCACAAATTGAACCTTCTAACATTGAACAAGCACTTTTAGATGAACATTGGTTAAATGCAATGCATGAAGAACTAAATCAGTTTAAGAGAAATAATGTTTGGGAATTAGTACCTAGACCATCCACTCACACACCAATTGGCACTAAATGGGTGTTTAGAAACAAATTGGATGAAAGTAGCATCATAATAAGAAACAAAGCTAGATTGGTTGCTAAAGGCTACAACCAAGAGGAAGGCATTGATTATGATGAGACTTATGCTCCGGTTGCTAGATTAGAAGCAATTAGATTACTTCTTGCATATGCATGTATACTAGACTTTAAATTGTTTCAAATGGATGTTAAAAGTGCATTTCTCAATGGATTTATTGATGAAGAGATATATGTTGACCAACCTCCCGGTTTTGTAGATCATCAATATCCTAATCATGTGTATAGGTTGAGAAAAACGTTATATGGACTGAAACAAGCTCCAAGATCTTGGTATGAAAGGTTAAGTATGTTTTTGCTTGATCAATCATTTACAAGAGGAGAAGTGGATAAAACATTGTTCATCAAAAGAAAAGATAAAGATTTCCTTATTGTCCAAATTTATGTTGATGATATCATATTTGGTTCTACTAACCATTCTTTGTGCAAGGAATTTTCAGCAAACATGCAGAAAGAATTTAAGATGTCTATGATGGGAGAACTCACTTTCTTTCTAGGATTGCAGGTCAAGCAAATGAGAAGTGGAACATTTGTTAGTCAATCAAAGTATTGTATTGAAATGCTTAAGAAATTTGATTTAGAAAACTGCAAAGCAGCAGCTACTCCAATGGCAACATCAACATACTTTGATTCAGATGAAAGTGGGAAAAGTGTAGAAGAATCCAAATATAGAGGAATGATAGGATCACTACTCTATCTCATAGCAAGCAGACCTGATATTATGCTTAGTACTTGTCTATGTGCTAGATATCAAGCCAATCCAAAAGAATCTCACTTGACAGCAGTGAAAAGAATCTTCAAGTACCTAAAGTCTACACCAAAAGTGGGACTTTGGTATCCAAAAGGTACAAATATTAGCTTAATTGGATTTTCTGATTCTGATTTCGCAGGATGCAAATTGGATCGTAAAAGCACAAGTGGAACTTGTCATTTGTTGGGAAGCTCCTTAATCTCTTGGCATTGCAAGAAACAATCATGTGTAGCATTGTCAACAGCTGAGGCAGAATACATTTCAGCAGGAAGTTGTTGTGCACAAAGCTTGTGGCTAAAACAGCAGCTTCATGATTTTGGTATAAAGCTCCAACAAATTCCTCTAATGTGTGATAACACTAGTGCAATTAACATCTCAAAGAATCCAATCATGCATTCTAGAACAAAGCACATTGAAATAAGGCATCATTTTATTAGAGATCATGTTCAGAAAGGCAACATAAAAATTGAATTTGTAGAAAGCAATAAACAACTAGCTGATATTTTCACAAAGCCTTTGGATAGAGATAGGTTCTTTACATTGAGAAATATGCTTGGTATCTTGGATGAATCTAGTGTATGTTGAAAATGATTATCATGCTGTGTATTGTGTGATTGAGTGATGCAAAATTAGCTTACCATACATCAATCAAATTTGTTAATGTTTCCATATTGCTCTTTGCTGCATAAAGCTGTTATAAAATGATGAAAGCATGTAATAATCGATTACCATGAAAAGCTAATCGATTATTTTACCTGTCTGATGCTTCTAAATAATCAATACAAGCTGCTGTAATCGATTACCATGTCGTATTAATCGATTATTCCTTATTCGAGTTCTGAGAAAACTGTTTTCTTATGAAATAATCGATTAAAACGAGCCTTTAATCGATTACTTAAACCTCTGTATCTTGGCCAAAACTTACACAAAGCTGTTATAATCGATTACCTCTTCGAAATAATCGATTATTTTGTTCATCTTTGTCTGGAAATTCTTGTTCATCCTGATATAATCGATTACGTGCCAATTGTAATCGATTACATTGTCTCTTCTATACAAAATCTGTGCTTACGTAATCGATTACTGCTTGTCTGAAATTGAAAATTTGAATAAAATAATTGATTACACAGCAATTTAATCGATTATTGTGATTGTTACTGCAAAAATCTGACAGTTTTGAAACTGCCCAACTGCTATCAAGCACGATTAATGGCCATCAAATCCCATTACTGTACTGTTATGGATTACAACAGACATATTCCACGAATCAAAGCCACTAAATTCATGTATTTGCCTATAAATAGTGGATTTTAATACTTGAGAAAAGCACAACATCATCTCTTCTATTATCTCATTTCTCTACTTCTGAGTTTTACTTTCCTAAGTCTGAAATCTATTCCTTTCCTCCTCTAAATTCGTGTGTCACTACCCTCTGAAATATGTCTACCTCTAAAAGAGTCAAAACTTCCAAGAGAAAAGCTCAAGCCCAAGGCCAATCCTCTAACCCTTCAACCAATAGAATTGACCATTGGTTCACAAATGAGGCTGATAGAATGAATTATATCCAATTCAATGCCACCAAACTCATATGTCCCCCAAAGTTTCTTAGCCTAGGCTGGTTCATGGGTGAAGGTTTCCAATTTCCTCAACTCCTCATACAACAAGGGTTGACAAAATTTGTAGAAATGCAAGGGACTTTCTATCCAGATTTGGTGAAAGTATTCTATACTTGCTCAAAGATTACTATGCATGGAACCATCCTTTCACAAGTCAATGGTGTTGCAATGGAGATTACACCGGAAGTATGGCAAGAAGTGGCTGGAATTTCTTTCAATGGTGAAAGGAGGATTGATGAAGAGGCTGAAGGATACAACAAGATGGAAACATATAGAGGTATGCTTATTGATCCTCACATGAACTTAAGGCTTAGGTTGAGTACTGGACCTATGACTCATGAGGATAGGCTTATTCATTACATAATAACCTATATTCTTACTCCTCGTTCAACTAATCATGCTCAAGCTACGAATGATGATCTTCAAATTGTCTATGCATTGAAAAATGAAATCCAACTTAATTGGATTCATATCATTCAAGAAACAATGCAAAAGTCCAAAAGATTAGTAAACTACCCTTTTTCCATATGCTGTTTTAATTTCACGTTTCATTGATTACTTTCAAGTTGATGTCTCAAATGAAGTGGTAGACAACACAAATGCAAACAATAGCCAAATCAAGGAAAAACACCTCATAAAGCTAGGGATGACCAAGACACCTTATGGATGGCAAATGGCTGGCCAACCTATTCCCTTGGCTGAAGAAGAAGGTGAGGAAGGAGAAGGTCCACAAGGTGAAGAAGCTGAAGATGTCCAAGAAGAACCTGCACCATCTGCGCCTCAATACTCTCCATTTGAGTCTCTTATGATTCAAAAGATGGATGCTTTGTTTTCCTTACACCATGAACATAGAGATGAAGTCAATTCCTCTTTGAATGAACTAAAGACTAGAATGAAGAACATGGAAGACAAGATATTTAGAGATGAATCTAGAGAGTAGTTTAGGTTCTTAGAAAAAGTCTATGATGCTTGGTTACTTTTATTTGTGTTTTGACTATGTTATTTTGGTTTGTTTTGGTTGTTTCTGTTTGTTATGCTTATGTTTAATCAAGAAAATGCTATATTGTAATGTTTTATGATCAATGAAGTAATGTCTTTTTCTTTTCTATTTGTGTATTCTTAATGCTTGGTATTTTTGAATTTGACATACCAAATAGGGGGAGTAGTATTATGAAACTGGATTGATATGAACATATATATATAAGGGGGAGTAACATAAGAATGAAATTGACAAATGCTTACTGCTTACATTAAGGGGGAGCATGAACAAAGTAAATGCATATATGAGTGATCCTTTATGAATCAAAGATATGATAACACTTGAACTTTGCAAAAGCTGAGAAATTTTTCAGGTCAAACAATTCCTCATGGACATCAAGGAGTATGTTTCATTAATAAAATATTTGGCATGCTGAAACATCAAAAATGGGGAGATTGTTAGATTCAAGTGAATGAAGAAACTGAAGACTAGAAGTGTTTTGATATGTGATTCATGCCCAACCATTTGTTGATGGCACTTGTAATTTTCATTTTTATTAAACTTGGTTCATAAAAGGTAAAATCTAATAATCCTTTGCAGCTATTAAATAAATCAATCATACATGCATTCATACTTAGGATTAGAAACATATAAGTATATACATTTATGTAGAAATACATTGATAAGCTTGAAACTTGCATAAAATGTTTTCTCACTGAAATAATCGATTACATAAGGCATCTGCATAATCCTGTTAAGCCTATGAACTGGTTTAATCGATTACCAAATATTTGTAATCAATTAAATGTGCTGCATTGTAATATGAACAATTCTGGTGTAATCGATTAAATCACATAATAATCGATTACCTGTGCTTGTGATTCTAACATTAATTCTGGCGTAATCGATTACAAGTTAATATAATCGATTACTTTGTTCTTGCAAATTTTCCAGAAAGGCCATGAACATTTTAATCGATTAAATAAGCGGATTAATCGATTACATGTGTTAAAATAATCGATTACATATGCGAAATAATCGATTACTGTCTGTTAAATCTGTTTTTTTATAAATAGACATGCATTGATTCACAAAGAACAGAGATTCATATTCGAGAGCCTTCATTCATACAAGTGTGTTAACATTCTCTGAGTTCTCAAAGTGTCAAAAGAGTCTTTTTCAATTGGGTTGTTCATATAAGTGAGAATCATGAAGCTTGAATAAAAGAAGGAGTTGCTTAGTGATCATTCATGCATTAATCAGTTGCAAGATCATTCAAGACTACATATCATTCATCAACTCAGGTTTTAAATTTTGAATAATTCCTTTTCTGCTGCAAAAGGATTAATGTGATATCCTTCTTGAATCTCTAGTTCTATTCTTTGTGATATTTCATTTGTTTTCTTTAGTTTGAGTTGAATCTTTTCATGTAACAGATTTGATTTCTTTAAAGCTTTACTAGATAGGGATTCTAGTGGGAAGAATTGAGTAGGGTTCTCAGGTTCTAGGTCTTTAGATAAATCTAGAGGGTAGATTTAGAATTTTGCCTAGGGTGGGTGAAAGAGACCTTGTTGATTGCTTGTAAAGAATATTAATCTGTTAGTGGAACTCCAATCTGGTTTAGATTAGAAGGCAACTGGATGTAGCCTCAGTGGTTGGAGGTGAACCAGTATAGATTGTGTGTACTTAATATTTGAATTGCATTTCATTTAGTTGCTTGTGATATTAGTTTGTGTATCAACTCACACTTTGATTAAGCAAATGAGCCAATTGATTGGAAAAGAAAAACTGATTACTAAACTTGTTTTGATTTAAGATACGATCCTTATTAAATCTTCCGCTGAGCTTTTGATTTTCAAGAAAAGTTTTTAAAACTGGTCAAAAACCAATTCACCCCCCCTCTTGGTTTATTAGATTAGGTATTCATTGTGTTTTCAAAGAGGAGGACTACAATATAGAAAACAAACTCTTATGCCCATTGAAAAATTGAATAAAGAATTAAATAGGAAAACATATTATAAAAATTTGGGTAGAGTCTCCTCTGTATTTAAGACTTTTCCCAAAAATTCAATCAATTACAACAACAACATCATTCACAGTTTTATCCATCAATAACAAATTCTTCGCATCCCATTAGTTAAAAACACAAATTTTCTTGAAAATGAGCTTACAACAAGAACAAACACCCATCAATCATAAATACATCACATCCCATTAGTTAAAAACTTAGTTTTTCTTGAAAATCAGCACACAGCAGGGACAGACAGATATCCTCATAGTTAGACACCCTGGCCCCAACTATGGTACCAAAACTATAACTAAATAATAAATTCCCCTTATCTCTATCCCTCTGATATCCCCCTTGTGGCATTGTTTTGAGCTCTCTTAAGTTCACGTGCCTTGGTCCAAACGCAGAGCGCTATCGAATATACAAGTTATTAAATTCCTATCTTTTAATATGTTAAACTAGACTTCCTAAGCTTCCTAAAAAGGTATCACATGCCTTATTTCGATTTCTAAAACTCTAGCTATAGCATTTTTAAAACTAGACTCCAAAGCTGCCAGCGAGCTCCAATTCCCTACACTGACATCTCTTAGTGCTCTTGGGACTGCAAGCAGTACACAATCTAGATTTAGCTGAAATTTTTATATGTTGTAGTTGACATCTAGATATTTAATTCCATAGATCATACACCTAATTTGAGTAAGAAATAAGAGAGAAATAAATTTTTAAAAACAGATGGCAGTAGCTATTTGGGTGGGAATAGTTTCGGACAGCTTGGGTTCAAATAAACTCTGGGCACGATTCACCACTCAGTTTGGTTCCATATTTTCAGAAAACATATAGGACATCCTAAGCTTTAAAATGAGTGGTCAAACACCTCATTTGGTTAAGTACAGAGAGAGATATGAAATTCTAAAAACAGTCCAAAATTTCAGTTTTAAAACCTTACAAATTTTAACAGCAATACTTACCAAAGTATTTGGCTGGAATGATTCAAGAGCTTGAGGAGAAAAGTTGCCATCTTCTAATAGAAGATTTTTAATGAAGAAATGGTATGTAAACTTGGTGAAGGCTACGGTTTGTGTGAGAAGAAGAGAAGAGCAAATGAAAGAAATTTTAGAGGGAGCTAGCAATTCATGTGCAGATTTTTATTACCAAGGGAGTATTTATAGTAAAGAATCTATTTAGGATTGAAAGAAATTATTAAAATGTAACCTAGTTAGTCTTTGGTTTGGTTCCAATGGAACTAAGTAATCATGACCTAAAGATATTTTAATTCTTATGCTAAATGGATGCTTACTAAGCATGCTTACTAAGAAAAATCAATGATTCCATCATAATTTCTAGGTTTTCACGTGGAAGCTTGCTAAAGAGGCTGGTCTTCTTTTATTTATTCACACAAGGCATTCATTCACCTTATGATTCATACATTCATGGAGACACACACACACTTGCATGGTTGCTTCTCCATTTCTATTGATTTTACTTAAAAAAAATCTCACGTACACATGCAAGTGGTTGCACCTAAGTTGAGTGTTTATACGTACTTCATGTGCTTTCCAATTAAGGTGATGACTAATAAGGTGTCATTCATCTAAAGTCTTAAATCTTTATCCCATATTCCACATGACTAGATCTCTTTATATTACTCAAATTTTATTTCTTTGCTTGAGTTAAATGATCATGACTAAATCTACTCTAAACGCTTCTAAACTTGTCACTTGGATCCATCAGTTTCCTATACTATCCTTCTTGTATCACACTACCATCTCAGGCATCTCTCATCTGATAGTTTTCCTCATCTTATTATCACGTGGTCTGAAACTATAGGTCATGATAGTTTTAAATACTCATGCGATCTTCCTTCATTTTTACTAAGGTTTGTTTTCTTGCATTTATTATATTGAGTAGCAAAATTTAGCATACCTAATCATAAATTTTTGGCCAATAGGTACTTCTAGTTTTCTTTTGATGTTTGTCTGTTCCTAAGGATATTTTGGTACTTTGTCATCCCAGGGGCATTTATGTAATTCCTTCAAATTTTCACAAAATATCTAAGGGTATTTTGGTAATTTAACTTCAAGGGTATTATGGTGATTTGTCACTCACTCCAAGGGTATGATTGTAATTTCTACTTCAAAATACCTCACCAAAATATCTAAGGGTATTATTGTAATTTTAACCTTAAGGGAATTTTGTAATTTCCACTTCAAGGGTAATATGGTAATTCTCACATCAAGGGAAAGGGTAATATGGTCATTTCCCTTCAAACATTTTTGTAATATCTCTAATTATCTGTAATTAACATTTCACACAAATAATTCAAACATAGACCAAACAAACTTCACATAACCTAACATTCACATCAAGTAGTTGCACAAGGACAATTCACAAAACATTTCAACCATATATTTTGAGTTATTGAAATTTTAGGGTGTTACACATACATGGTGTGAGACTTTCAAGTATTTGGTTTCTTTTCTCAAGACTATGATGGTAACTTGAGGTCAGGTGAAGGTGCAGCAAAAGAGGAAAAGCTGGAACTTGATTCAGAATCAAGAGAAGAAGGGGCGAAATTTTCTTCTGTCAAATCCTCCCCAAACAGGCATCTATTTAAAGTGAGATAAGCACTCCAAATCAGCCCCAGTTTTTTGGGAATTTTGAAATTCAAGATGTTACTAGAACATCCTTGAGTTTGTTCCAATCTTGCAAGACTTGTATTCAAAATTCTAGTGAATGGATCGTATCCATTTGTTGCAGAAAATTTGAAAAAGAATCTATCAAGATTCTCTCATCAAAACCGCCTATTCTCTCTCTCATCCCTCCAAAGTTTGTTGCAACAAAACTCATTTGAATTTTGAATTCAAATGATAATGTTGTTGTGAGAATCTTCATCCAAGCTTTGTTGAATAATTCATTTAGATAATTTAAATTAACCTCAACAACCAATATTATTGAGAGAATCTTCATCCAATCTTTATTGGATAATTCATTTAGATAATTTAAATTATCCTCAACAACCTGACCTGATAGAATTTCAAATTCAAATTCAAATTTCAAATTTAAACTCAAATATAAATTCAATCTTATCCAAGTTCTTAATTTGAATTTGAATTTGAATTCAAAATTCAAAATTCAAAATTCAAATTCAAATTTTGAATTTTCCCAAAACTTATTTTGGTCAAGTCAACTCCTTGACTTACTAGGATTCATGGCCCAAGGTCCATCATGCCTATCAACACATGTGGGCCCATTAGTGGAGAAACCAATTTCACTAATGCACCAAATAGGGCGTATGATTCAAGTGGGCTTGAAGTCCAACAGTAACCCAATTTAACTCACAGTTTTGATGAAGCCCAATAACTAATTATTGGCCTAAACTCGCTATAACTTGCAACAAAGAATAACCTTTGTGTGTGTGTGACCCATTAGGCACTGACATAAATAAACTTGGACCAATTAAACTCTTTTAACGAGCCCAATTCATTTAATGACCACATAAGACACTAGCAATGCTCTGCGACCCTAGAACTAATTGAGTTGATCAAGTGATCTACATTTCTAATTTGGATACCATGTCTCCATTATCCCTCACATCGTCATTCACATTTAGTCGAGAGCAAGGATAAAGTATCATCTCTCTTTATATGCTGAATATAGCTTTTCACAGGAACTAGGAATCTTCTTCTATTGACTCTAAGACAGATCATGACTCCTCATGATCTCTTACTATGCATAGATTCCCGAGTCACTTAGAAGTCATCCAAGCCCTATCGGTCTTGTGAATGACTAATCCCTTGTAAGGGATTGTGAGTCCTTTTGGCATGTCCATCTATACTCATGTATTCAGGTTATACCCACGAGTACACTATTTTCTCCATTTTCAGGTGGATAGAGTCGTACAGTCAAACCATAACCCTAGGACACAGTATTTGATGACATCATCAAGTCTAGGACGATCTGCACTACCAAATGATGAGAGACTTTACAAATACAATGGTATTTTAAAAAATCCTTGTGGAGTCTCTCGGCGGGTTAGTTCAGTGCCATCTGTTCCCCAACAGATCCATCCACGACATCAGCTAAGGCATCAGCATGCCTGCATTCCCTGAGGTCCCTACCTTGTATCTCTATACAAGTAGAAGATGTCGTACTAGTCTTATTGAGATCATAAATGTCCTTTCTTGATGATTCAAGACTAGGAACAAGCTTTAGGCAATAGACATGTAGTGTCCTCGAATCCTCATGATCATGATCTCTATCATTGATCCTCGAGTGTACACTTGTTCTATTCCAAGGGCCTTTATCTTTTAAACGCATATTACTATAACTATAGGTGAGACATAAATATGATAAATATAAAGTTTGCTCTTATTAATCATGAAATAATAAATAGTACAAGGTGTTCAACTGATAAATCAAATTGTCTCTAGGACCATTACATACTAACACTATGATATGGCTTTTGTTTCACTAATTGAACATAAGAGCACTGACCAAGCTTTACTTGATGAACATTGGATGCTTGCCATGCATGATGAACTGAATTAGTTCAAGAGAAATGAAGTTTGAGAACTTGTTCCTAGACCTTCTTCTCACAAACCTATTGGCACGAAGTGGATTTTTAAGAACAAAGTTGATGAGAGTGGAATCATAGTTAGAAAAATAGCTAGATTGGTTGCAAAAGGTTACAACCAAGAGGAAGGCATAAACTATGAAGAGACCTATGATCCAATAGCAAGGTTAGAGGCCCTTATGTTACTACTTGCATATGCATGCTTAATGGATTTTAAACTATTTCAAATGGATGTAAAGAATGCTTTTTTATATGGATATATTGAGGAGGAAATCTATGTTGATCAACCTCCTGGTTTTGCTGATTTCAAATATCCAAACCATGTCTTTAAACTAAAGAAAGCTCTTTATGGATTGAAACAAGCTCCTAGGTCTTGGTATGAAAGATTGAGCTACATCTTGCTTATCCAATCTTTCATAAGAGGACAAGTTCACAAAACCTTATTCATTAAGAAGCATGACAATGATATATTATTGGTTCAAGTATATGTTGATGATATAGTATTTGGTTCTACTAATCATTCTTTGTGCAAAGAATTTTCTATCTCTATGCATAATGAGTTTGAAATGTCTATGATGGGAGAATTCGCATTCTTTCTTGGACTTCAAGTGAAGCAAATGAAGAATGGAACATTTCTCAACCAAACTAAATATATTCTTGAAGTGATCAAAAAGTTTGACATGGAGAAGAGTAAAGATGATGCAACTCCTATGACAACCTCAACTTATCTTGATTCAGATGAAAAAGGCAAAAGGGTTGATGAGTCAAAGTATAGAGGGATGATTGGATCTTTATTGTACTTGACTGCAAGTAGACTAGATATAATGTTGAGTGTGCTTGTGTGCAAGATATCAAGCGAATCCAAAGGAGTCACTGAAAACAATAGGAATACCCACAATAACCAAGAGGGGGGGTGAATTGGTTAAAACTTGGTCTTTTAAAATTTTATTTTCTAAATCAGAGTTAGGATCTTAATCACTGTAAAACCAAGAAACCTTTAATTCAATCAATTCACTCAGCTCAAGGAAACTATGTCTCGAAACAGAACTTGTTGAGTAATGACAAGAACACCAAGAATCAATGAACAAGATAGCTTAAAAGAGATTAAAGAGCAGAGAATCAACACAAGAATTTATACTGGTTCACTTCTCAAGAGAAGCTACATCCAGTTTCTAATCAACACTAGATTAGATTTCCACTATTAAAAATTTCAGTTCTTACAAGCTTGATTACATTTACCCTTTATCAACCCTAGATAAAGAAAGGAAATCTAAAACCCTATTAGATACCTTATCAACAAGAACCAGAGAACACTACTCTGTTCTTCCCTAGAGAACACTACTCTAGTGCAAGCCTCAAGAACAAATTTACAACAACATCCAAATACAGAAAATCAAAACAGAATTACACCCAAAGAGAATGGAGAGAAACAACCTGATGATCCAACGTTTATGAATGCAAATGAATTACCAACAGAGTTGAATCACCAAATGAAACTCAGAACATGCTCTCCTATTCTTCTTTGAAAGACTATTGTCCAAGTAATCAATCAAGAACTGATGTGGATTAAGAAGTGGGACAAGAGGTTTAAATGCTCAGAAAAACTCTTTAAATCTTGCTGAAGGCTTGAAGGTAATCAGAAATTCGTATTAGACAAGTTGTTAAATAGAGCAAGCCTCACTTCTATTTATAATAAAATTTTGTAACTAACATTAATCGATTAAACGCACCAAATAATCGATTAAAACGCTTAAGTAATCGATTAAATCACCATTTTAATCGATTAAAGTGTTCATATGTTTTCTGGGTTTGAACAACGAGCAAAATAATAAACTAATATGAGCCGTAATTGATTAAACCAGTAGCACAACATTTCATTAAAACCTTGTGTAATCGATTACGAGAAACAGTAATCGATTAAAGTAGTGCAACATGTTTTTCTGAGAGCATTGTGTAATCGATTATTGCAGTAGAACCATCTTTTCAAAAAGTCTTATGTAATCGATTACATTACACGGTAATCGATTAAAGTGTTCATCAAAGCTTTTCCAGATTTTGAAAACGAAGCAAATAATCGATTAATACGCTGTGTAATCGATTAAACCAGTGCAATTTGCATTTTTCCAAAAACATTGCTTCTTTGGTTCATTTATAAAAACATGCTTTGATTCTTTGTTAAAACACTTAGACAATTAAATGATTAAATGCATGCAATGCAAGGATCAACAGATTGGACTCTTTAACACTTCCTTGATTCACAATCTTCCAAGGCATTCCAAGGCATGTGAAAAAGCTCAAAACCATTCTTCAAGTCCTAAGCTTCAAGCTTTAAGATGCTCCCGCTATATCCAACAATCTCCCCTTTTTTTGGCTTTGAACATGCAAAATATTGATTGACCATCTGTTTAAGTTGGAATTGCTTTGAGGATGAGCAATATGAAAGTCTTGAACTTTGTTAACCTGAAAATCAAATCAGCCTCTTTGCCAAGAGCAAGTGTTAAGAATTAAGCTTGCATTAATTGTTGGATTCAGATAGAGCTACCTAAAGAATGCAAAGGAACTTTGATTCAAGCATTGGTTTTGAGCTTTCAACATGCAATGGATGCCTTGAAGATAATTTAGTGTGAAGAGTGTAAGAGAAAAGCAAGTCTAGTGATCCAAGTGCATTGCATTCATTTAATCCATAATTAACTTAAATGGTTTCATAAAAATCACAAGACTTTGGCAATTTAACAAAGTGTTTTAAACTGATTCAAAGGTTTTTGGAAAAATGCATTTTACACTAATGTAATCGATTACCTTAAAGTTCGTAATCGATTATTTTGTTCTTAGTCAATTCTGGAAAGCTTTCAAGCACAATATAATCGATTACCTATCGAAATAATCAATTATTTGACCTTCGTTTTCATGTAAACTGTCTTGTTGAAACTTTTTAATCGATTATTAACAGGCAGTAATCGATTACATGGCTATATATGATTTTAAGATTGCACTGCCATAATCGATTACAATTTCTCGTAATCGATTACATAGCCTTTGAGAAAAGCAAGTTTTACTGGAATAATCGATTACCAGAGTTCGTAATCGATTACTCAATGTTTTGAGAAAATCATGCTGAACTAGCATAATCGATTACAGTGATTCGTAATCGATTATATAAGATTTTAGAAAACACATTGTTACTGGCATAATTGATTACATCTCGAAATAATCGATTAATTTTCTCGTTGCTAAAACCCAGAAAAATCATGAACACTTTAATCGATTAAAGTGGTGACTAAATCGATTACATAAGTATTTTAATCGATTATAATGGTGATTTAATCGATTAAAGGTAGTTACGAAAATCTGTTATAAATAGAACCATGGCTCAGTTGCTTTTGTAACTTTGTAGAACATTACCCATTTGTATTTTCTGAGCTTAAACAGTCTTGTGAGCATTCTTAAGGGTTTTCTAAGGGATAAAATTCGTTCTTGCTCCATTGTGCATTGATCATGTGAGTTTAAGTCATTCTTGGAGCTTGAACCCAATTCAAGATTAAGGAAAGCCGTGCTTATTGATTTGTAATCATTCAACTTGAGTTGGTAACTTCATTTTGCATTGCATCATTGGATCATCAGGTTGTCTCTCTCCTTAATCTGGTTGTAATTTTCGTTTTACATTTTTCTTTGTTAATTGGCTATTGTAATTGGGTTCTTACATGTATCTAGAGTAGGGTTCTCTAGGTGGAAGAACTGAGTAGTGTTCTGAGGTTCTTGTCTCTTAGAATCTAATAGGGTTTTAGATTTTTGCACTTTATCTAGGGTTGATAAAGGGAGACATTGTAATTGATTGTAAGAACAGAAAATTATAATAGTGGAACTCTAACCTAGTGTTGGTTGGAAGAAAACTGGATGTAGCTTCTAGTGTTGAAGTGAACCAGCATAAATCTGATTGTGTCTTGCTTCTTTATCCTTTAACTCATTATATTCATTGTGTTCTTGATTAAATTGCTTGACCAATTATATAAGTTTTGATTCATTGAATTCCTTGGGTTGAGCTACTTGATTAAATAAAGTTTCTTGGTTTTGAAAAGTGATAAAGATCCTAGGAACTCTGTTTTTGATTGAAGAAATTTTTAATTTACCAAGGTCTAACCAATTCACCCCCCCTCTTGGTTAAGTGTGAGATATTCATATCATTTTCATTAATCATTTATTTTCATTGGATTTGCTCTCCCTGACTTGATTTACTCCTTTAGACTTAGTTAATTTCATGAATCATTGATTGGCAGAAAAATCAGCAGAAAAATATAGTACAACAGAGAGCAAAATAGAGTTGCATTTCAAGTTTCACAATCAACTAAATTTTCTCCCCTTATTTGGCTTATCAAAGACAAAAAAAAGATAATGGCACAACAAATAAGGATAAGAGACAAAGCAAATTTCATTAATTGATCAGGGAAGTGCAGTGCATTGATCAAATAAGAAAAATAATAGAAAAATAGAGTAAAACAAACATGAAATACTAAAAGCCTAATCCTCTGTGCCCGAATAATCAAGGATAATCCTAGCTTCTATGGTTTCTATCCTAAATTTCATGATGTAGTGATAGCAAGGCATCCATCTTCTGAATCATTAAGGATTCAAAGGGGCTATAAGTTGGTGCAGTAGGGCCAGCATCTTCATCATCATCATCATTAGCAGCAGCATCAGCATCATCTCCTAGCTTAAGGGCAGGAAGTTGTTGTCCAGTCATTTGCCATCCATATAGGTTCTTGGTCATCCCCAGCTTGGTAAGATGCTTCTCTTTGATGAGGTTGTTGCTGAAGTTGGTGTTGTCAACAACCTCATTAGAGACATCAACTTGAAAGTAGTCAATAAATCTGGAGATAAAAACAACATATGGGAAGGGATAGTTCATCAACCTTTTGGATTTCAGCATTATTTCCTGGAGAACAAGAATCCAGTTCATCTTAATGCCATTCTTCAAGGCATAGACAAGCTGTAAATCATCATCAGTGGCTTGGGCATGATTTGTTGCTCTAGGGGTAAGAATGTATGTGATGATGTAGTGGAGAAGCCTATCCTCATGGGTCATGGGTCCAGTGCTTAGCCTAAGCTTCAACCTCATTTGAGGATCAAGAAGCATCCCCCTATAGGTGTCAATCCTATTGTACCCACCCACTTCTTCTTCAAAGCTCCTCTCACCATCAAAGGAAAGACCAGCAACTTCTTCCCATATTTTAGGGGTGATTTCTATTGCAACCCCATTAACTTGGGACAGGATTGTCCCTTCCATTGAGAATTTGGCACAGGTATAGAATACCTTGACCAATTCTGGGTAAAATGTACCCTTCATCTCCACAAGCTTTTTAAGACCTTCGGCTTCTATAAAGGTTGGGAATTGAAAACCTTAATTTCTAAACCAGTCTAGGTAGAGGTATTTAGGAGGACCTATTAGCTTTGTTGCATTAAACTGAAGGTAGGTCATTTTGTCTTGTTCATTGGAGAACCAATGATCTAACCTATTTGCAGCTAGGTTGGAGGATTCAACTTTTCTTTTTGAGAACCTTGGTCTCTTTGGTGCAGACATGGTTACTGGAAGACAAGAAAGCTAAGGTAAGGTTTCTAAACCCTAAGGAAGAAAGACACAGAAGTGTTTAAGGAGGAAGATGAGTAAGGTGTGATTTTTGTACAAGAGCATAGGCTGTATTTATAGAAGAATTTAGGCTCCAAGTTTCAAATTTGAAAATGAAAACAGTTACCACGCATTAACCACTCAATTGAAGGCTCAGAAGATTCAAAATTTGAATTTGGTGGCAGTTGGGCAGTTACAATTTCCAAGAAAATCTTTTAGATTTTGTAGATTCTCCAGTAACTCCAGGATTAATCGATTATTTTGCATATGTAATTGATTAATTCTTAAGAAAAATTAGTTTTAGAACATACTGTAATCGATTAATTCGTAAAGTAATCGATTATTTCATAATAATATAGTTGAGGAAGATGAAGTGTAATCGATTATCCTCATATGTAATTGATTATCACAGTGAGAATACAAATTTCAGTGTGTTTCAGAACAATGTAATTGATTAATTCGTAAGGTAATCGATTATTCTAGTGGAAGTAAGAATTTGTAAAACATTTTGAAGCTTATGTAATCGATTATTTCGGGGGTTTAATTGATTATTCCAGTGGAAAAGGATTTTCTGAAAAGGATTTCTATGTAGAATAATCGATTATTTTGTTGTGTAATCGATTACATAAGCTCAAATTCCAATCCCAATGGCTTTTTAAATGATTTTAATCGATTATCACAGTAAAATATGCAGATTTAATAGTTATTATGCAATTTACAACTTCAAATTTTCAAATACAAATGATGATTAAGCAAGTGTTCAATTATTTCTCATGGTTTGGCACAAATCAAGCATACATCAGAAAATATTAGATTCATCAAGGATACCTAGCATGTTTCTTAGAGTGTAATATCTATCCCTATCCAAAGGTTTGGTAAATATGTCAGCTAATTGAAAATTGGTTTCAACAAATTCAATTTTGATGTTACCCTTTTGGATATGGTCTCTGATGAAGTGATGTCTGATTTTAATATGCTTTGTCCTGGAGTGCATGATAGAATTTTTAGAGATGTTAATGGCACTTGTTTTATCACACAGTAGTGGTATTTCTTTTAGCTCAACACCAAAGTCCTGAAGTTGTTGTTTCAACCAAAGGCTTTGTGCATGTTGCGAATTTCACAGTGTACGGCAAGTGCACCGATCGTTTCCAAGTAATAAAGATTAGGTAAGTGAGTATCGTTCTCCACAGGGATTGGGGTGATTTCACAGCAATAGTAAATTAATGTAATTGAAAGTAAAAACAGTAAATTACGCAGAGAAATATTGTGGAATAGTTTGGTTGATTGGGTAATTAAAAGACAAGAACTAAAGAAATGTGCAGTAAATTGATTTAGGGAAGTTACCAATGGACGTTTAATTGTAGTCAGGCGCAATCCCCTATGATCACTACTCCTTCACTTGACTGGTTATGTAATATTAACGTTCACAAATGATAAGTCTCTCCTTTAGTCGTAAATCCTAGATAACTAGCGATTTCACTCTTTAATTCGATCGAGAACCCTAAGCCTTTAGCGATTCTATCAAACTAAGCATGTAGAGAACACATCATAAGGGGTTCCTGTTGTTAATTGTTCAGAAAATAAGCCTTTCCTAAGTTGGCTAATCCCTAATTCCTTAGTGAATTAACCCTTTAACCTGAATCGAAAACCTAATTACTTAGTGGATTCTATCAGATTAAGCATTCAAAAGATCCTATTATAAGCTCTGCAGCCATGCATCCCTATTCCTAGGTGATGAAAAACTGTTACCCTAATTCAGTTCAGAAATTAGAACCCCAACGTTCCCATTGCGAATTCTAACCCTGTATTCTTAATTGAAGTGATCAAGTTCCAGTAAGAGTAAAAGAGAAATGCAGAATAGGGTAAAACCATTAAAACATATTATTCAATACCAGTCAAATTACAGAGAAGCTTTCATAAGTTCATGGTCTTCCCACAATACAAGAATTAGCCAGCCATAGGCCTCAAATACACCAAAGCTGTGATGGAATTCATGGTTGTGCAGTAACTCTGGCCTTGATGCTTGATTTCTAGGGTTGGGTGAGTGAAAGATGGAAGAAGATGAATGGGTGATGATTGTGGATGATGAGTCCCCCTTAATTCAGTTTCTGAGGTCCCTATTTATAAGTAAGGCTAAATCAAGTAATAATGCGTTTTCTTCTCGCAAAATTCAAAACAAATCATTTAATTAAGGCAACAGAATAATCCAGCGCGACTCGCGCGCGATCCCGCGCGGTTAGCGCGACTTGTTCGAGAGCTTGGCGCTATTAGCGTGACATTCCATGCTACCAGCGTGGAATGTTCGAGTTGAAATGCTGGATCTGGTCTTCTGTGGCGCTGATGGCGCGGGTCTGGCGCGGATAGCGTGAGTCCTTCGAGAGCAAAGCTTCAATCCTGCACTTGGCGCGATCCGCGCTATGGGTGGCGCGATCCGCGCGAGACTCAAAATCTTGCTTTTCTTCTTTTTCTGCTCTTTAAACTTCTCTTTATGCCTGAAAACACTCAATTGGTATTGAATAGGATTAAAAGTAATAAAGTAACAAATTTAATTAATTCTAAACTAATTTCCTAAGTATTTAACTAAAATATAACCTAAAACTATCTTAAAATTAAGATGTGTTTGCAACACATCAGTGCACAACAGCTTCCAGCTGATATATATTCTGCTTCAGCAGTGGATAATGCAACACATGATTTCTTCTTGTAGTGCCAAGATATTAGTGAGCTCCCTAGCAAGTGACATGTTCCACTTGTGCTATTTCTATCCAACTTGCACCCTGCAAAATCAGAATCAGAATATTCAATTAAGCTGATAGGTGTACCTTTTGGATACCAAAGTCCTACTTTTGGTGTGGACTTGAGATACTTGAGAATCCTCTTGATTGCTGTTAGATGAGATTCCTTGGGATTAGCTTGATATCTAGCACACAAGCAAACACTTAGCATTATATCAGGCCTACTAGCATTGAGGTACAACAAGGAACCAATCATTCCCCTGTATTTGGATTCATCAACACTCTTGCCTTTGTCATCTATGTCAAGATAAGTAGAGGTTGCCATAGGTGTTGCAGCATCCTTGCAACTTTCCATTTCAAATTTTTTAATCATCTCTTGACAGTACTTTGATTGACTTAGGAAGGTTCCACTCTTTAATTTCTTGACTTGTAATCCTAAAAAGAATGTGAGTTCCCCTATCATTGACATTTCAAATTCACCCTGCATTGTAGCTAAAAATTCTCTGCACATTGATGGATTAGTTTGAACCAAAAATTATGTCATCTACATAAATTTGAACTAATAGTATATCATTTCCTTTTCTCTTTATGAACAAGGTTTTATCAACTTGACCTCCTATGAAAGATTGTTCAACCAGAAATTTACTTAACCTTTCATACCAAGATCTAGGTGTTTGTTTCAAACCATACAATGCTTTTCTTAATTTGTAGACATGATTTGGATGTTTATAATCAATAAATCCAGGAGGTTGTTCTACATAAATTTCCTATTCTATGTATCCATTTAAGAAAGCACTTTTGATATCCATTTGAAACAATTTGAAATTCATCAAACAACATATGCAAGCAATAACCTTATGGCTTCTAATCTGGCTACTGGAGCATAAGTTTCATCATAGTCAATGTCTTCCTCTTGATTGTATCCCTTAGCAACCAATCTCACTTTGTTCCTTACTATGATTCCACTTTCATCCAGCTTATTTCTAAAAACCCATTTAGTGCCAATAGGTTTATGAGTTGATGTTTTAGGGACTAACTCCCAAATTTCATTTCTTTTGAATTGATTCAACTCATTATGCATAGCCATTAACCAATGTTCATTTAACAATGCTTGATCAATACTATTTGGTTCAATTTGTGAAACAAAAGCCATGTTACAACAGAGATTTCTTAATGAAGATCTAGTAGAAACTCCCTTTGAAACTTCACCAATTATGTTATCAAGGGAGAGATCTCTTGTTGTTCTCCAATCTTTAGGCTCATATCGAGATGTTGATTGTTCTGTTTCAGCACTTGGTTCTTCCTTTTCTTTTATCAATGAGTCATTCAATTGAATGAATTCTTCCATAGGACCTGCATCAATATCACACTTCTTTTCCTCTTTAGAGGGATTAGATTCATCACAAATAACATGAACTGATTCTTCCATGCATAATGTTCTTTTATTGAAAACTCTATATGCTTTGCTTTGTAATGAATATCCAAGAAAAATGGCTTCATCAGCTTTAGCATCAAATTTTCCAAGTGATTCTGACATTATTTAACACAAAACACTTACAGCCAAAAGTTCTCAAATGGGAAATGTTTGGTTTTCTACCCTTGTATAGTTCATAAGGAGTTTTCTTTAATATAGGCCTTATTAGCAATCTATTCAAGGTGTAGCAAACTGTACTTACAGCATCAGCCCAAAAATGTTTAGGCAAATTTCCCTCATTAAGAAGAGTTCTTCCACCATCTTCAAGGGATCTATTTTTCCTTTCCACAACACCATTTTGTTGAGGTGTTCTAGGAGCTGAAAAATTGTGGTTGATTCCATTTTCTTCACAGAATTTTTCAAAATGCTCATTTTGGAATTCTCCACCATGATCACTTCTTATTGAGATAAGTTTGCTTTCTTTTTCATTTTGAGTAAGTTTGGCCAGTTTTCTAAAAGCATTGAAAGCATCACTCTTGGATTTCAAAAACAAAGTCCATGTGAATCTAGAGTAATCATCAACAATGACAAGCCCATAGTAATTACCTCCTAAACTCATAGTTCTAGAAGGACCAAACAAATCTATGTGAAGTAGTTCAAGGGGTCTTGAAGTAGAAACAACATTTTTACTTTGAAAAGAATTTTAGTTTGTTTCCCCTTTTGACAAGCATCACATAATTTGTTCTTTCCAAACTTGAGTTTGGGTAATCCAATGACTAGATCCTTTTTAATTAGCTTATTCATATGATGCATGTTAATGTGACTTGCCCTCCTATGCCATAACCATGATTCATATATTTTACTAATTAAGCAAGAAGTGTTATGAATATATGCATGATCTATAGAGAGTAAGTAGATATTACCTTTTCTTTTACCGATGTGAATTAACTGATCACTTTGTCCATCACATATCATACAGTAATTGTCATTGAATGACACTTTGAACCCTTTATCACAAAGTTGACTTATGCTTAAGAGATTGTGCTTAAGTCCTTCCATATAGAGAACATTTTTTATTTTGGTTTTGAAGCTGTCTCCAATACTTCCTTCTCTAACTATTTTCCCTTTGTTGTTATCTCCATAGATGACAAATCCTCCATCTTTAAGAGTCAAATTTGTAAGCATGGATATGTCACCGGTCATATGTCTAGAGCATCCACTATCAAGATACCATAATGAAGATCTTGTTCTTAGACATACCTGCGAAATTCAAATCAATTTACAAAGGTAGGTACCCAATTGAAATTGGGTCCATAGGGGTTAGCTGTTTTTCTTTTTCGTGGCACCCAAATGCATTCTCCATTAGGCACATAGAATCTCCTAGCATAGCATTTATAAGATGTGTGACCTTTCTTCATACAATAGTTGCAAATGATAGTTCTTTGTGTGTTTTCAAAATAAGTCATGTGGTTAAACCTTGGTTTTGAAATTGCTTTTGTATATTTCTGTTTTGGAGGCACAAACTTGGTTCTTCCATTGGATTTTGATCCATGTTTGTAACCTAAACCAGAAGTATCTCCAACATACTTTTGTACACTTAGCATTTCAGTCAAGTTGCATTTTCCTTTGTAAAGCCTTTTCAAAAGATCAACCAAGTAATTATTTTCAGAAAGTACTACCATAAGTTTTTCACCATGACTTCTTTTGAACTCATTAAACTCTTTTTGCAAATCATTGTATTTGTTAACATTAGATGAAGAAGAAGCACATACACAACCATTTAATTTGTAACTTGAAACAAGTTTTTCATTTTCTTCTTTCAGTTTACAAATTTCATATTGTAATTCAGCAAGTTTTGTGACATGCCATCTAAGATCTCCTTTTAGCTTGTTATTGGATTTTGCAAGCCTTTGCGCTTCTTTATGCATTTCTTGAAAGGCATCAATAGCTTGATCAAATTCAGAACTTACCTCAGTTTTGAGCAATTGATAAGTCATCATCTTCTTCAATTGTAGAGGTGAGACATGCATTTGTTTCTTCATCTTCACTTGATGATTCAAAAGTTTTTGATTCATTATCTTCCCAAGCTATGTAGGCTTTCTTGGGCTTTCCTTCTTTCTTCACCTTGTTTTCATTTTGTTGCTTCTTCAAGAAGATTGAGCATTCAGATTTGATATGCCCAGGTTTGCCACATTCAAAGCAAGTGAAGTTGTTGTCACTTCTTTTGTTGGTGCTATCGTTGTTCTTTGTGAACTTCCTATTCTTGTTTTTCCTCAAGAATTTGCTGAACTTTTTGGCAATTAAGTTCATGTTGTATTCATCATCTTCTTCACTTGAATCTTCCACCTTTTCCACTTTTAAGGATGCAGCTTTTAAGGCTATGCTTTTGTGTTTCTTTTCTGCATCTTCAGAATTGGTTAGTTGTGACATTTCAAGCTCATATTCAAGTAGCTTACCAAATAGTGCAGCCATTGACATCTTGGAGAGGTCTTTGGATTTTTTGATTGCTGTCACCTTTGGTTGCCATGGTCTTGTAAGGCACTTTAGAATTTTGATATTCAGTTCTTCAACATCAAATATCTTTCCAAGACCAAGAAGATGATTTACTATATGAGTGAATCTTGTTTGAAGCTGAGATATGTTTTCTGTGGGATTCATCTTGAACATTTCATACTCATGTATTAAGGCATGCTTCCTTGATCTTCTAACTTTATTAGTACCTTCATGAGTTATCTCCAGCATCTCCCACATTTCCTTTGCAGTATTGCACCTAACTGTTCTAAAGAATTCATCAGAAGAAAGTGCAGAAGTAATCATATTCTTAGCTTTAAAATCATATTGAACAACTCTCTTTTCAGCATCAGTCATTTCATCCCATTCTTTGGGAATCATATCATTACCAACCGTTTTAATAGGAATCACATGACCTTTTTCTATTGCATTCCAAGCACCTGGGTCATTTGATTGAATAAAGATTTTCATTCTATTTTTCCAAAAATTGAAGTGCTCTCCTTCAAACATTGGAGGACGATTGAGGGAGGCACCCTCCTTGAAGGTAATTTGTGAGGTATTCATTTTCTTTTTAAAGAAGGATAGTGATCTTGAATAACTCTCAAGAACCTGCTCTTGATACCAATTGAAAACAATAGGAATACCCACAATAACCAAGAGGGGGGTGAATTGGTTAAAACTTGGTCTTTTAAAATTTTCTTTTCTAAATCAGAGTTAGGATCTTAATCACTTTAAAACCAAGAAACCTTTAATTCAATCAATTCACTCAGCTCAAGGAAACTATGTCTCAAAATAGAACTTGTTAAGTAATGATAAGAACACCAAGAATCAATGAACAAGATAGCTTAAAAGAGATTAAAGAGCAGAGAATCAACACAAGAAATTATACTGATTCACTTCTCAAGAGAAGCTACATTCAGTTTCTAATCAACACTAGATTAGAATTCCACTATTGAAAATTTCAGTTCTTACAAGCTTGATTACATTTACCCTTTATCAACCCTAGATAAAGAAAGGAAATCTAAAACCCTATTAGATACCTTATCAACAAGAACCAGAGAACACTACTCTGTTCTTCCCTAGAGAACACTACTCTAGTGCAAGCCTCAAGAACAAATTTACAACAATATCCAAATACAAAAAATCAAAACAGAATTACACCCAAAGAGAATGGAGAGAAACAACCTGATGATCCAACGTTTATGAATGCAAATGAATTACCAACAGAGTTGAATCACCAAATGAAACTCAGAACATGCTCTCCTATTCTTCTTTGAAAGACTATTGTCCAAGTAATCAATCAAGAACTCATGTGGATTAAGAAGTGGGATAAAAGGTTTAAATGCTTAGAAAAACTCTTTAAATCTTGGTGAAGGCTTGAAGGTAATCAGAAATTCGTATTAGACAAGTTGTTAAACAGAGCAAGCCTCACTTCTATTTATAATAAAATTTTGTAACTAACATTAATCGATTAAACGCACCAAATAATTGATTAAAACACTTAAGTAATCGATTAAATCACCATTTTAATCGATTAAAGTGTTCATATGTTTTCTGGGTTTGAACAACGATCAAAATAATCAACTAATACGAGCTGTAATTGATTAAACCAGTAGCACAACATTTCATTAAAACCTTGTGTAATCAATTACGAGAAACAATAATCGATTAAAGTAGTGCAACATGTTTTTCTGAGAGCATTGTGTAATCGATTATTGCAGTAGAACCATCTTTTCAAAAAGTCTTATGTAATCGATTACATTACACGGTAATCGATTAAAGTGTTCATCAAAGCTTTTCCAGATTTTGAAAACGAAGCAAATAATCGATTAATACGCTGTGTAATCGATTAAACCAGTGCAATTTGCATTTTTTCAAAAACATTGCTTCTTTGGTTCATTTATAAAAACATGCTTTGATTCTTTGTTAAAACACTTAGACAATTAAATGATTAAATGCATGCAATGCAAGGATCAACAGATTGGACTCTTTAACACTTCCTTGATTCATAATCTTCCAAGGCATTCCAAGGCATGTGAAAAAGCTCAAAACCATTCTTCAAGTCCTCAGCTTCAAGCTTTAAGATGCTCCCCCTATATCCAACAGTCACACCTAACAACAGTCAAGAGAATAATCAAATACCTCAAATCAACTCCAAGAGTTGGTCTTTGGTATCCCAAAGATGCATCACTGAATTTAATTGGCTACTCAGATTCTGATTTTGCAGGATGCAAACTTGATAGGAAAAGAACTAGTGGAACATGCCACTTGTTGGGAAGCTCACTAATCTCATGGCATTATAAGAAGTAATCCTGTGTTTTGTCTTTCAACAGTAGAAGCTGAATACATAGCAGCTGGAAGTTGTTGTGCACAAAGTTTGTGGCTTAAGCAACAACTCCAAGATTTTGGTGTGGAGATGAATGAAATTCTCTTGCTGTGTGACAACACAAGTGCAATAAAACTGTCTAAGAATCCAATCATGCACTCAAGGACAAAACACATAGAGATCAGACATCATTTTCTCAAGTATCATATCCAAAAGGGTAACATCAAAATTGAGTTTATTGATACTAACAATCAATTGGCTGATATCTTTACCAAACCCTTATCTAGAGATAGATTCTATGATCTTAGAAACATGCTAGGTATCCTTGATGAGTCCAATATATGCTAGCATGCTTATTATATACCTTACTACATGATATTTCACTTAAAATTGGCCATGCATTAAATATGATTGAAATTGGAAATCCTGTTGAAATACACTATTCAATCTGCATAATTGTCTGGAGTTATCAATTACTATGTGGAATAATCGATTATTTGAAGTTTAGAGACAAATTTAGAGTCAAAACTTCACTGGACTAATTGATTACGGTGTGAATTAATCAATTACTTGGTACTATTAGTGTACTTCAAAATGAAAACCTCCCTGGAGTAATCGATTAGTTAACGAATTAATTAATTACTTGATGTTTTAAAGGAATCTAGAAACATAAATTCCCTCGAGTAATTGATAACACTATGTTTTAATCGATTACTTAATAGTTAAGAGATGAATCTGTTTACAAATCTCTCTGGAGTAATCGATTACACCTCATATTAGTCGATTACACTTTATTTTAGAGATTGACTTTGCCTTAAAATAATCAATTACCAATCTTATGTAATCGATTATCTATGGTGTTTCTGCAAAAAGCTGCAATATTTTTGAAAATCTATACTGAAAATCTTATCTCTAATTTCATATTTCAAACTAGTTTCGGAGCAATAAATCCTCTTGAAACTCGAAATATTTGTTGCTAAGAGTTGTAATTCAAAATTAACCTCTAAAGAACTATATAAGTACAAGCTTTCAAAGGGTAAAACCTCACACCTGAAAAATCTCTCTCTCCTCTGCAAATTGTGCAATTTTTCTATACTCTGCCTCTCTCTCTTATAACCCAAACCTCTGCCCTTTCATTCTTCAACCTAAACACACCATGTCTGCCCCTAAATAACCAAAACCAGCAAAAGGAAGGCTGGAGAATCATCCAATGTTGTAGTTAATAGGCTTAATTTCTGGTTCACTAATGATGTTGAAAGGCAAAATTATATGCACTTCACTGCCACCAAGTTGGTCTTTCCCCCTAAGTACCTTGACCTTGATTGGTTCGTTGATGAGGGATTCCAATTCCCTGCTATAATAGAAGCTCAAGGATTGAATAAGTTCCTTGAGATGAAGGGTACCTTTTACCCTGAGTTGGCCAAAGTGTTCTACACTTGTGCCAAGGCTAGCATGGATGGTACTCTCTGTTCCCAAGTGAATGGAGTTGTCATGGAGATCAATGCAGAAGTATGGAATGTTGTTGCTGGAATTTCCTATGAAGAAGTTAGGAAACTTGATGAAGAAATAGGTGGATACAATAAAATTGACACCTACATAGGTATGCTGCATGACCCTCACGTCAGGCTGAAACTCAGACTAGGAACTAGAAGCATGACTGGTGAAGATAGACTTCTTCACTACATTATCACCTACATCCTCACACCTAGGTCAACCAACCATGCTCAAGTAATAGATGATGACCTTCAACTGGTGTATGGGATGAAAATAGCAACTCAATTGAACTGGATTCTCATCATTGTGGAGACAATGCTGAAATCCAAAAGGTTAATCAGTTATCAATTCCCCTATGCTGTTTTAGTCTCTAGATTTATTGACTATTTTGGAGTTGATGTGTCCAATGAGATTGTGGACAATACCACCAACAACCTCATCACTGTGAAGCACCTCAACAAACTAGGCTTAATAAAGACACCTAATGGGTGGCTAATGGCTGGGGAACAAGCTCCACAAGAGGGTGCTGAAGAAGTGAAAGAGCTGAAGAGGAAGAGGATGTTGAAGCTGGTCCTGCTCAACAGCAGTGGACACCTTTTGAATCTCTAATGATTCAAAAGATGGATGGAATTCTGGCTATGCATCATGAGCATAGAGCTGAAACAAATTCCTTCATGGAAGAAATTACCACTAGGGTAGAAAACATTGAGACTAGGATGACTCTCAAATATTTTGACAATCTCTAGTTTAGTTGATGTAATTTCATGCTTTAGGCTCTGGTGTTTCTATTTTTTTTTTATTGTCTTGCTACTTTGTGGATTTTATATTTTCTTTTATTGCACTTTATGATTAATGAATACAACTTTGGTTCTTGTTTACATCATCCTTGCTTATCTTGTTCTAACTAGTATATTTTGTCTTTGATAAGCCAAAAGGGGGAGAAAAATGAACATATATAGAAACGGTACAAATTAAATAACTGGATTTTTTAAATATAAATTACTTATTGCTCTTATCTGGACTTAATATAAAATTATCTAAGATAGGGTGAGCAATATATTGAATGTACACTGTTTATGCAAAGTCTACTTGACACTTGCTCTTGGCAAAAAGTTGATTTGATTTCAGGTTATCAAGTATAAAGCTCCTAGCATTAATCCCTCAAAAGCACATGAAGGCTAATAATGTTCAATTGAAGTTTGGGATGATCAAAGCCAAAAAGGAAGAGATTGTTAGATACAGGGGGAGCTTGAAGAGGATCAAGACAAGGATGAAGCCATTTATCTTAGACATATTTTAGATTTTTACATGCCATTCAATTGAAGGCATATGTAATTTGTTAATTGTTCAAGAGCCTCATCTTATGATTCATTGCATTGCATAAACATCATCCATTGGCATGCATACATGATTTTAATCAAGTCACATGATTTGTGAAAAGGCTTAAGGTTTTCATCTTTGCATAAAGAAGGCAATTACACATGGTTAAGTTTTGAAAAATCACTTTTTGTACTGACTTAATCGATTACCAGAGTTGGTAATCTATTACTTAAGCCATGAAGAACAAATTAATTGATTACAAGGTAATGGTAATCAATTACATAGCACAAAAACACAAAATAATTCTTCCTGTGTTAATCGATTACATTATCACATGTTTGAAGCTAGACTGTCTGTGATAACCGATTACATGGCGGTTTAATCGACTACTTTGTTCATATATCTTTTCCAGAAAGAACTAAGAACACTTTAATCGATTAAATAGGATATTAATTGATTACTTAAGTGAAAAAAAATTGATTACATGGACGATTTAATCTATTACATTCAGTTGAAACAGTTTTCTATAAAAAGTTGTTGGATCTTTTGATTTGGACAGAACTTGATACTTAGAAATTGTCATTACTTTCAAAAGCCTTCCAACTCTAAGAGAAGATATACTGAGATTCAAAGCTCTTGTTCCAAAAATCAAGATCCTCATGCATCATTGATAAAATTGTTTTGGACAAGATTTTAAAAGAGTTTCCTTGGAGAACTGATTTGAAGATTACTTTCTTTCAACCTAATTTCAGTTTGGTAAACTCATTCACTTTCATTCGGTGGATCATAAGGTTGTATCTCTCCTTTAAACTCTTGTTGTAATTCGTTTTACATTCTTACTTGTAAGTTGTTATCTCAAAGAGGTTCTTTAAAGCTTTTCTAGAGTAGGGTTCTCTAGAGGGAAGAGTAGAGAAGGGTTCTCTATCTCTTGATCATTAGAAGTCTGAAGGGTGTTTAGATTGAAGTTCTTTTTCTAGGGTTGATAAAGGGTGATCATTTGTAAGCTTGTAAAGAACAAATTTTGTTATAGTGGAACTCTAGCAAAGGTTTGGTTAGAAGAAACTGGATGTAGCTTCTCTTATTGAGGAGTGAACCAGTATAGTTTTGGTGTTCTCTTATTTTCATCTTGTTGTCCTTGTTTGCTCATCTTTTGGTTAATCTTTTCAAGATCAACAAATAATTTTTCTGCTACTGCTTTCTGTGAAGGGTGAGTCTTGATTGATTGAAAGCTTCATTTTCAAAAGGGTTTCCTTGTGATACGATCTTTAATCTGCTGCTAGTTTCAAAGAAATTTTTAAAGACCCTGTTTTAACCAATTCTCCCCCCTCTTAGTTAATTGGTGTGTTCATATGATTTTTCAAACATCTCATTATTTAAAATAAAAATTATAATACAAATATTCAAGCCCATCCTATGTAGTCTTTGAGACATTTAACTTTTAGAGTATATTTGGGCCTTCCTAGGCCCATCCTAACATTTCCATCACTTTCAAATTGGACCTTTCTCTCAAGGTCATTAAAATTTTGGCTTGATGGAAAGAGTGAGTCTCAAAATTTTAATTGCAAATAAACAAAATTAGTACATAAAATCATTGGGCCAAGTGGAGGGTTATGTATCATAGTTGAAATTGAAGGAGGTTTAGGTGAAATAATAATCAAAGGCACATGGAGTGTGTAATGATCCAATGATTGGAAGGGAAAACTAACATTAGCTGAAAGTGGGCAAGGGGGATAAGGTGGACATGTGGATGGTGATTTTGGGTGCTAGATTTGGAAAAAAAGTTGGATGGTGGAGATTTTCAGATCCATGTTGAAACAAAAAGTGGGAAATGGGTTTGTGGCAATTTTTTGAATGTGTGGAATATGGGCCCTGGGCTAAACTTTTCAGGTCCATGTTGAGTATTGGGACTAGGAGGAATATTTTTAATGGGTGGTGAGCATTTGTTTGTGCTAGATGGGTGAGAATCTGATGGTTGGGAAATGAACACGGGCAATGGACGAGTAGGGTTTTGTGCTAGTGTCGCAACAATAGTTTATGAAGTTGTATGTAGGTAATTAAACAATATGTGTTGGGTTTGTGAGGGACAAAATAAGGATTGTTGAAGGGATACATGGAAGGGGAAATATGATGGATGGTTAGTGAAGGTGGGTCGATGTATGGTGGAGGGGTTTGAATGGTGCATTGGGTCTGTTGAAATTGAAAGGGAAAAAAAGTTAGTGTCTGATGTATGGTTGTGGGTGGGTGTTAATTGTCAATTTGTGAACAAATATGACTGTGAGGCTACTCATAAAAGGCCATTAACATGATTCTAGAGGACATTCAACATTGGTTTTAAATCGATGTTAAAATGATCATTGCTAAAAGTACGTCATTTTTGACATTAGTTATAATATCGATGCTGAAAACCATTATTTACATTGGTTCTTTCCAAAATTCATGTAGATATGTGATCAAAATTGTATAATATCTAAAACGCTTTTTACATCAATTCAGGCAAAACTGATGTTGAAAGTTGTATACAATATCTGTTTAGGAAAACTAATGTTGAAATGTATTATACAACATCGATTTTGACAAAACCGATGTTTTTGTAGTTTATTTTTTTATACTTTTTCTATTTCTTAAATGAAACCAAACCTGTAAATTAAAACCGAAACCAATCTAGGCAATATTAAGGGAATTCATATATATATATATATATATATATATATATATATATATATTCAAATTATGATTGATTAAATACTATTAAATATACTAAACATAAGTTTAAAAAGTACATGAAACAAGTATACCAAACTACATAAAAAAATGATTTCAATACATAAATATCATTTATAAGCTATGATAATCATAAGTCATTTTCTAAAATTCTTAAACACTCAATGCTTAATTTCTAACTCTTAGTAAATATTTTTCCCACTCAATGAAAATTTCCTTTATTCTCTTTGGTTCCAATGCTCTTGAATCAATAAAATTCTACATAATAAATAAAACATAAGGATGAAAATTGTCATTTTTTAAGATGTTTTACCTATTCTTACAATAAGCTCAACATGTAATTCAAAATATAATGTTTTTATTAGAAACCTACTCAAATCGGAATTAAAATATAATGTCTTAAAAAGCAATTAACAAGAAATCACACATACTAATAAGATCAGTCTTTAGTATAAAAGATTATATTAAAGATTAAGTTGAAGAAGCTATAGTGCAAGATACATGCCTTCCACTTAATCTATTTGTTTCTTTGTTGCACAAAATAAAGGTGTTACCTTCTGGTCACTCCTCCTGTAATCTGTTTGCTTTTTTGTTACACAAATTAAAGTTTTGATTTGTTATATATTAGAAATACTATACCTATCCTATTTCAATTTCATGTAACTTGTAAAATGAAATCACTTGAATAATAGATAACACAATTAATATCCTATCAAATGAGTCTCTAGATATTTCCTCATCATGTAGATTGAAATGTCCAAGTCATTCAAACAAAATATTAACCAAAATGCAGAATCTTGTATAAGTGAGAAATACTACAATGTTGCTAAGCACACACTCAAGTGATTTCTAGAAATATTCTTTATTGTTATGTTAGAACTTGTTATAAAAAGGAAGACATAGACAAAAATTTTCCTGAACTTATGACCCTAGTCACTACCCACAAACCAAATAGTATAGCTGAGAAACATTAAAAAAACTATCATAACATGAATGATTGAAAATTTATGATCAATTTTAATTAGGAGAAAGGAAAAGGGAATGTTACAAATTTGGGTGGGACAAGTTTTTTGTTTTCATATTGTCATGCATTATTGGAGGCAATAATTTAGGATGACCTTCATAGCAATTGGTGAACATATTGGCAGTAAACTGGAATTCAAAATGTGATTATTGTATTGTTCAATATTTTACATTTTTTTTGGCATGACTATACACAAAGGTGTCACGAATATGATACAGGGTATCTTATTTAGAAATATGTGGCCCTTGTTATTTATAAAACTTTGTAATCTTCAATAACAGTATAACACACCTTTGACAATTGACCCGTGGTGCAACATGTGGCACGATGACACAGCGTGGAGAGACCGAGAAAGCAAGAAGACTATGAGAGGAGGGAATAAGGAAGGACCAAAGGCGAACAAGGACATGGGGTTTCTAAAATGAAAATATCACAAATTAAAATAACGTTGTTTCGAGGTGCACGGAGAAAAGAAAAGGATAAATTACCTGGTTCAGGTTGACGGATCACCAGTTTGACCACTAACCTGATTAGGTTGCTCCGGGTCGAAAGCACACTCGATCGAATGTATGACTCAACCCAGTCCAGTCACCAGGTCGTGATCTTATTCACAATCTATCACTGCATTACACATAGAAGAAGAACAATACCAATCTTTAATCAAAATAGAAACAATGTAGAAATGACATGAAAGTAGGACTAATTACATTAAACCCTAACGAGGGAGAAGATTAGTTCATGGCCATGGAAGAAGAAAACTTGATGGAGCAAGAAGGGAGAATGAATCCTTTTGCCTCTCAACCCTTAAGAACATTTATTGTCTATCTTCTCTCACCAGAATGTAAAAAAGGTAATAATCCTCTCTAATAGAATTTCCTTTATTAAAGATATAGGCAAAATAAAACAAAAACTTCAGCCCAAAATAAAACAAGAGGGCATAATTTTTGTTGTGTAGGGGCACAAGTCTTGCCCTTCAGTTTCCTAAATTTCATAGGTGCATTGATTCCTTCAAATTTAGTTGCATAGGTGCACGAAATTACAAAAGTTGGTCTTTTCTTCAACAAAGCTCATACAAAATACCAAGTTAATTTTCATTTACGTCTTTACTTTAAAAATATTTTTCGCTATATAGAAGATAAATCGTGACTTAAAAAAGATAGATGATTATGTATAGATTGAATCAATGACTATTCACGATCCTTAGACTTTACTCTAGGAAGGTATAGAATAGAAATTTATTTATTTTGATAGCTTTATCATACGAACAAAACCAAAGATCAAGCATAAGAGATAAAAACTTGAAAATCCTAGTGAAATCAAGCTTTTTATTTAAACTTAACTCAAATAAACAAAAACAAAGTTCAAAAGCATAAGAGATATCACATATAATTTCCCCAAAATGACATCAAAATCTAGTAATAATTGTCAATGATCAAATACACACACTCAAAGTCTAGTCTTAAACACTCATATATTACTTCTTTGAGATAGGATATTACAAGGAAAACAAATAGCTTAACATAAAGCTTTTTTCCAAAACATATAATTTTGTTTTAGGCATTGTTCAACAATTCAAAGTGACTTCGAAGCAAGGTCTTCTAGTATATATTAGCCCTTTGTAAAAACTAGTTGTTTTTCATGTAGATGAGCGAAAGATCTTCATGTTGTGTTAAATACATTAATAAATGCACATTACCAATTGGATACTCTAAAGTGATAATGCATACAATTTATCTACCCCTTTTAGTACTTAATTGCTTGAATCATAAGTCAATGTTGTTTTTGAGTCTGGAAGTATAACTTCTTTCTCTTTTAAGTTTAGAAGGAAACTTTTGATGCCAAAAATCAATTATATGAACTTATTTAATCAATTATATTGCAAGCTTAATCAATTAAATTTGATCAAATTGGACACAAGCATTAAGGGTTTAACTGTATTTTTATAACTTTATAAAATTCTTTCTTCACATTTCATCCAAACCAAACAACTTTTTTATTTGTTAGCAAAAATATAAGAATGCTATGCTTATACTTTCATCAACACATTTTTATATACAAGAAAACATACAAGAAAACACAAAATGTAATTATAATTCTAGATGATACTTTTTTATTTAAGCATGTGATATCTTATAAATATTATCCATGATAAGCCCAAAATTTCTATGAATTTTTTTATTTGTATTTAATTGAATAGGTGGAAAAACCACTTTAAAGCAAATATGAAACATATTTCTCTTATAAATGAAAAATTAGAGTAAAGTACTTAGTTGAATGGTTAGTTTATGTTTCTAAGTGTGCTTCATTTATGTTATTGGTTATGTAAATTGTTCGATAGGGGACTACTGTTACGGATGTGAGTCTTTGTTTTTATCTTCAAGGCTTCAAGAAGTTTATTGAAACCTCTGTTAATGAATTGAGTCTCGATGTCTGTCATGATAGTATTTGGGACTCCAAACCAACATATTCTTTGTTGAAAAATGAACTTTTCTTAAAACCACTTGAACTTATTGAATATGTGCTAGTGCGAGTTACTAATTTGATTTTTCCTAAAAAATTTTACATATTGGATATGGAGAATGAGTCTTCCAGCCATGGTTCCACATTGATCCTAGGAAGACCATTCTTGATGACAACCAGGAACAAAATTGATGTGTATACAGGAACTCTTTCCATGGAGTTTGGTGATGACATTCTCCAGTTTAGCATTTTTGAGGCCATGAGACATCCTGTAGAGGAGCATTCTATCCTTCTTGTTGATATCATTGATGTTGCAGTAGATAGTATAGATATTTTTTATTTTCTGATTTTGATCTTGGTTCTTGTAATTGTACCTGTGATGATTCTATTGTTGTGTGTAGTATTTGTGTAGAGATTTTCTCCGCACTTCACTCTGATTGTGTTGCAGGTATAGATACAGGTTCTGATTCTACTATCTCCCTTCCCTCAGCCACCAACCTTTCCTTGTCTTCCACCATTCAGCCACCTTCCTTGGAGCTGAAGTTACTACCTGATCACCTTAAATATGCATATTTAGATGATGCTCAGCAACTTCCAGTCATCATATGTAGCAGCCTGTCACTTAAGAATGAAGAAAAGTTGTTGCATGTTTTGAGAGGCCACAAAAAGGCCATTGGATGGACACTTGCTTACCTTCCTGGAATAAATCCTTCCATTTGCATGCATCAGATACTCTTGGAGGATAATTCTAGGCCAGTGAGGCAGCCACAGAGGAGGTTGAATCCCACTATTCTTGATGTGGTGAAGAAGAAAGTGATGAAGTTACTAGCTGCAGGGATCATCTATCCCATTTCAGATAGCACTTGGGTTTCACTTGTCCAAGTGGTCCCTAAGAAGTCAGGTATCACTGTTGTGAAAAATCAGAATAATTAGTTGATTTTGACTAGAGTAGCCAATAGTTGGTGAGTTTGCATTGACTAAAGGAGACTTAACTAGTCAACTTGCAAGGACCATTTCCCTTTCTCCTTCATTGACTAGGTTCTTGAGAGGTTGGTAGGTAAATCACATTATTACTTTCTTGATGGTTTTTCTGGTTACATGAAGATTCATATTGCACCAGAGGACCAACATAAGACCACATTCACCTGTCCATTGGCACATTTTCCTACACTAGGATGCCTTTTGGCCTATGCAATGCACCTGCTACCTTCCAAAGGTGCATACTGAGTAACTTTTCTTATTTACTAGAGAGTTTCATGGAGGTGTTTATGGATGATTGCACTGTTTATGGTTCATCTTTTGATGCATGTTTGGATAGTCTCTCTAGAGTTCTTGATCGATGTATTGGGACTAACCTTCTCCTTAACTTTGAGAAATGCCATTTTATGGTACATGAAGGTATAGTCTTAGGGCATTTATTCTCTGGTAGAGGACTTGAGGTTGATAAAGCTAAGATTAATGTTATTACTTCTTTATCTTACCTCGCTTCTGTGCGAGAAGTGCGTTCTTTTCTTGGACATGCAGGTTTTTATAAGAGATTCATCCAGGATTTCAGGAAGTTTGTACTTGTCCAAGCTTCACCAAAAGGACGTAGACTTTATGATTGATCATCCTTGCAAAGAGGCATTTGAGGAATTAAGGAAGAAGCTTACGACCCCTCCCATCATGCAGCCACCAGATTGGGAACTTCCCTTTGAGCTCATGTGTGATGTCTCTAATTATGCACTTGGGGCTATGTTCTCACAGAGAGTTGATAAACAATCGCATGTCATTGGTTATGCTTCATGTACTTTAGATGCAGCCCAAGTTAACTACACCACCTTAAAGAATGAGCCTTTAGCTATTGTTTTTGTTTTAGATAAATTTCGATCTTATTTTCTTTGCTCCCATATCACTGTCTTTACTGACCATGCAACTTTGAAGTACCTGTTGAAGAAGCTTGATGATAAACCTAGATTGATTAGGTGGATGCTTCTTCTTCAGGAGTTTGATATTGAGATTAAGAACAAGAGTGGTGTGAAAAACTTGGTTGCTGATCATTTGAGCAGGATTGAGGGACCTGTTGAATCCTTTCCTATTAGGGATAATTTCCCTGATGAGAATTTGATGCACTTGCATTCATCACATATCACCCCTTGGTTTACTGACATTGTGAATTTCATTGTTGCATCTGTTGTTCCACCTCATGCATCTAGGTCTCAAATAGATAAACTTAAGAGTGATGCTAAATTTTATGTGTGGGATGATCCTTATTTGTGGAGGTTTGGTAGTGATCAAGTGATCCACAGGTGTGTGCCAGATCATGTGATTCAGTCTATTCTTCAGTTTTGTCTTGGCACACCTACCGACGATCATTTTGGTCCTCAGCGGAACGCTAGAAGGGTATTGCACTGTGGGTTTTACTGGCCCACTTTGTTTAGAGATGCTCATCACTTTACCACCACTTATGAGCAGTGTCAGAGAGCAGGAGGAACCATTACACATATGCATGAGATGCCTCAGCAGACCATTATTTTTTGTGAGGTTTTTGATGTGTGGGGTATTGATTTTATGGGTCCATTTCCTGTTTCTCATGGTTTTTTATATATCCTGCTTGCTGTTGATTATGTTTCTATATGGGTTGAAGCTAAGGCCACTAGAACTAATGATTTTAAAGTTATTGTGAATTTTGTGAGATCCAACATTTTTTGTAGGTTTGGTGTGCCTAGAGCCATTATCAGTGACCAGGGGAGCCATTTCTGTAACAGGTCATTGACATCCTTGCTTCAAAAGTATGGGGTCGTGAAGAGTTGTAACATGGCATTTGATGAAGCGGGTATGGAAAGAAAGCTTCAATTGCAAGAACTTGAAGAGATTCGCTTAGAAGCCTATGAGAACTCCAAGATTTACAAGGAGAAAGTGAAGAGATTTTATGACTCTAGGATTCTTAGAAAGGAGTTCCATATTGGCAAAAAAGTGCTATTGTTTAACTCTCGCCTAAAGCTTATTTCCGATAAACTTCGATCTAGATGGGATGAAAATTTTTTTATTACTAATTTTTTTCCCCATGGTGCACTTGAGATTAAAAATGAAGTTACTGGCAAGGTCTTCAAAGTGAATGGTCACCAACTCAAGCTATTTCATGAGAGTCCGCTAGTGGAGGAGGAGCTTGTGGCGGACCTCTCTTTGGTCTTGCCAATTCTATGTGATGATGTGCCTTGGATGATATTTGGGGAGTTTCATTTTCCGTTCTTTTATTTGTTGTCTCTTTGTTTGCATTTCATTGCATGCTTACATTGAGGATAATGTGCATTTCAAGTGTAAGGTGAAGGATTAAAAAAATTTGTTTTCTGTTTATTTGTTTATGTTTGTTGTTTATTGTTTTTGTTTGTTTTCTGTTTCTATTTTTGTTTTTACATTCTGTCTGTTTTAATGTTTGAGTCTATTTTCTATTTTATCTGTCTGTTTCTGTTTTCTGTTTCTATCTATTTCTATTACTGTTTCTATTATTGTTTTGATGTATTTGTTTTGTTTTGTTCTGTCTTGTTGTTATTCTATTTTTACATTCAGAAAATAAAAATTAGAATTTAGATACTTTTTCATAGGATTTCTAACTTGTATAATTTGTGAGAAATGTACTAATTTTTGTTGGATTGAAAGGTTTCATGCTTGATGTGAATCATTGTTGCAATTGTTGAAGTGATAAGTAGGCTTGAGAAATAGAATTTAAGATGGATCATGTGAGATAGAATTATGTCTTGTGATTTTTTTGGGCCTTTGTGGATGAATCACATTATTTAATTCATGTTCTTTCATGTGTGATTTCACCCTTGTGCTATATTACTCTATGTTTTGTCTTGCCTCTTTTGACATTCCATGTTGCACGTGCTTTGATTGAGATGATTTAGGCCTTCTTTCTTTTATCCACTAGCCAAATAAACTATCCTTGCATTGATATCCATTGCTACCCATTTTGAGCCTTTAACCTTTTCTTTCTTGTGTAGCTCATTGCAAACTGAAAATGGGAAAACCATGTTATCCTAACTTTAGGGAGAAAAAAGGCCTTGGCATTGTTTTGGGAGTGGGTTTCAAACAAGTGTGGGGTATTTTTATTTTGTTTTGATTTGAAAAGAAAAGGAAAGAAAAGAAAAGAAAGAATTTACAAAGCAAAAGTTCAAAGAAAAAAATGCATAACAAGGAAAAAGAAAAAGAAAAAGAAAAAAGAAAATGCAATAAAAGTTGTTGTGATTCATTTTCATCCTAGTAAGTTCTTTGTTTCTACCTCTCTTTTTATTTGTTGGCTTACTCTCCATTGCCCCTCTTTTCTCTTAGTTTTAGCCTAAAAATCCTTTTCTTATCCACCCTTTACCTAAGCCATACATTACAAGCCAATAAAGTCCTTTTGATCTTTTGATGCATGTGTATTTCAAGTTGAATGAATTAGAGTCTTGTCAAAATTTGGATGTGCTAGTTACATGTGGTGTTTGAGTGTAAACATAAACCCATACACATTAGAAGAGGTTGAGTGTTGCTCTTTGAGAGATTTCTATCACCTTGGTTCATTCTTAATTTTAACTTAACTATTTTTTCACTTTGCACTTTGTGATCATGTGTTCATGGATTGTTTGAAACCTTAATATCATTCTTCAATTTTTCATCTTTCTCACTTTTGTGCATTGTTAGGATCCATTGAAAAATTTGTATGCCTTGTTCTTACCTTTCTTTTAGTTTGTAGTTTACTTTAGTTTGAATTTTTCTCTTAATCTTTCTTTTAGTTTTGCCCAGGAGTGCAAAAGTTTAAGTGTGGGGTATTTTGATTGAGTATTTTTAGTTTAATATTTTTCTATTCTTCTTAGCTTATTTGACTTCTCTTGAACTTTTATTTTCCCATTCTAATTCAGTTTTTGCCTTAGGAAAACAAGTGGGCTTAATTGATAATTGTTGCTTATTTTCAAAGTTTTTGCTTACTTAACCTATCTTTCTTGTGCAATACCTAGAGAGCTTTATAGAACTCCAAATGGCGCATATGAGTAGTCCTTGGAAAGATAAGGAAAAGATCTACAATTTTATCAAAGATAAGCCGAGGCCAATTCTGTCATTTTGAGAGTCATTTTAGGTTTGAAAGTCAGAACCACTGCACTTGAATTTTGGCTGCGAATTGGTGTAATTAGTAATTAGTAAGATTAGATGGGCCTAATCATGGCCCATCCTTTCCTACTAACTCAGTCACTATATTTTAGTGATTTTAGTTATTTGGATGGACACACATCATTTTAGCACAAATATATTTTGTAGTGACTTTTATAAATTTTCAGAATTAAAAGCATTTCTCTTATTTTCTCTCAACTGCTCTTCATTGTTCTTCACTATTCTTCATTTTCATTTTTGTTCTTACATTTTCTTGCAGTAATTTCGTGGGGCTTCCATTGATGATGATCATGGAAGGCTAAACAATCAATCAATCCAAGGATCCAGCCCCAGGCAAGGAGAATTTGAGTTTTGGTTTGGTATTTCAATTTCTGTATGAATGTTCACTTCTTCAATCCTCTATTCAATTTTCATGATTATGAATGTGTTTAGGATTGAAAATGGATTAGGTTATGGATTCATTTCCTAATTTCAAATTTTAATCACAGATTATTTGGATGATATTTCAATTAGGTTTGTGGTTTCAATTAATTTAGGGGTTAATTTGATTGAACTGCTTCTAATGAAATTGAATGAACTTTCATAACAAGATCATTATTTGAGAACTATGATAATTCACATTGCTTGGTTTGGTGAATTGGAATGATGTTCTTTAATCTGTTTTACATTATCTTTAATCAATTCTGTTAGTTACTTCAGTTGTAGTTTGTGTTTTTGCAATTTTTATTTATCGTATGCAAACTGTTCGATAAAAATCCCCCTATTATTTACTAGTGAATTGAAATTAGAACCATATTGATTGTGTCTCTAAGTCGACCTAGGTTAATCCCATGCTACAAAATTAGCGTAGTTAATTGTTTTAAAGCGATACGACATCGGTTATCACCACCTATCCTTAGGTTTTCCTTCAAGTTTTGTTTGATTGCTTGTCTTCTTGTTCTTCATGTTCTTCATTTGTTCTTGATAATTTTCTAGTTTTGATTCTTGTAATCTAATGTTAGTAGTTGTTTTTGTGTTGTATAACCACTTGTTTTGATTCTAATCTTATGCCTAAACTGAATTGAGTTGTTAGAAGAAAATTTTTACAATTGTTATACATAGTTTTCGTGATTCATCATTTTTCTTTAAGAATTCTTGAACTTGTACAAAAAGAAAAACAAAGAAGTGCAGCCCAAATGTTTGTGAAATTGTGGCTTGAAAAATAATCAAAGTGTAGCCCAAAAAGTTTGTGGCTGGAAAAACAATCAAATTATAGGCAAGAAGTTATTGAATTAGTGGCTGGAAATTTCAAAGTAAAAACAAAATTTAGAAGCAAAGAAACGTTGCGAAGGTTACAAGTTTCAAAATTCTTTTGAACCACAAAACTAGGTGAACTTGTATGACATGAAAACTTTGTGAAATTTGCCTTCTAACAATTGAATTTGATTGGTATATCCTCCTTGTACAGTTTGGTACAACCATTATCCTTGAGTTGTCTCATTAAACTCCACTTTGAGTTTGTGCTTTTCAAAAATTTTGCATTTGGTTCTTGTCTCTTAAAAATTCTAAGGTTTTATGTAACGACCCCGTATGCATCCGGTTCATTAACATTATATTATGGTCTTAAGTGCAACAAGTACTTAATAAACTTAAGTAAGCACAGATACATATAAATAAAAAGATGTCATATTACGTCATACAACACAACTAAAACATTATGTATGGAATTTTAATATAGATCCCGGTACCCGGGTTCTGTTCCAAAGGTACATCATAAAACAAACCCATACCGGGTTCTAAAATCTGCATCCACGAACCTGGCCTCGTCCTCTTGTCTGGGATCCTCAATTAGTAGCCAACCCGGCCTCGGCCCACCCGGCCTGTCAATTGAGATCCACCAAACAAACCCTACTCGACCTTTTACCCTGGACACCTGCAAGATAATATAATCCCCAATCGGGGTGAGATACAATCTCAGTAAACTCAGGATTCTTGGAGACTCACCTCCCCCTGGTTCACTTCCACAGTACATAACATCTATATTGGCATTATAAATAACATAGCCAACCCGACCTTTAAGTCAATCAGCCTTTAATAAAATAATACATGTACATAACCACACCAACATGTCATTCCAGTACCAATATGCATGTTCGCCAACTAGTGCAGATATCATACACAATTGCATATAAGATATACAAGTTAGACAGCCAGTACACCTTTAGTGCACTCTTGTATATCTTCCAGTGTACTCCACGTACACATCACGTATCTCTGCCTGAGGTCCCAAACCCCGAACTCCACATGAATTCCACCAAAGACATGCACAAATGTATAACCAAATATACAACTTAGCCAACCAGTGCACTCCACATACGCAATTGTATATTCCAGTTATACAAATTAGACAACTAGTGCACATCTCTATTACATGTATGTTTTCAATCAAAAAGCAATAACACACAATGTAAATACATGCACCATGACATCCAATAACCATCACTCCTCAGGAGTATGGTGGAACACAATGAAGGGAACCAACTCCCAAGAACAGAGAGCTTACCTTCTCTTGTTCCAGCACTGATCCTCTCATCTGCGTGTTCACCACCACTAATATCTTCTTTATCTAGCCCTACACTAGGCAAGAAAGATATCAAGAATGGTTCTCAACCATCTCATGAAAAGAACCCAGTTCTTTCCCCAGATCTCGAACATATACCCCAACAAGTGACTTGTAACTCCACAAAGATCTATCTGGGCATAACAAAATACCCAAAACCAAGAAAAGCTAGCTTTCAAGGTTGAACATTCATCACAACAACTTTCTAAGCATACTTTTTCAAAGAAACACCACCCAAAACCAACCCTAACTCATATAGGTCATTTTTCCTCTAAAACCCCAAACTCAAAAGATACGATGAAATTAACATACCTTACCTTAAAAACAACAAGGAAGACTAGAGGACAGTTTTTCCAAGCTTAGATATCCTTAACGTGCCTTCTATCTCTTAAAGGTTGAAACTTTAACTTCCTTTGGAGAAATGATCTCCTCACCTGATGATTTCTCAACTAACAAAGGTGGGAAACTAGTTTGTAAGATGATTCTTTTAAATCCTTACATTGGATGTGAAGCTTTTAGGTTAAGGAAATGTTATCTAGGAAGCTTTTTCTTACTTTATCAATGAAGGAATTATGGAATAAGAGAGAGAAAGTGTTTTAACAAAGACAGTGAGAATAAAGTTTCTACTGAAATATCTCACTCATGCATATCTTAAATATCCTGAAAATTGACACGCATCAGATCGCAATATGAGGATCTTCCCGCGTCAAAACAACTAGCAAAGAGTCAACATGTGTCACTTGTATAAAGTGAAAATGTAGAGATATTTGACTGTCGGGTTGGGTCTACTGTTTGGCAAGTCAATGTGTTATGTAACGACCCGCCTCGTCGCTACTATATCACTAACTCTAATCGTGCAAATTCATATTTTAATAAAAACTCCATTAATTTGATTATGAAAATGAGAGTAAATTTTTCGCAATAATACAGTCATCGTACATACGATACAATTACAATAATTGAATACATATGTATACATATACTAAATCAGGACTCATCATTCACGTGTTTAGAACTTAATTTAGTTTTACATGTATATACATCTGAAATTACATGTCTAACAAAAAGCCAAAGAGCTAACTAAGAAAGAGTTGATTAACAAAGCATAACTCTTTCTCCAAAAAGAAATCCAACGTCATCACGTCAGCTTGACGGCTCCAACTAAAAAGATCTCTCTCCAAGGTCACCTACTGCTGCTCATCTGCTCACACGAACAAAAGTTCGTGATCATCACAGGTACCAACCACATGGTACAACAAATGCAAGGGTGAGTTTATTATATAAAACCAACAAACATCAGATAGCAGCAATTAGGAAGGAAACAACATTACCCACTGCAATCATTGACAAAAATACATGATTCCAATACACACTCAACAAACCAATCATCCAATGCATTTCACAACTCAACCAATCATGCATAGAATGATACATGCACCTGACTCATCTATCAGCATGCAATGTGGTACCATATCCCGGAAATAGCCTCTCATAGGAAAAATGATTCACCGCCTATCAGGGCCACCCTGTCGTGCACTAGCCATTCCCCCACCCGGTGATCAGCCAATGTCGAAAGGGAATTCCAAACCTGATGATCCCTTAGTACCTGCGTTCTCAGCCCACTGAAAACCCACAGGTACGCGCGTGCCTTCATTCTATTTCCACACATACAAATGAAGTATGAAACATGGGCATCATCAATGCATGACTCGGCTAGGAACAAATCCTTCCTCACAAGGGTAACCTGTCATGCACGCCCCATGTACATACGTAACACACCAATGTGGGCTCACCGATGCACTGACCGTGGCTAGGAACAAATTCATCCTCACAAGGGTAACCAATCGGTCATTGCATCCCACGTGTACATCCACAGCCTACAACCATGGGCACCATCAATGTATGAACTGGCTAGGAACAAATCCTTCCTCGCAAGGGTAACCCTTCATACACCCCCCCATGGGTATCCATGTATATCCACACACAATGACATTGTTCACATCAACATTATCTCTCATCAAAGTCATTATCAACCTCAGCATCATATCATCTCAATATCATCATCATGCATATCAATATCATCTCATTTGAACATCATCAACTACCTCAATGGCATCTCAATTTCAATATCATCGACGACATCACAAGAAATCACATTTCACATCTATAGATAATACATATGCCTGAGATTCACATTCTCCAGGTCTTCAGACAACCCAAATTTCATACATTCGCAATTCATCATATCACAAGATTGATATTTTTAGGAAAATTCTAAATTAAAGAGGAGGACTAAAATATATAAAACACACTTTTATGCCCATTTAAAAATTTAATAAAGAATTAAATAGGAAAACATATTATAAAATTTTGGGCAGAGTCTCCTCTGTAATTAAGACTTTTCCCAAAAATCCAATCATTACAACAACAATATCATTAACTCAATAAACATATATCTCATTTGAACATTATTTCATTCAGACATCACCAATCACATAAGCATCACCTCATCTAAATCATCACAAATCACGTAAACATCATCAATCATTTCCATGGTATCTCAATTTCATTGTCATCTACAACATCAATAATAAATACACCGCATCCCATTGGTTAAATACACCTCTAGGTTGATGAAGGTCATTTCAAAACAAATGGAAGATTTACAACCAAGATGGATGCAAGATTTGAGAAGTTACAAAGAATGACCCAAAGGAGTAATTCCATTGGGAGTGTAGATGGAGAGGCTCATAGAAATAAGAGGATGAGTGAGTATGCATCTTCTCATGGAGGAAATTATGAAGATGAGGGGAATGAGAGGGAGGATTGGAGAGAAAATATTAGAAGAAACAATCATAGGAGGCAAAATAGAGATGAGGGAGATTGAAGGCTTAGAAGAGAAGAAAGAGAATGGAGGAATGGAGGATTGAGTGGAGTGCAAATAAAAATTCCAAAGTTCCTTGGTAATTATGATCCCGAAGAGTACTTTGAGTGGGAAATGAAAGTAGAACAAATTTTCTCATGCCAACAATTTGATGAAGAAAAAAAAAGTGATTCTAGAAACTCTTAAATGTGGTGGCTATGCTTTGGTGTGGTGGAACCAAGTTCAAATGGACATAGGGAGGTTGAGGAAACAAAGAATAAATGGTTGGAATGACTTGAAGATGTGTTTGAGAGAAATATTTGTTCCCACTTATTATGCAAGAGAAGTCCACAACAAGCTCCAAAGACTATTCCAAGGCTACAAGAGTGTTGATAACTACTACAAAGAAATGGAATTGATGATGATCAGGGCTGCAATTGTGGAAGATCAAGACGCAACAATGGCTAGGTGTCTTCATGGCTTGAATAGAGAAATTCAAGATGTGATGGAGCTACATTCTTATGAAACAATAGAGGAGCTAGTCCATAAGGCTCAAAGGGTGGAGCAACAACTAAAAAGGAGAAAAGCTTCCAAGACCAATGGGGCTGTAACTTCCAGTTAGAAAGACAAGCCTAAAAAAGAGGTTTCTCAAATGAAAAATAAAGAAGAAAAGGTGGAGATCTCAAGCAAAAAAATTGTGGAACCAACTCCAACAAGATCAAGCAATATCAAGTGTTTTAAGTGCCTTGGTAAGGGTCACATTGCTTCCCAATGTCCTAACAAGAGAACAATGATTTTGCTAGAAGATGGAGGCATCAAGAGCGAGTCTTCAAGTGACTCATCTAGTTCTTCAAGTGAAGAAGAAGAAGAACTTTCACTAGTGGAGGCCGAGGAGGGTGATCTCTTGATGGTAAGGAGAATGTTGAACAATTTTTGCCTAGAAAAAGAGGAGACCCAAAGAAAAAATATTTTTCACACAAGGTGCTTGGTTGAAGACAAGGTATGCTCACTTATAATTGATGGAGGCAACTGCACCAATGTGGCTAGTACAAGGCCTGTTGAGAAATTACACTTGTCAACCACAAAGCATCCAAAGCCATACAAGCTCCAATGGATTAGTGACAGTGGAGAAGTTGTGGTAAATTCTCAAGTGCTCATTCCTTTTTCTATTAATGCTTATAATGATAAAGTTCTTTGTGATATTGTACCTATGGAGGCTAGACATATTCTTCTTGGAAGGCCTTGGCAATATGATAGGAAAGTGATACACAATGGCATAGAGAACACTTTTGAGTTTGAGCACTTAGGCAAGAAATTTATTTTGAGGCCTTTGACTCCTAGACAAGTGTGTGAAGATCAAGTGAAGATGAAAGAAAAGAGAATAAAAGAAAAAAATACTGCACCCAAAAAAGAAAAGAATAGTGAGCTACCAAAGAGAAAAGCTAGTGAAAAGAAAAGAAAAGAGAATGAGAATGAGAGCAAAAAAATTCATGAGACTAAAGAGAGTTTGTTCTTGAGTGAAAAGGAAATTAATAGAGTGTTATTGGCCAAACAACCTCTTTATTATATGATGCCTAACTCTCTTTGTTTACATGTTGAAAAGGAAGGAGAAAAATTGTCCAAAGCTGTGCAAGCTCTTTTGGAGGAATATGAAGATGTTTTTCCAAAAGAAGTACCTAATGGCTTGCCTCCTTTAAGAGGTATAGAACACCAAATTGATTTGACTGCAGGTTGTTCACTTTCATATAGGCCAGCATATAAGACTTCACCATGGAGGAAAAAGAGATACAAGCACAAGTGGAATGATAGATTTCCTCAAGAAAGGAAATCCAAGCTACAACCTAGACTTGAGTTGCCAAGTGAGTATGGTGTGAGTACTACTTTCAATGTTTGTGATCTTTCTTTGTGTGATGTAGGTACAAGTGAGAAAGCAAACTTGAGGTCAAGTTCTTTTCAAGAAGGAGGGGATGATGGAGGTCCATTGCAAACTAAAGGTCTAGAAGCTGAATTTGAGCACTTCCTTTGGTGAGCTTTAAAGGACCCATGACAAGAGCTAGAACCCAAGCCCTACAAGACAACATCAAACATGAAGAAGCACACCAACTCAAGGACAACAAGGGCTGGATTTTGTATTCTAAAGTTGAATTTAATTCCATAAATTCCAACACTTGTTAGTAGCAAAAGTAGTGACAATTAAAAGGCTTTTTAGTGCAATTGTGTAAAGAGGTGTAGGTGCACTTGTGTGTAATTTGTGTAGCACCTTTGTAAGTTTGTTGGCTGCACCTTAAGGCTTAAAATACTGCACCTTAGGCACGGTTTGGGTCAGCCAAGCGTCACTTAGGGAAGCTTGCACCTAAGCTTGTATTTAGGTTCCATTAGTTGCATTACAAGCTTCATTTGAATTGTCATTTCATGTATATTTGATTTGTAATTTCGTGGCCTATATAAGCTACCCCAAAAACTGAATGAAGAACTTTGGATGTCATTTTTACAAATTCTGAAATTTGTGTAGAGAACTTCTCTCTTGTTCTTGTGCAAGAACCTCTTGTTTCTTATCAATGGCTTCATGCTATTGTGGCGATTCTTCCTAGGATTATTGGAAAACTTTTCCATGGTGTCATCCATCTTCATCTCTTACATTTTCCATCTTCCATTGCTGCACATTTAAAGCTTCCAACCAGCCATATTAGACGTGAAGTTGGACAGCTTGTGTTCTTGGAGAATTCTTGAAGTTTGCATTTCATTGCAAGGTAGATTTGGAAAAATTAATGGCTAATGGATTCAGACATACATCACAAGTTCAAGCAAGAGAAACTCGTACCTGTAGTGTCCCAGCCCCCACAATGTTTTCCTGTTGCAAACTAGGTTAGTTACTACAATAGATCCTATCAGTGCTGCATGACTACTAGAATATCCTGTAAATATTCAAATTTGTGAATGTGGCTTTTATATCTACCAAGTACTAATAACCACAATAAAAGCATGGAACTGAAATCCATTATGCAAACCTTTGATGAATTCACGTGCTTCTTTTTCATAATGGGGATAAACAAAAATAATTATTCTCTTTTCTAATTACTACTTATCTAAATTATTGTTTCATTTACTCTTTCAATATATACTATTAAAATTAATTGCATTAATAATTTAACTATTTTGTTATAACTGAATTTTTTAAATTGCCCTCCTCCAACTCACGTTAATTTGCCCATTATACCAACAAATAAATCTTTAATTACAACTGCCCCCACTTTTTTTAACCTTGAAAGGAAGCACCTATCTTAAGCACTAAGTTTAGTACAGCAGGTCATCAAGAAATCCTGTTGCTCTAAGAAATACAAAATAATCCTACACATCCACATGCACCCAAGAAAGAAAAAAACTTGAAAATATTTTTTGCACCTCACAATATGAATAACAACATAAGGGGGAAAGCACCAACCAATTAATTGTGCAAAATGATGTTGATTGTACTTATTTTGATGCTTCTAAAGGTTTTGAACCTTAAATTATCCCCTGCATTGCTTGATGGAGTAGTGTTCACCAATTCCTTTGTCTCTTGTTGCTTAAATTCTTACTGCTATAAGAGAATATTGAATGGGAAGGAATTCTTCGAGATAAACTGTTTGCCTGTTTTGTTTGGTATTTAGACAACAAACAACACAAAGCAAAGCCAGCAAGAGCACATCATCACATTCCTATGATGCATCATCTCTTGGCAAACAGGAAGGAAATTTGCACTCATGGAGTTAATGTCAAATGTTGCTGCCACCCGCCAGCAATGTTTCCACCATCACGTATGAGTATGAGAGAAGACATAAACTGGTTGCCAAATTTGCGACTAGGATAAAACTTATGGGTGAAGGATTTGGTCCTATAAAAGCTAAAACGAAATTCCCCCACTGTACTGACACTTGACATGACCAATATTTTTAAGGTATGTTATTCTTACTTCTTTACTCTATTGAAATTGGAACCCATATTAAACCAAGAAAAATAAGACTAACCAAAGTTTTAAGAGAAATCGTACAAACTGAACACTCTTATTGCTGATAAAAGAGAAACCCAACTCATTTAAAATATTATATATATATATATATATATATATATAAATCAATGGTTTGAAATATATTGGATAAATTTCATGATCATAATCTTGAGCAACAAAAGCTGCAAAACAATAATCTCATGCAAGAGGTGAAAAGATCTAAATATATGGATTCTTGATGGAACTAAATAATCCCGGGCACCTCTGGTGTGAATCTTGACAGAATTGGAGTTTCAATCTATATTATGACCAAAAAAGATAAGATTAACACAGTATATCAAAAACCAACCCCCAAAGTGAGTAATAATAGTGGAAGGCAAGCAACACAATTACTTAATTAAAAGAGTCACACTCTTTCTGCAGCTAGCATCCTAATGGATCCATGTAAGGGTATGGACAGAAAATTCCCCATTCTGTCAAAATGAACTTTATGCTTTTAAAGAGAGATCAAGAATGCCAAATTAATTCTTTCTTATAGATTTCAAAAAGAGGGCAAACCCATCAATGTGAATAAATAAATAAAAGATACCTGGAAAACTTAGAGCAAGACCAATGAAACATCCAGCAACACCGGCATTAATGGCTGCAAATGCAAAATAATTCACATTACCAGAGGAAGATCACTTAAAAGCAAAAGTTACAAATTTTATAACTAAATATTCATATCATCGTCTTTTCCTCTAAGTCTTTTCAAGATGCAAACAACCAAACTATGAAATCCAGACAAATTTGCAAATGTCTAATGACATAAAGAACAACAGAATTACTTACAGTCTAAATTAAAGCATAAAAATAATGTAAAACAAACGGGGGAAAAAAGGCAGCGAGATTCTCAACGTACCTTTGCATAAGACCTGCTTCTACAAAGGTTCCTTTAAAATCTTTCTTCTTAAATAGTCTAGCACCTGAAACACACCAAACATTCATCCTTATCCAAAATCAGAAAAATACAAGTGGCAAATGACAATTAAGCCATCAAAAGTCAAATTTGTCAAAGGTTTTTTTCACTAAAAAAAGTCATCGTGCCAGCTTATTTTTCACTCAAATACACATTGAACATAACTAACCTATCTTTCAGCTTATTTTTCTCTATAATAAAAATTGAGTAATAACAAAATAGGTTATTTCCCTATCTTTCAGAGTATGCCTACAATTTGTTTGAAAATTTGTCAGTTAATAAATCATAAAACAGAGGTAAAAAGGTGGGGCTGAGACAAATGATGTTCTTCGGGTTCCAAACATTCAACATGAAGCAATTTAAATTCATCATTTTCTCTCCACCGTAACTACCTAACACAAGTACGAACACTCATTCAACACAATTAAATTAGTGTGGCTAAAAAATGTGTAAAGAAATTTAGAGGGTTGGGCAACTCAAACTCAACCTGAACAAATGCATGCGATTAAGTTAAAATAGACACCATCATCTGAAAAATTAAAATTATTATGGCGAGAAAAGACAAGCAAAGGTAAAAAGTGTAGAAAATGAAAAGAAATAGCTAAGCAAGGTAACTAATCACAATGATACGAACAAGTAGAATTATATTATATATCCATCATCTCTTGATCAGATCTGGGAGAAATTAATGACCTGAAGAGTGCGAGTGGCGAATTCGACCCCAATGGTGGACTTGGATTCAAGGCAAAACTCGTCGCGAGTGAATCGGGACAAAATATTGGATTTTCCAACACTGGAATCACCGATTAGTACTACCTTGAACAGGTAATCGTACTCTTCCTCTGCTCTCCGAGCCATTACAAACCCAACACAAACAATATTTCTCAGACCTTGAACAGGATGCATCGATGATTTAGGTTAAAAGAAAATGCATGTAATCGAGTTTCACAGCAAAAAAAGTTGTGAAAGAGGAGCCCAGACATGAGAATTTTAGAGAGCGTGGAATCGAAAAAATTGGGGATGAAGAGTTGTGAAATGATTGACAGGAAAGGAGCATCTTTAAGGAAAAGGGCTGAGAAAGTGAGAGAGTGACTGAGACGTTGGGTAAAAGTGGCGCGCTCACAAATACCCTCAAACAAACAAACAAAACAAATGCAGAAACGTGAATCAATCAAAAACGTGAGAGAACAGGGAGAGAAAAAATACACAATCAAAATAACTTTACGTGGGAGAAAACATTTTTCAACGTGAAGAGGAAAACCCACGGGACCAAGTCCAGAAACAATCCACTATTATCAATAATGATTACAATCACTCTCAACAACTTTTCGTTGGAGACACTTTCTCTCACCAACAATGGTGGAATCACTCTCTACAAGGGTTGCTCTCTCAACCTCTCGGAGACTCACTCACAAAAAAAACTCTCTCTTCTCTGCGTTCAAACGAGAATTCTCTACAGCCTCCATCTATAAATGTTGTATTTATAGAGAGAATTAGGTTTAGGGATTTCAGCACCCTAAACTTCAAGTGGGCCAGGGTCAGCCCCCTCGGGAATTGGGCCCAAGTCAAACATTCCCTTTTCAGTGCATAGGGATTTGGGTCAAGCATTAAAACGAAAATATCCAATAATTCTCCCCCTTCCATTTTCAATGCTTCAAATCAGAACCCGAAATCCTTTCTGGTTTAAATGAGTCGGGGTCATCTTATCTCAACCCAGCTATCTATTCGACTTTAATGAACCGAATTCATCAGCTCGGCACCCTCACAACAATCTTCAAATTTTGTTGCTGGAACCGGCTTCGTCATCATGTCAGACCAATTCTGAATGGTGTGCACTTTTCCAAGTGTGAGGTTTTCATTCTCCACCGCATCCCGGATCCAGTGATACCTCACATCAATATCCTTGGTGCGGGAGTGATACATCGAGTTCCTTGCAAGGTGAATTGCACTTTGATTGTCACACTGTAGCTCATACTTGTCTTGATCATGGCCGAGTTCCTCAAGAAACTTCTTCATCCATAACAATTCTTTGCTCGCTTCAGTTGTGGCTATGTACTCAGCCTCGGTCGTCGATAGTGCCACACACTTCTGCAATCTTGATTGCCATGAGATAGCTCCTCCAGCAAGCATCATCAAATAACCAGTTGTCGACTTCCTTAAGTCGGAATCTCCCCCTAGATCAGCATCCAAGTAGCCTTGCAACCCGGCCTCACCTTCTCCAAGTCGAAGACATAACTTGGTTGTACCCCAGAGGTACCTGAAGATCCACTTCATTGTTTTCCAGTGCTCCTCCTTACCGGGGTTCAAAAGATACCGGCTCACCATTCCAACTGCATATGTCAGGTCGGGTCTAGTGCAAACCATTGCATACATCAAGCTTCCGACTGTAGATTGGTACGGGATCTTCTCCATCTCATCTTTGTCTTTGTCTGATCTCGGACATTGCCAATGTCCGGGTAAGGGGGTTCTTACTATCTTGGCTTTGTCCATGTTGAATATCTTCAAGATCTTTTCAACATATTTCTCTTGACTTAGCCACAGTAGCTTCTTCTTTCTATCCTGGCTAATCTTGATTCTGAGAATCTACTTTGCTGGACCAAGGTCCTTCATTGCAAAGGACGAGTTCAACGCCTTCTTTAGGCCAGCAATCTTCATTTTATCTTATCCTACTATCAGCATATCATCAACATATAGTAGCAAGATAAAAAAATCACCAGTCTCATACCTCTTCACAAATACGCAATGGTCGGCTTCAATCTTCACAAACTTGTGCTCGTTCATAAAGAATTCAAATTTCTTGTACCACTACCGAGGTGCTTGCTTCAAGTCATAGAGACTCTTCTTCAACTGGCATACCATGCCATCGCATCCGGGAGCTCGGAACCTTTCAGGTTGCTCCATATATATCTCCTCTTTCAACTCACCGTGAAGGAATGCGGTCTTCACGTCCATCTGTTCTACCTCAAGGTCCATCGAAGCAGCCATAACTAAAACAGTTCGGACCGAGGTCATCTTCACAACAGGAGAGAATATCTCTTCAAAATCAATCTCCTTCTTCTAATTGCAACCTTTCACTACAATCGTGGCTTTGTATCTCGGCTTTTGGCCATTTTCTCCCTGTTTAATCTCATACACCCACTTGTTCTTTAGAGCTTGTCTTCCTCTGGGTAGTTTGAGCAACTCATAGGTCTGATTCTCCTGCAGGGAATTCATCTCTTCCTGCATTGCCTTCTCTTATTCTTCTTTCTCTGAGCTTGTCACAGCCTCATCATAACTCTGAGGCTCACCATCTTCAGTAATGACGGTGTATTCATCTTCTGGGTACCTTGTAGAGGGTCTTCTTTCTCTAGTGGGGTATCTCGGCTGTTCTTCCTCAGCCTCTTCAGAACCCAGTTCTTCATTCTCAACTCGAATCCCGGTATCACCAGCTTCTTGCTGGTCATCATCTTCAACATCGTCTTCAACGATTTCATCATCAGTTTCTCCCCCTGCTTCAGCTCGGACAAGAGGGACAGGTTCTTCACGTCGAACATAAACCCAGACTTTCGGGCTTCGAGATGTCATGAATTGTCTCATCTTCATGAAAGACTATATCTCGGCTTCTCACTATCTTTTTGTTGAATGGATCCCAAAGTCGAAACCCGAACTCGATTTTCAGCGAACCGAGGTAAATACATTCCTTTGTCTTCACATCGAGCTTCGCCCTTTCATCTTTAGGGACATGCACAAAGCTCAACATCCAAACACCCTCAAGTGGTCATAGGTCGCTTTCCGACCTGTCCAGACTTCTTCTGGAATGTCTCCTTCAACTGGTCTTGATGGTGACAGGTTAATCAAAACAACAACTGTTCTAACAGCCTCTCCCCAGTATGTTTTTGACAATCCAGCATTAGAAAGCATACTTCGGACCTTTTCTTCAATAGTCCGGTTCATCCTATCAGCAGGTCCATTCAACTGTAGAGTCTTGGGAAGTGTCTTCTCAAGTTGGATCTCGGCTTCATTATAGTAAGCTTCGAAGGGACCCCGATACTCACCACCGTTATCTGAACGAACCACTTTCAGCTTCTTGCCAGTCTCCCTTTCCACCATAGCATGGAATTCTTTAAAACATTGGAGTACCTGGTCTTTAGTTTTCATCACATAAACCCACACCTTGCGGGAATGATCGTCAATGAAAGAAACAAAGTACTGAGCTCCTTCAAGCGATCTCTCTGACATGGAGCAAACATCAGTATGGACAAGGTCTAGAATTTTCCTTTGTCACCTGGGTTAATCCAGTCTCATGAAAGAAACCCGGTGCTGCTTTCCAGCTAGGCAGTGTGTGCAACTCTCCAACACTTGGCCCTTCAACCCGGTCAATAGTTCTTTCTTCTCCAAAATATGGAGTCCTTTCTCGCTCATGTGGCTGAGGCGCTTGTGCCATAGCTCCAGACTCTGTTCATCCTGGGTGGCATTGGTTTCTCCACCATTTATCCTTCCTTGCATCACATACAAGGAGCCTTCTTTCTTACCTCGGGCCACGACCAAGCTTCCCTTGGTCAGCTTCCATCTACTTTCTTCAAAGTAGTTCAAACGCATGTCAGGTACATGCCTCACATCTTTCAACACAAGTTGGCACTCTACATCCGAGGTCAGGGTTACATCACCAACACCAACAATCTTGCTGGTCACCTGATTTCCCATCTTCACAGCTCCGAAGTCTCCACTTCTGTATGATGAGAAAAATCTTCTATGAGGAGTAACATGGAAAGATTCTCCCGAGTCAACTATCCATGCACAGTCATCAAGGGCAACATTCAAAAAATTCTCTTCTCCGAGAAGAAATATCTCGGCCTCAGCACTGACAACCACCGCAGTAGTACTCTTATCATCCTTCTTATGCAAAATCTGATCTCTCTTTACTATGCCACTCTGCTCATCTTTCTGCAGTTTCCAACAATCATTCTTCTTGTGTCTGGGCTTCCCACAATAGAAGCACTTCAGTTCGAGCTTCGTCTTTGACCATTCTCTGGACCGATCCCGTCTATCATGACCCTGGTTCTTGCTATGACCCCGGAAGTCAGACTTACTCCTACTCTCAGCAGCGTTGGCATCAGACGTGCTGGTTACACCTCGTTCTCTTCTCCTGGCTTCTTCATTCAGGAGACTATCAGTCACAACATTCATCTCCAGCTTCCCTTCAGAAGCTGAATTACTCAACGTCACTACCAGAGTATCCCAGCTCTCCGGCAATGAACTCAGCAACAACAGAGCCTGCATCTCATTGTCAATTCTCATCTCGACCTTGGACAACTGGTTCACAATACCTTTGTATGTGTTGAGGTGTTCAATCATGCTCATCCCATCCTTGTACTCCAGCTTCAGTAGCCGGCGGATGAGGTGTGTCTTATTCCTAGGAGTTTTCTTCTGAATGATGGACTCCAACTTGTTCCATAATTTGTATGCATTCGTGAACTCGGATACATGCTCAAAGAGACTCTTATCAATATATTTCCTGATCCTGGCCACCGCCTTCCGACTCAGGATCTCCCACTCCTTATCAGTCTTACCTGCCGGCCTCTTATCAAGGATGATGGGCTCATGCAAATCTTTGCAATATAGATGATCTTCCATCATCGGTCTCCAGTAGGTGAAGTTGTCTGCTGTCAACTTGAACATATCCCTTTCATGGGTAATACCACCACTGGTCTCCATCCCGTCTCTCTCTCCTTTAGAACCCTTCGAACCGGGCTCTGATACCACCGTTGGGTAAAAGTGGTGCGCTCACAAATACCCTTAAACAAACAAACAAAACAAATGCGGAAACATGAATCAATCAAAAACATGAGAGAACAGGGAGAGAAAAAAATACACAATCAAAATAGCTTTACGTGAGAGAAAACCTTCTTCAACGTGAAGAGTAAAACCCACGGGACCAAGTCCAGAAACAATCCACTATTATCAATAATGGTTACAATCACTCTCAATAGCTTTTCGCTGGAGACACTCTTTCTCACCAACAATGGTGGAATCACTCTCTACAAGGGTTGCTCTCTCAACCTCTCGGAGACTCACTCTTAGAAAAAACTCTCTCTTCTCTGCGCTCAAACGAGAATTCTCTCCACTCTCTGGAATTTTGAATTCTCTACAGCCTCCATCTATAAATGTTGCATTTATAGAGAGAATTAGGTTTAGGGATTTCAGCACCCTAAACTGCAAGTAGACCAAGGTCAGCCCCCTTAGGAATTAGGCCCAAGTCAAACATTCCATTTTCAATGCATAGGGATTTGGGCCAAGTATTAAAACGAAAATATCCAACATGAGAGAGTGACACCGCGAGAGAGAAAGTCGCGATCGGGAGAGCAAGAGGGTGGGAGAGCGAGAGACAATGCGAGACTTAGAGTGAGAGTTTCAGTGAATTGAAAAAGGGTTTTCGGGTTTATAAAAGACCCATGTAAAGTTCAACTTCCACAACATTGGTTTTCTTTCAAAAAAACTGATGTTACCATAAGAAATTTCACATCAATTTTACAAAAATCGATGTTACTGATGTTGAATTTCTTATGGTAACATCGGTTTTTTAAAAAATCGATGTTGATAGTCTTCTAGTAACATCGGTTTTTCATAAAACCAATATTAACAACATCCCTTTATTTACAAAAATGCCACTGCATTGTCGTTAACATCTATTTTATAAAAAACCAATGTTAAAAAGCTTTTTTCTAGTAGTGTGGAATTACACTTTGTTGTAATTTGAGCACTAACCGATCAAGTAGGATTTGAATTAAGAGATATTTTAAGTAATTGATTTTAGATGAACTTCTAATTAAAAAGTATTGGGGGAATTCAAAAGCATGATTTTAGAATCATAGTCTTAGTCTTAGGTCTTTTTATCTGAAAAATTATATTGTATTCCCACTGTTTGTTTTTTATTTTTTAGTTCCATAAGTAATGGATCACAATTATTTCAACTATTGATAAAAATCCAAATTATTTATTTTATTATGAATTAAATTATTACAGGAACACTACTATATAATTCTCTAGCTATAATATCTAGACTTAGGTTCATTGTTAATGTGCATAGGGTACATTGTGCGTAACAAACATGTTTTACGTATCAAGACGCACATCAAGCCCAAAACTCCAAATGACGCCTTTTTTAACCTACATGCCTTATAAGACATAGTGTATGCCTTATAAATATTATCCATGATAATCCTAAAAAGAACTTTGAAGAAGTTGAAAGCTACTATAAAATTAGTCAATAAAAGGAGTATTTCCTTTATAAAGGAAAATGAAAAATGAAAAATGAAGAGGGTCATGACACATTTCCCACATACAATTCAATAAACTAGTTTATAAGTTTTAAGCTACTCAACTAGCTTATAAGGTTTAACAAGTTTACCAGCTTTATCAAGCTTATAAGCTAGTTTAACAAACACAGAGAAATTAACCACTTCTTTATTTTTACTTATTATTTATATTTCAAATCAGGCTTAGATTGTAATACCTTAAATTACTATTTTTTTATTATTTGTGAAAATGATTTAAAAATTGATTATAAAATAACCTTTACAATTTGAAGGTTTAAAACATCATTTCTCTTAACTTCAAAAAAAGAGCCATCCTCATTACCTAACTTATCATCCTTTCAAAAGCACATTTTTTATGAAATATCCTTTAAAAACACCATTTTATTCATAAAGCATTAGGTCTACAACAAACCATTAAGACACACTACTAGAATTAGTTTTAATACCGCTATGTTAACATCGATTTTTTGAAAAACGGATGTCAACAAAAATGTAGTGGAAAATTTGTAATTAATAGGATCTCGTTAACATCGATTTTCTTAAAAACCAATGTTAACATAGCGTCATTAGCATCGATTTTCTTAAAACCGACGTTATTCACGACATAGTCAACATCGGGTTTTCAATGATACGGGGGAAGAGAAGAGTGAAAAGGAGTTTCATACGAAAGATATGGCTGATTTATGGCTCCAAGGAAGAGTAATTTCTGTGGGTGAAAGTCATTTAGACATCTATCAACAAATTTTGGACTTTTAGTGACAACTTTTGTCAAATAGCTATGTCTCACTTTCCTTTTATGGGTAACCATTCGAGTAAAAACCCCACAAGAGAGCAACACCATTCAATCTATATGTACTAAACCTGACTTCCCACACCACAACCATTTGTACCTTTTGTCTAACTTGTGTATTCCATGTCCTCAAGGCCCTAAGGTACATACTCTCAAAATACTTCCATAGAGTTTTTTGAATACCAGGGTCATTGTCACCCTCTATAAATATACTAATTATGGAAAAAGTAACACACTTTTCTCAATAAAAAGTCTATGCTTGAATTGTAGCTTCTCTCACGGTTGTTGGCCAACGTCTGTTAAGTAAAGTTAAAGTCAGAATCATGAGATTTTAAAAAGCATTAATTTAGCTAAAAAAAGGATGTTTGAAATTCTATGAAATGTGGAATCATGCAATTTAGTTTTGCATGCATGCAGTAAGGCAAGGAACACAAGATAACATAACTATTAGTTTAACGAAGAATGATCTTAATAGAGAGAAAATTCATAATTAAGCTTTGAAAATATATAGAAATTTACTATACAAGTGATTATAGATGCTTCCATTCGGCACATACTCATATATTAGAAATTGAAGATTGTTCTCCTGGTAGTCTCCTATAAGACTGACAAGATTTCGATGGTGAATAGATGATAGATAGCGCACCTAAAGTAAAACAAAGTCATATTAGATAAAAGAGAGAGAAATAACCATAAGTGATACCTGTATTTAAGACTATAATGTCTATCTAGATGCCAATCCATCAAAATTATGAAGTGAAAATGTCAAAAATTGAGATATAGTATGTGCTCACAAAGTCTGACTAGTTTAAAAATTTCAACATATAAAAGTCTTTCACCCAAAAAGTGAGATAGAAATATTGACTATGCTCACACAAAATTTATGAAGATTTTATTCAGACATGACTCAAAGTAGTAGAGTGAACTAAGGGACAAAGAAAGGTTCATCTTTCTAAATCAAATGGTATTTGAAGCTAAATGACATTTACTATAGAAAACACTACTCTAAATTCTGAAATAGAAACAAGACATGGTCAGAAGAAGGACTTGAGAAGTAAGTTGTGAAGACAGAGATGGAATCCTTTTAAAATTATAAGAAACAGATCAAGAAAAATATTTTTAGTGACTATTCCACAATCATCTCTAAAGTAATTAATTCATCAAAGACTAATGAGAAGTATCCAACATCTGTCACAATTTCACAGAATAGGGCATGGGAAGTCACTACACATTAATGCTACATTTCATACTCAACATGTCATAGAATCAAATTTTAGAGGATGAAATTGAGTTTGCAGTACTTAGAATTGGAAATGACAGACTCACATGGAACGTAGCTAATTTCGTTGAAGCCCATTCCTTTGGAATAACAGTGAAGCAATTGTAAGCCAAATTGCTATCCATAGAAGCAAACTTTTTGGAACCAAATCAAGTAGTCAAAACCCATTACACATATTTTTAACAAGAAATAAACACTTAAGTTGCTCATCACTTATTTACAAAATAATGTTTCCAGGGATTAAATATACTGGCAATTGGCAATATTTCGTTTGCATTACTTATCTATATATGGATTAGATAAGTAAATCAGGAAACTAAAGAGAAAAATAAATTAAGAAAAATAAATTGTTATTAAAATGTTTCTTGTTCCCAAAATGTAGCTAGGAAAGGAGGTCCAAGACTGCAAGTTAACAAAAAATGGTTACAATATCTTTTAACTAGTAGTAGTAAATAGGACTTATCTTTGTAGTTAAGTTTCTTTTTCAGGTACAAATAATATCTAGAAGCTAGGAGGACATAATTAAACATGACAAATCAACACTAGTAGAATACTTAATTGTAAGGCACATGGCACTTCTTACTCATAGCTGCAACATCAACTAAAGCAGAGTTTTAGTCATACAATCATTAAAAGGGGCAAAACTAGCATTTTTTTTATTAGAAACACTTAAATTCTTTTCAAGAAGTATCCAATTTCTTTTTTTAACAAAAAAATTGGACATGGCCTGGATATGAGTGGGACATGGTGATAGCTAATGTTGCATCGCTTCAAAACAAATAAAACTACGATAATTCTGCAGCACTAGATTAACCTAGGTCAACTCAAAGATACAATCAATTTGGTTCCAACTTCAATTCACTGATAAACAGCAGGGGGATTTTTATCGAACATTTTCTAGGCAATGAACAAAAATTGCGAAAACACAAACTAAAATTGAAGAAAAATGTAGAAACTAACAGAATTGATAAAAAGGTATTGTAAAATAGATTAAAGCACATCATTTCAATTCACCAAACCAAGCAATGCAAATTATCATAGTTCTCAGATAATGATCTTGTTATGAAAGTTCATTCAATGTCATTAGAAGCAGTTCAATCGGATTAACTCCTAAATTAATTGAAACCACAAACCTAATTAAAATATCATCCAAATTCTCATTGGTTAGACTGGATCCTTGGATTGATTGACATTTTAGCTTTCCATGATCATTATCAATGGAAGAGCCACGAGATTAGTACAAGAAAATGGAAGAACAGAAATGAAATGAAGAAGAAAACTGAAGAACAAAGAAGAATAGTTGAGAGAAAAAGAGAGAAAAGATTTTAATTCTTAAAACTTGTAAAAAGACTAAAAATTTTGTTTGTACCAAATGAAATTAATTCTTCTAACTAACTAATTGCACTAGTATATAGTGATTGAGTCGATAGGAAAGGATGGACCCTGATTAGGCCCATCTAATCTAACTAATTACTTATTACACCAATCAAAGCCCAACTCATAGCCCAAAACTCAAGTGTAGAGGTTCTGACTTCCAAGTCTAAAATGACAGAATTGGCCTGGTCTTATATCTAACAACATTGTAGCTCGTTTCTTTACCTTTCCAAGGACTACTCATATGCTTCATTTAGAGTTCTATAGAACTCTCTAGGTCCTGCACAAGGAAGATAGGTCAAGTAAGCAAAAAATCTGAAAATAAGCAACAATTATCAATTAAGTCCAATTGTTTGCCTAAGACAAAAATTGAGTTAGAGTGAGAAAGTAAAAGTCAAAGAGAATTCAAATAAGCTAAGAAGAATAGAAAAATATTAAACTAAAAACGCTTAATCAAAATACCCCACACTTAAACTTTTGCACTCCTGGGTAAAACTAAAATAAAGACTAAGAGAAAAATTCAAACTAAAGTAAACCACAAACTAAAAGAAAGGTATAAACAAGGCACACAACTTTTTCAATGGATCCTAAAAATGCACAAAAGTGAGAAAGATGAAAAATGGAAGAATGATATTAAGGTAACAAAAAATCCATGAACAGATGATCACAAAGTGCAAAGTAAAAAAGTAGTCAAGTTAAAATTAAGAATGCACCAAGGTGATAGAAATCTCTCAAAGAACAACATGCAACTGAAAACAATATGAGCAGCACACATGAACCAAGAGGGGGGGCGAATTGGTTGATCTTGGTCAATTAAAAATTCTTAAAAAATCAAAGTTAAAAAGATCGTATCACAAATTAGTAAGCTTTCAATCAATCAAACACCAATCCTCAAAGAATGCAATCAAAAAAATTTTCTATTGATTGAGAAATGATGTACCAATGAATGACAAGTTATAACCACAAGAAAAGATAAAGATGTAGTTAATACAAAGATTTATACTGGTCCACTTCTCAACCTAGAGAAGCTACATTCAGTTCTTCTAACGAACAAGTTAGAGTTCCACTAATAACAATTTGTTTCTTACAAGCTCTTTACAACCACTCTTAATCACACCTAGATCAATAACGAGATATCTAACTCACATAGATTCTCTGTGATCAAAACATATAGAAAACCTATCTCTGCTCTTACCTCTAGAAACACCTATTCTAGAAAAGCCTTAAGAAAAACTATTGTTATAGTTACACAAAAATAAATTCAAAAGAATTTACAAAGAAGTTGTATGGAAAGAAAACACTTGATGATCCACTACTGATATATGCAGAAGATTACCAGACTTGAATCAATGGTGAAAGAAAACTATTTCAGAACTTTCCTTCCAAAATCTTCTTTTGAATTTTGCCCAAAAAGAAATCCTCTTTAGAAATCTTTGAAGCTTGAGGATTTGGGGGACTAACTCAGAATAACACTTTGAATCTTTTCTTACTTCAAAAAGCTTATGAAAATCCTTTGATAATTTGTTGTATGTTTTCAAAACACCCAACAACTATTTATAGAAAATTGTTTGTAACTGTCAGTAATCGATTAATTACTCATCTAATTGATTAAAGTGTTCTTGAATTTTCTGGAAAAGATTTATGAGAAATGTAATTGATTATTTTGCAATATAATAGATTATCATAGGATGTCTTTGTTTCAAACACGCGCCAAATAATCAATTACCACAATATCGTAATCGATTATCACAGGAAGACTATTATGTGATTTTGTGTAGTGTAATTGATTACCATACTCTTGTAATCGATTAGAGTGTTCTTTATGAAAACAATATGAACACACACAATAACCAAGAAGGGAGGTGAATTGGTTAAAACTTGACCTTTTAAAAACTTTAGAAAATGAAAGTTATAGGATCTTTATCACAATTAAACCAAGAATGCTTCAATCAATCAAACTACTCACCCCAAGAAAGCAATTACAAAAACTTTACTTGTTGATTAATAAAGAATTCACCAAGAATACATATTAAGATAGCAAGAAGAGATTAAAGAAAGTAATCAACATAAGGACTTATACTGCACCTCTCAACAAGAGAAGCTACATCCAGTTCTTCTAATCAAAACTTGATAAGAGTTCCACTATTCACAAAATTCAATTCTTACAGGCTTTACAACAATCACCCTTTATCAAACCTAGATAAAGAACAAAAATCTAAAACTCTATCAGACTCCTAGTGATCAAGACATAGAGAACCCTTCTCTACTCTTCCCTCTAAAGAAACCCACTCTAGAAAAAGCTTCAAGAACCCTTTGTAATAGTTACAAATAACCAAAATTCTAAAACGAATTTACAAGCAAAGTTAATGGAGAGAGACAACTTAATGATCCAATGAATATGAATGAATGTGATTTACCAATCAGAGTTGAAATGAAAAACAAGTTTCAGAACTTCCTCTCCAAATGCTTCTTTGAAATCTTGCCCAAGAAATCTTTCAATACACCATGAAGATTTGAATATGCGGAACAAGAACTTTAGAATTCAAAATATCCTTTCTCACTTTCAGAAGGCTTTTGAAAACTTTAAAAATTTCATAGAGTAATGTGTTCTTTGTTTCAAAAAACCCATCAGCTATTTATAAAAAAACAGTTGTAACTGAATGTAATCGATTAAATTGTCAAAGTAATCGATTAAAACTTCCAATGTAATCGATTGTAAACACATTTAATCAATTAAAATGTTCTTTAATTTTCTGGAAAGGATATATGAACAAAGTAATCGATTATTTCGACCTGTAATCGATTACTACAGGGATTCTTCTTTTCATAAATGAACTAAGTAATCAATTACGGATAAGTGGTAATCGATTATCACAGTCAAATCATGTTATGTGTTTATACTGAGTAATCGGTTACTTAATGCTTGTAATCGAATAAAATGTTATTCAAGGCTCAAGTAATAGAATACCAATATGTGGTAATCGATTAACACAGTCCAAAATAGTTTTTCCAAAAACTTGAAACTATGAGCACTTGTCTTTGATGCAATCATGAAATCGTAGACCTTTTTCACAAACCATGTGCTTTTGTAAAATCATGAATGCAAAGCAATGAGTGATGTTTATGCAATGCAATGGATCGTAGGATGATTCTCTCCTACATCAAGCAATTACAAATGCCTTCAATTGAATGACATGTTAAAAGCTAAAAGACTCATCCATCTTCAGCATATATCTTGATCTTCCTTCATGCTCCCCCTGTATTTAACATTTTAAAGTTTATGTAGTAGATTACCATTTGCTAGTAATCGATTAAACCAGTGAAAATTTTTTTTTCCAAAAACATAAACATGGAACACTTGGCTTTCTATGCACTCATGAAAACTTTATGTTTCAGAAAAGCTTTTTCACAAAACTTATGCTTTTATGAAAACATGAATGAGCTTTATGCAATGGATCATAAGAAGTCTCATATTAGAAAAACACAAATTACAACTACCAATCAATTGAATTGGCATGGAAAAAGCCTAAATACTTTACTGCCTACGAGACTTAGCTTCTTGATCCTCTTGAGCTCCCTCTGACTCTAATATCAACCTCATCTAATGTGTATAGGTTTATGTTTATACTCAAACACCAGATGTAACTAGCACATCCAAATTTTGACAAGACTCTAGTTCATTCAACTTGAAATACACATGCATCAAAAGATCAAAAGGACATTATTGGTTTGTAATGTATGGTTTAGGTAAAGGTGGATAAGAAAATGATATTTAGCTAAAACTAAGAGAAAAGATGGGCAACGGGGAGTAAGCCAACAAGTAAAAAGAGAGGTAGAAACAAAGAAACAAGATGGAGAACAACAAAACTAAAATAAAAAAACTTACAAGGATGAAAATGAACTACAACACACTTTTATTGCAATTTTTTTCTTTTTCTTTGCTTGTATTTCTTTTTCTTTGTTTATACTTTTTTTCTTTGAACTTTTGCTTTTTAAACTTTCTTTTTCTTTTCTTCCAAATCAAAACAAAATAAAAATACTTCACACTTGTTTGAAACCCACTCTTGAAACAATTCCAAGGCCCATTTTCTCCCAAAAGTTAAGATAACATGGTTTTCCACTTTTTAGTTTGTAATGAGCTACACAAGAAAGAAAAGGTTAACGGATCAAAAAGGGTGACAATGGATATCAATGCAAGGATAGGTTTATTTGGCTAGTGGCTAAAAGAAAGAAGGCCTAAATCATCTCAATCAAAGCCTGTGCAATAAGGAATGTCAAAAGAGGCAAGGAAAAACATAGATTAATCTAGCACAAGGGTGAAATCACACATGAAATAACATGAATGAAATAATACGATTCATCCATAAATGCCCAAAAACTCATAAGGCATAATTCTATCATACATGATTCATCTTAAATTCTATTTCTCAAGCCTACTTATCACTTCAACAATCACAACAATGATTCACATCAAGCATGAAACCTCTCAATCCAACAAAAATTGGTACATTTCTCACAATTTATACAAGTTAGAAATCCTATGAAAAACTGAGGACCAAAATGACTGTCAGTAGGTGTGCCATGACAAAACTAAAGAATAGACTGAATCTCATGATCTAGCACACACCTGTGAATCACTTGATCACTACCAAACCTCCACAAATAAGGATCATCCCACACATAATATTTATCATCACTCTTAAGTTTATCTATTTGAGACCTAGATGCATGAGGTGGAACAACAGATGCAACAATGAAATTCACAATGTCAGCAAACCAAGGTGTAATATGTGATGAATGTAAATGCATCAAATTCTCATCAGGGACATTATCCCTAATAGGAAATGATTCAACAGGTCCCTCAATCCTGCTCAAATGATCAACAACCAAGTTTTCTGCACCACTCCTATCCTTAATCTCAATATCAAACTCCTGAAAAAGAAGTATCCACCTGATTAATCTAGGTTTAGTATCAGGCTTCTTCGATAGGTACATCAAAGTTGCATGGTTAGTAAAGATAGTGATATGGGTACAAAGGAAATAAGATCTAAATTTATCTAAAGCAAAAACAATGGCCAAAGGCTCCTTCTCAGTGGTGGTGTAGTTAACTTGGGCTACATCTAAAGTGCGTGAAGCATAAGCAATGACATGGGATAATTTATCAACTTTTTGTGACAACACAACCCCAAGTGCATAATTAGAGGCATCACACATAAGCTCAAAAGGAAGTTCCCAATTTGGTGGCCGCATGATGGTAGAGATAGTAAGCTTTTTCTTCAATTCCTCAAATGCCTCTTTGCAAGGCTAGTCAAACATAAAGTCTACATCCTTTTGGAGAAGCTTGGGCAATGGCAGTGCAATCTTGCTGAAATCCTAGATGAATCTCCTATAAAAACCTACATGTCCAAGAAAAGAACGCACTTCTCGCATAGAGGTGGCGTAAGGCAAAGAAGTAATAACATGAATCTTGGCCTTATCGACCTCAATACCTCTACTAGAGACCAAATGCAATAAAACTATACCTTCATGTACCATAAAATGACATTTCTCAAAGTTAAGAACAAGGTTAGTCCCAATACATCGGTCAAGAACTCTAGAGAGGCTATCCAAACATGCATCAAAAGAGGAACCATAAACAGTGAAATCATCCATAAACACCTCCATGCAACTCTCTAATAAATCATAAAAGATACTCACCATGCACCTTTGGAAGGTGCCAAGTGTGTTGCATAGGCCAAAAGGCATCCTGGTGTAGGCAAATATCCCAAATGGACAGGTGAATGTGGTCTTGTGTTGGTCCTCCGGTGCAATATGAATTTGTATGTAACTTGAAAAACCATTAAGAAAGCAATGATGTGATTTACCTGCCAACCTCTCTAGAACTTGGTCAATGAATGGGAGAGAAAAATGATCCTTACGAGTTTCCTGGTTAAGTCTCTTATAGTTAATGCAAACTCGTAAACTGTTGGCTACTCTAGTCAGAATCAACTCATTATCCTGGTTTTTCACAACACTGATATCCAACTTCTTAGGAACCACTTGGACAGGTGAAACCCAACTGCTATCTGAAATGGGATAGATGATCCCTGTAGCTAGTAACTTCATCACCTCCTTCTTCACCACATTAAGAATAGTTGGATTCAGCCTCCTCTGTGGCTTCCTTATCGACCTAGAATCATCCCTCAAGAGTATCTGATGCATGCAAATGGAAGGATTTATTCCAGGAAGGTCAGCAGGTGTCCATCCAATGGCCTTTTTGTGGCCTCTCAAAACATACAACAACTTATCTTCATGCTCAAGTGACAGACTACTAGATATGACGATTGGAAGCTTATGAGCATCATCTAAATATGCATATTTAAGGTGCTCAGGTAGTGGCTTCTGCTCCAAGAAAGGTGGTTGAATGGTGGAAGGCAAGGAAATGTTTGAGGTTGATGGAAGAGAGATAGGAGAATCAACACATGCACTTGTACCTATAACACAATTAGAGAGAAGTGTGGAAGAAATCTCTGCACAAATACTACATACAGTTGCAGAATTATCATAGGTACAATTAAAATAACCAAGATCAGAATTAGAAAAGTTAGAAAAATTAGAAAGTAAATCTGTAAAAATATCTACACTATCTACTGCAACATCAATGATATCGATAAGAAAGATAGAATACTCCTATAAAGGATGTCTCGTGGCCTCAAAAATGTTGAAATGGAGAACGTCATCACCAAAATCCATGGAAAGAGTTCCTGCATGCACATCAACTATGGAAGACTCATTCTCCATATCCACAATGTAAAAATCTACTGGAAAAATCAAATCATTAACTCGCACCAGCACATCTTCAATAACTCCAAGTGGAAGTGCAACACTCCTGTTGGCTAAGTGAATGATAACACCAGTGGGTTTCAAATCACCAAGATGTAATGATCTGTAAATTGATGTGGGCATGATATTAATTGAGGCTCCAAGGTCAAGCATGTCATCTATAAAAGTACAATCTCCAATGTTGCAAGGGACAGTGAAAGTGGCAGGATCTTTGCACTTTTGTGGCAAGATGAATGGTGGAATGGCAACAACAGTTTTGCCCTGTAAAAGTGCAAAAACATTTCTGCCCATCTTCACTTACTCATTTCCCTTTAGCTTCCTCTTGTGGGTGCACAAATCCTTCAAGAACTTTGTATATTTTGAAAGTCTTAAGAAGATTAGAATAAAGCTTCACTTTATTTGCAGAATTGGGTCTAGAAGGAAAAGGTAGAGGAATATGTTTTGGTGTAGAATCTGTTTTGGCACCATCATCAATTTTTACACCAGCATTTGTTGAATTTGGAAGCTTTGTGCCACTCCTCAAGGTAATAGCACTCACATTCTTTGGATTAAGAATTGGCTATGCTGGAATGTTACTAGAACCTTGTTGCTGCATCAGGTTGACAGTTGTAGCTAACTGTCTAATCTGAGTTTGCAGGTTTTGGATGGTGGCACTGACATTTTGTAGAAACTGAATGTTGCTAGTTTCCATTTGCTTGATCAAGTCCTCCAAGGAAGGTCCAAAACTGCTCTGCACAGGTTATGCAGGTGTAGGTGAAGGGTACTGGAATTGTGGTCGTTGTGTGAATGAGGGAGCTTGGTATTTGCTGGTAGAGGGTTGATATTGCTGATGTTGAGGTCTGAATGGCTGTTGTTGTTGTGGACCAGGACCATACCTCAAATGCGGGTGATCTCTCCAACCAGGATTATAGGTGTTGGAGTAAGGATTATATTATTGTTGAGGTCTGAATGGCTGTCCAGGTTGTATGGCAGCAAATTCAACAGCTTGTTCTGTTTCTTGGAGAGTGGGACATACATCTATTAGATGATCAAGTGCACAAAAAATACCACATAACTTTGGTTGATTAGCTGCCATCACATTCTGCTGTTGACCAATGGCAAGTTGTCTCACAAGGGATGTCAATTCTGTCAATTTATTCCTCAACCTCTGGTTATCAGCAACCATAGAAACAAAAACTTCATTTGCAGCAGCCTTGGATGTTGGAGTGCCTCTAGTACCAAATTGCTGATAAATGGTTGCCATGTTAGAAATCAACTATCTTGTAGCAAAAGGAGTCTTATCCATTAAAGCTCTTCCACTGGCTACATCTATCTTACTTCTGTCCATTAACATAAATCCTTCATAAAAATATTGGATCAATAATTGCTCACTGATTTTATGGTGAGGACAGGTAGCACACCACTTGTTTAATCTCTCCCAATACTCATTTAATGTATCTCCAAGTAGTTTTCTTATACCACAAATTTCTTTCTAGATGGATGTTGTTCTGGATCCAAGGAAGCATTTCTCCAAAAATCTTCTCTTCATATTTGTCCAAGTGTTGATAGGATCTAGTTGAAGGTACAACCAGTCCTTAGCCACACCATCCAGAGAGAATGGAAATGCCTTCATCTTCACATAGTCCTCATGAATGTCATGTGGTCACATGATGGCACACACTACATGAAACTCCTTAAGATGCTTGTGTGGATCTTCACCTACATGACCATGAAACTTTGGTAGCAAATGGATCAGTCCAGATTTTAGCTCATAACTAACCTTAGTCTCAGGATATTGAATACACCAAGGTTGATAAACAACATAAGGTGTAGCCAATTCCTTAAGAGTTAGGTTGTTATCAGCTATTGTATCAACAAAAATTTCAGAATCAAGATGTTCAGAATTAGAACTAGACTCAGAAACAGAAGACTTAGAATACACAATACTATTATCTAGAACTACACTAGCATGCACTACACTTCTATTATTTATGCTTAACCTGTGAAATGTCCTATCTATCTCAAGATCATATTAATGCAAGTCACTTGATTTGGACGTAATCATGCACAGTTCAACTCATAAGTAACAAAAATCACAGAAATAACAGAAAATAACAAACAACTACTTTACCAAGACACTATTCACAATATTTGCCAAAATGAAACAGAAAATGGAAAACTGCCCCAAACAATTTTAAAAAAATTCAAAAACACCACAGTAAATGTTTGATTTTTCTTATTTGTTTTGGTGATTTTTAAAAATCATTAAAACACAAAATAAATTCAAAAGTGGCCTAGATGATCAAATTTGGCAATTTGGACCCCAATGATTGTGTTCATCCTTTACAAGGTCACCATGATGTATTAATTTTTTCTACATTCTGGTAAATTTTCAGCCCATTCTAAGCTAGTTTGTTGTGAAATGACCTAAATGCTCCTGCGCTAAAACTCCTACTTAGAAGCTGAATTGCAAATTTTGACCCACACCAAATCTGAAAGGGGTTACTTTTGCTCAGAATGAGGGACAAACTTTGGATACAAAGTTACACAGCTAAAGTCCACAAGACAAATCACTTCTGAAACACAACACAAAACACATTACACCATTCCTTTCTCTACTACTACTATGTTTTTTCCTCCATTTTTGCACCACTACTTCACACACACTACATAAACAACAATAGCAACAATGCAAATATGCAACAAAGTGCAATTATGCAGCAGAATTCAATTATGCAGTGGAATGCAAATTTTTTTATACTAATGTCAATTTATACCTATACTATTATCTAATTATGAGTGAATTAAAGTTAGCACACAATGAACCGTATCCCTTACAATGACGCCAGTTTTGATAGCTAATGTCGCGTTGCTTCAAAACAAACAAAACTACGCTAATTCTGTAGCACAAGATTAACCTAGGTCGACTCAGAGATACGATCAATTTGGTTCTAACTTCAAGTCACTGATAAACAATAGGGGATTTTTATCGAGCAGTTTGCAGGCAATGAACAAAAATTGTGAAAACACAAACTAAAATTGAAGAAAATGTAGAAACTGACATAATTAATGAAAGGTATTGTAAAATAGATTAAAGAATATCAATCCAATTCACCAAACCAAGTAATGCGAATTATCATAGTTCTCAAATACGGATCTTGTTATGAAAGTTCATTCAATGTCATTAGAAGTAGTTCAATCGAATTTACTCCTAAATTAATTGAAACCACAAACCTAATTGAAATTTCATCCAAACAATATGTGATTAAAATTCAAAATTAGGAAATGAATTCATAACCCAATCCATTTTCAATCCTAAACACATTCATAATCATGAAAATCAAATAGAGGATTGAAGAAGAAAATGAACATTCACACAGAAATTGAAATACCATACCATAACTCAAATTTTCTCCTTGGTTGGACTGGATCCTTGGATTGATTGATTGTTTAGCCTTCCATGATCATCATTAGTGGAAGAGCCATGAGATTAGTGTAAGAAAATAAATGAAATGAAGAAGAAAATTGAAGAACATTTGAGAGAAAAAGACAAAAAAAATTAATTCTGAAAACTTTTAAAAAGACTAAAAATTTTGTTTGTACCAAATGAAATTAATTCTTCTAACTAACTAATTGCACTAATATATAGTGACCGAGTCAGTAGTAAAAATGGGCTCTGATTAGGCTCATCTAATCTAACTAATTACTAATTACACCAATCAAAGCCCAACTCACAACTCAAATTTCAAGTGCGGAGGTTCTGAGACTAATCGTATGCTCTATTTGGAGTTCTGTAGAACTCTCTAGGTTCTGCACAAGGAAGATAGGTCAAGTAAGCAAAAAATATTAAAATAAGCAATAATTATCAATTAAGTCCATTGTTTGCCTAAGGCAAAAACTTAGTTAGAGTGTGAAAATAAAAGTCCAAGAGAATTCAAATAAGCTAAGAAGAATAGAAAAATATTAAACTAAAAACGCTAAATCACATGGCTTGTATATAGCTTAAGATGGTTGGATATGGCTTGAGCCATTTTATGAATTTTTCAATATTTTCTAATTTTGTTCTTTTAACTTTATGGTTTTTAAAATAAAAAAGGACCAAACTTAAATAAAATACAACTCCTGTCCTCTTTAAACAAAAAAATAAAAAACATGACACACTTTTTCCCTTTTCTCCGAGCATGACAACTCATTTCCACTAGTTCTAGAGGATTTTCCCATAGGAGGTCTTTCTGATTATGTGGTTTTGGCTTTGATAGGGTATTCTATTTATGAAACTTTGGCATTGCTCAAATTATATATTCTTTTATTGAATAAATTTATTTTGCCATTCAACAATTGTGTTTTCACTTTTGCTATTTGCATATTTGCTGCAAGAAGATTGAAGCAAGGTTGAAGGCTTGATGATGTTTTAGCTTTTTACATGCCCAATTGTAACGACCCGCCTCGTCGCTATGATATCACTAACTCTTAATCGTGCAACTTCAATTTTTAATAAAACTTCATTCATTTGATTATGAAAATGATGGTAAATTTTTTGCGATAATACAATTATCATACATATATTACAATTACATATTTAAACACATTATACATATATATTAAATTAGTACATGTCACCCACATGTCAGAACTTCCTTTAGCTTTACGTGTATATACACCTGAAATTACATATCAACAAAAAGCCAAAGACTAACTAAGAGAGAGTTGATTAAAAAAACACAACTCTTTCTCCAAAAAGGAATCCAACGTCATCATGTCGACTTGACGGCTCCAACCAAAAAGAAGATCTCCCTCAAAAGTCACCTCCTGCTACTTATCTGCTCCCACGAACGAAAGTTTGCAATCATCACAGGTACCAACCACACGGTACAACAAATGCAAGGGTGATTATATAAAAACCAACAAACATCAGATAGCAGCAATTGGAAAGGAAACAATATTACTCACCACAATCATTAACAAAAATCCATGATTCCAATACACACTCAACAAACCAATCATCCAATGCATTTCACAACTCAAACAATCATGCATAGAATGATCCATGCACCTGACTCATCTATCAGCATGCAATGTGGTACCATCACCGGAAATAGCCTCTCACAGGAAAAATGATTCACCGCCTATCAGGGCCACCCTGTGGTGCACTGGACATTCCCCCACCCGGTGATCAGCCAGCGTCGCAAGGGAATTCCAAACCTGATGACCCCTTAGTACTTGCATTCTCAGCCCACTGAAACCCACAGGTATGCGAGTACCTTCATTCTATTTCCACATATACAAATGAAGTATGAAACATGGACATCATTAATGCATGACCCGACCAGGAACAAATCCTTTCTCGCAAGGGTAACCCGCCATGCACCCGCCATGTACATACATAACAAACCAATGTGGGCTCACCGATGCACTGACCGTGGCTAGGAACAAATCCTTCCTCGCAAGGGTAACCCATCATACACCCCCCATGGGTATCCATGTATATCCACACACAATGACATTGTTCACATCAACATTATCTCTCATCAATGTCATTATCAACCTCAACATCATATCATCTCAATATCGTCATCATGCATATCAATATTATCTCATTTCAACATCATCAACCACGTCAACATTATCTCATTTAAGCATCATCAACTACATCAATTGCATCTCAATTTCAATATCATCAACGACATCACAAGCAATCACATTTCACATCTATACATAATACATATGCCTGAGATTCACATTCCCCAGGTCTTCAGACAACCCAAAGTTCATACATTCACAATTCATCATATCACAAGACTGATATTTTTAGGATAATTCTAAATTAAAGAGGAGGACTACAATATATAAAACACACTTTTATGCCCATTTAAAAATTTAATAAAGAATTAAATAGGAAAACATATTATAAAAATTTGGGCAGAGTCTCCTCTGTAATTAAGACTTTTCCCAAAAATCCAATCATTACAACAATAATATCATTCATAGTTTTATCTATCAACAAGCCAATTCATCGCATCCCATTAGTTAAAAAAATAGGTTTTTTTTTGAAAATAAGCACACACAGGAACAAGCACACATCAACTCATAAATACATCGCATCCCATTAGTTAAAAACTTAGTTTTTCTTGAAAACCAACACACAGCAGGGACAGACAGTTATCTTCATAGTTGGACTCCCTGGCCCCCAACTATGGTATCTAAACTATCACCAAAATAATAAAATCCTTTTACCTAACCAGGAGTTCTCCCTATTACGGCCTAGCGGAGTTGTTTAACGATCCTTCAAAACGCGTGTTTTGGTCCAAATGCAGAGCTCTATATACCAAATCGAAGACAATTTAATATAGATTTCAAAGTTAAGATCAATATTAGCATTTGGGGTTTCAAATACCCACTCAAATTTAAAAAGAGGCTAAAAGGGTATTTTGGGAGTTTACATCAAAAGACATCATTTTGAAATTCTGATCACACCAATGTGACTAGGGTTCAACAAGGATCACAGAAATGATATTAGTTTCATAAAAAGGAGACTTTTATAACATCTCATTTTCAAAGGGTTTTTCAAAGGAAGTGTAAAACTCCCAACAGCGGTACCTAAAACACAAGAGACACTAATAGAAGCTTAAACTAGCTAGGAGAAGACAAAAGAAAATAAGATTACCTCAAGAAAACCAAGAAAAGAGGATTGAGAGCTCCATTCTCTACCAAAACTTTGAGAAGAGTTTCGAGGATTCCGCTCCGATTAAAGGGTTCTTCTCCGTGCCGGGGTCTCGTGGCAAGCAATGGCGGCTTGTGGGTGTCTCTGATGGCTATGGGTGGTGGAGGAGGGTGGTGGGGGAGCTTGGATCTGTTTGGAGGAGGAAGAACCTCCATTTTCATGACTTGGAAGCTTAAAAACATATTCAGCACCGCCTCTACTCGCCCAGGCGAGTAAACATGCTTGCAAAACTCGCTTGGGCGAGCTGACCTAATTCTAGAATTTTTTGGTTCAGTGAAAAATTAATGTATCACGTTCCAGATATTATTTAACAATCCCAACGGTCAAAAGTTACATATATGGGTTAGAAACCTAACTTTAAAATTTAAAGACGATCCAACGGTTAACGAATCCATAATGATAATTTTACTAAAATAGGTTTTCGGGTCAAGCTCAAAATCACACAATTCAATGCAGCTCAAACAAACTCCACATAACTTGACCTCTACACCAAGCAATAGCACAATGATAATTTACACAACAATCATTCAAATAATACAAACTTATCAAACAATCAAATAACACAACAATCACATTAAGCATCTATTTTCAATTTATCGAAATTTCAGGGTGTTACACCAATCATTTGAAGGCATTTGTAATTTGTCTAAGTAATTCAAGTAAATTTCCTTGTGATCTTTCATTAGCATGTACATTCTCTTGATCATGCATACATGGTTTTCAGTCTCAAAGAAATCAAATGGTTTATAAGAAATTAAATTCTCAATTGCTAAGTCTTTTAAAAAGCAAAACTGACTGGCTTTAATCGATTACACAAGCAGTTTAATCGATCAAAGACATTCATACTATCCTGGAAAAGCCTTGAAGAACAGTTTAATCGATTACAGGCTTATTGTAATCGATTACACAGTGTTTTATGAAAAACCATGCATCACTGGAATAATCCATTATCTCATTATGTAATCGATTATCTTAATTCATTTGTCTTGATGTTGTTCTGGTTTAATCGATTACAGTACGGTTTAATCGATTATTTTGTTCCTGAAACCATTTCTAGAAAGCTGATGAACATATTAATCGATTATTTAGTTACTTTAATCGATTACATATTGTAATTTAATTGATTACATCAGCGGATTAATCGATTACTGTCAGTTAATTCTATTTTTTATAAAGCTTTATGAGTCTATTCTCTATATATACATATTGAGCGAATTGTTCTGAACATATGAGTGATTTACCCAAAAGACTAAAAGCTTTCTAAGAGTTTCAAAGACTGATTTCTGAGTGAAAAACATTTCTAGTAAGAATCAAGAATTCTGAGTTTTTGGATAAAATGTGTTAAAGAAAAGAAGGTTTTCAAGATAGTGCTTCTGAGCTATTATGTTTTCAACCTGGAGAGTGTGGTAATTGAAAACAATCGGAATATCCACAATAACTAAGAGGGGGGGTGAATTGGTTAAAACTTGGTCTTTTAAAATTTATTTATAAAAACAAAGTAAGGATCTTAATCACTTTTAAACCAAGAATGCTTTCAATCAAATCACTCAGCTCAAGAAATCAATAGCTCAAAACAGAACTTGTTGAGTAATGATAAAAATACCAAGAACAAATGAACAAGATGACTAATAGAGATTGAGAAAGAGAATTAACACTAGAATTTATACTGGTTCACTTCTTAAGAGAAACTACATCCAGTTTCTTCTAATCAACACTAGATTAGAGTTCCACTATTATAAATTTCAATTCTTACAAGCTTTATTGCAAACACTCTTTATCAACTCTAGATAAAGAAAAGAAATATAAAACCCTATTAGACTTCTAGTGAACAAGAACCAAAGAACACTACTCTGTTCTTCCCTAGAGAACACTAATCTAGTACAAGCTTCAAAGAACAATTTACAATAGCACCAAATAACAAAAATTGCAAAAACGAATTCACAACCATAGAGAATGAAGAGAAACAACCTGATGATCCAATGAATATGAATGCATGTGGTTTATCAATCAGAGTTGAATGAACAAAATCAATTTCAGAACATGCTCTCCTATTCTTCTTTGAAAACTCTTGCCCAAGAAATCATTCAATACCCATGAAGATTAAAGAGTGGGACAAGAAGTTAGTTAACCCAGAAAATCACTTTCTAACTTTGTGAAGGATTGTGTGTATTCAGAAAATTCAAAGCATTCAAGTTATTTTGCAAGCCAAGCCTCACTCCTATTTATAACAGCTTTTTGTGACTAACTGTAATCGATTAAACGCGCCAAATAATCGATTAAAAAGCCTTGTGTAATCGATTAAATTGCCACTTAATCGATTAAAGTGTTCATGCTAATTTCTGGGTTTGAACAATGAACAGAATAATCGATTAAACCGAGCTGTAATCGATTAAAGCAGTAAAAACTTGTTACAGAAGTAGCTTGTGTAATTGATTACAAATCATGGTAATTGATTAAAACAGTAAACCATGTTTTTCTAAAAAGCCTTGTGTAATCGATTACAAGAACTGGTAATCGATTAAATCAGTGAAATAAGCTTTTCTAAAAACCTTATGTAATCGATTACAATAACTGGTAATCGATTAAATTGTTCTTCAATGCTTTTCCAGATTAAAATCAAAGCAAATAATCGATTAAACCGTAGTGTAATCGATTAAAGCAGTAAGTTTTGCATTTTTCCAAAAACATTGCCTATTTAAATCTTTTCAAAAAATTGCTTTAATTCTTTGATGAAGACATTTAAGCATGTAAGTGATTAAGTGCATGCAATGCAAGGATCAACAGATTGACCTCTTCATACACTTCAATTTGAATTACATTCTTCAAGGCATGTGAAAAGCTCAAAACATTCTTCCAAGTCCTAAGCTTCAAACTTCAAGTTGCTCCCCCTATATCCAACAGTAATCTCATTTCATTCATTCATACATGAAAGATCACAGGTTGTGTTTATCTTGAACCTATCTTTTTAGATGTTCTAACATTTTCTGTTGCATTGTGATATATCAATTTGTTTCTTTTCAAGCATAGTAGAGTAGGGTTCTCTAGGTTTGGGGTTCTGAGTAGAGTTCTCAATATCTTGGTGATTTGTATTCTAATAGGATTTTAGAATCAGCATCTTTGTCTAGTGTTGATAAAGAAAGTCACTTGTGGATTGCTTGTAAAAAGATTCTTTGATATAGTAATTACTCTAACCTAGTGTGGGTTGGAAGCAACTGGATGTAGCCTCCAAGGTTGAGAGGTGAACCAGTATAATTGCATTGTCGCTTGGTTAAAATTCTGTATGTTTCATTGCATGTCTTTGCGAAATCAAATATTATTATCAAAGAAACTTTTTTCTGTCATTGCATTCATATCAAAGGTTGATCTTGGGTGAAGAAATATTTATGTATTTGAAAAGGGTGAACTAGTGATACGATCCAAAGTTTTAATTCCGCAATTTGTTTCAGAAATTTTTTTTAATATCAGGTTTGAACCAATTCACCCCCCTCTTGGTTCATCATCATAAATTTTCTCTGTGCTTATTGGGATGTATGAGCTGACACTACTAGTCCCAAAACATAGGGGGTCGACCTACATATTGGGATATCACACATGTGGTGTCTTTCATCCCCTGGACGTCTTCCTCTGGCCATGCATAACAAATTTTGATGCACTAAACCGTAGCTTCTCGCACCACATCCAAAACCTTTCCTTTAATCGTAGTTATTGTATATTGTTCAAGTTTTTGGATTCAATATTGGCCCTCTCTTGCTTCCCATCTGTCTGACACTCAAATCTTTTTTCTTTCTATGCTTTTTCTCTTCCCTATTCATCGTTATTTATTTTCATAACATCTAAAGCCATGAAAAAATTGTTTGTTTCTTTTTTCATTTTTTAACCCTGCACTAGTTGATTGTAGAAATACAAGAATAGCAATGATGATGATGCAAATGAGGAAAGAAGAGGGTGATAGAGGTACATGATAATCGAAGGGAGCGTATTAAAAGAAAAGTATCTACACTCTTTCCATTTTTTATGTACTTCTTTTTATGTTCAAATGCTGGTAGTGACGTGTGTGACACTTATTCTTTGTGTTGATTACAAATATTATTATCATTCACTCCCTATAACACTTCAAATAACAATAATCAATTAAAGGTGAGGTCACTATTAGCTTCTGAACACATGTTTTTTCTATTTAAAATTATGCCTTTGAATTATGAAAGTGTGAGTATTGTATAGTTAAGACCAAGTTGTCCTAAATAACCAGTGAAGATCGAGGTGTATTCAGCAGTTTCATGAAGCGTAATTAAAGGTGTCTGTGTTTTAAAACCTTTCAAGCATCAGGTGGGACTTTTTGGCTGAAGGATGACATTGTTGTGAATGTGTGGAGGGTGTTTTCGATAGGGGACAAGATGTCATTTTTTCCTCTGAATTTAGTATCACATCTTTCTTGCTTCCCATATCATTTACTCTCAAATTCTCCTCTTCTCTAACATTAGGGAGAAACTACATAAATCAGAAAGTTGAAGGTATATTAAATATATAATTTATATTTAATGTTTTCTGATTTTCCACATTAATATTCCTTATTTCTCTCTTATATCTCATATTTTTTCCTTTGAACTTTCAAAAAATAGATGAAACACTTTATATATGTTACATTATAATTATAGGCTTAGTTATTCTTTAATGTATTATGGATCATACTTTTTCTTTAGCATAAATTTTATTTCTATAGAGACCTACCAAATGTTAAGAAAGTTTCACATAATTGATTCTTTTAAGAGGAAAGACAAACAAGCCTCTCAAAGAAGGAAATATTGTTTGGTGAATCTATTAATAATGAGTCTTAAGCTCTTCAAGCGATTCCCATAAGCATAAAAATTACTTTTTCATGTTGCAATTATACTTAACTATATCCTCTGAAAAATTATTGTTTTGGCCTACTTAATTAATTTCATAGATTTCTCCTAAAATATCACTACCCACACATAGCTAATAACTACCTCTCCTTTACCTTACACTTTTATTTTTACTTATCATTTTAACACCCTGAAATTTCGATAACTGAAAATGTATGGTTGAAATGTTGTGTGAATTACCCTTGTGTAACTACTTGGTGTGAATGTTAGGTTATGTGAAATTTGTTTGGTCTATGTTTGAATTATTTGTGTGAAATGTTCATTAGAGATAAAAAAGAGATATTACAAAAATCTTTGAAGGAAAATGACCATATTACCCTTTCCCTTGATGTGAGAATTACCATAATACCCTTGAAGTGGAAATTACAAAAATGCCCTTGAAGTGAAATTACAATAATGCCCTTAGATATTTTGGTTAGATATTTTGAAGTGAAAATTACAATAATATCTTTGGAATGAGTGACAAATTACCAGGATACCCTTGAGTTTAAAATTAACAAAATACCCTCAGATATTTTGCCTTAGATATTTTGTGGAAACTTGAAGAAATTACAGAAATGCCCTTGGGATGACAAATTACCAAAATATCCTTAGTAACAGACAAATATCACAAGAAGATTAGGAGTACCTACTGGCCGAAAATTTATGATTAGGTAAGCCAGAAGATAAATCTCTAAATTTTACTACTCAATACAATAAATGCAAGCAAATAAACCTTATGGGTAAAAATGAAGGAAAATCGCATGAATATCTAAAGCTATCATGAGCTATAGTTTTAGACCATGTGATGATATGATGAGGAAAACTATCACATGAGAAACACCTATGATGGTTGTACAAGAAGGATAGGATAGAAGCAAATGGATCCAAGTGGCAAGTTTAGAAGTGCTTAAAATAGAGTTGGTTATGATTAGTTAATTTAAGAAAAGAAAGAAATCCTAAGCCATATGGACTATTGGACAGAGGCTTAAGATTTTAGAGGTATGACACCTTAGTAAATATCACATCAATTTGAAAACACATGAAGTACACTTGGTTTGAATTAAAAGAAACAAATATCTTAAGGAAAGCATGCATGTACGTGTGATTTTGAACAAAATTAATACAAATGGAAGTGTATCCTTGTGTGGGTATGTGTGTATGTGATTTTCATGATAAAGCCAATGCCTTATGTGGATGAAATAAACAAAACCAAACAGCTTCAAGAGGCATTGCACGTGGACCTTAGGCCATAATGAAGGGAATACCATAATTAGGTTTTTCAAGAAAAAATAAGTCTTTAACTAATGGGATGCAATGTATTTATGATTGATCTGTGTTTGTTCCTGTGTATACTTATTTTTAAGAAACAAACAATGTTTTCAACTAATGAGATGCGATATATTTATTATTGATGGTTGTGATGATGATGTTGAAATGATATGAGTTTGATATGTATAATAATGATATTGAGATGATGTTATATGGATGTTGATAACGACATTGATGAGAGATAATGTTGATGTGAACAATGTCATTATGTGATATGGATATACATGGATACCCATGGGGGTTGCATGACTGGTCATCCTTGCGGTATGTACACGAAGGATTTGTTCCTGGCCATGGTCATGCATTGATAGTGCCCATGGTTGTATGTTGTGTATGTACATGTGGGGTGTAGTGACCGGTTGGTTATCCTTGTGGGGAAGGATTTGTTCTTAGCCACGGCCAGTGCATCGGTAAGCCCATATTGGTGTGTTATGTATGGAATGGCCAATGCACGACAGGGTGGCCCTGATAGGTGGTGAATCATTTTT